>JARBWK010000002.1:70791345-71231345 GCA_030556195.1 Anolis apletophallus | reverse complement strand
CTTCGTTTACAAAAGTTTATGCTATTCATTCATTTTTTCAGTCTCTAAAGTATGATAAGATCTCTTTGCATTCATAAATGGGAAAGCGTATGACATATGTGTTATTTATAATATGAAAGGATGAAATCATATTATATGCTACACACCTTCCAATAATGAATTGCTTGGGCTCTAGCTGCGTGCTAATCCAAGAATCTGATTCTAAACCAACAAAATAACAGAGTGAGTGAAAAGGAGCGATCTCTATTTAGCTGTGTGCAAATAAAAATCTGAGTGTGGAGGGAAAATATAGCATCAGCAATCCTGCATTTTTGCAACGTATAGGTGGTATAGACCACTGCTTCTTAAACTGTTGGTCTCGACCCCAAATGGAGTCCCCTTAGCTCAATATTGGGGTCACTAAAAATTGGCAACAGTAAAGGGTTTCTGAATGCCACCCATTCACACGAATCTGTTAGCAACAATGTGCATTGTTTTCAGTGGACTTTGCAGAAAGAGATTTAGCTGTATCCCACAAAAATGAAAATCAGCAAGCTTTGCTGTATTATCAGTAAATGTTTGAATTTATACCTATTTCATATACCTATATACTTGGGGTCACATAAAAATTTCTTGGGTGGGAAAAGTTTAAGAAGCCCTTGTATAGACTGAGGTCATTTTCAGAGGGAGTTGAGTGAGTGTGTGGAAGTTTTCTATGTTGTGAAACAGCTTGGAACCCATTAGGAAAGGCAGCATGTAATTACTTTTCCTGAGCTTTTGTGTTCTTTGTACCGTGTTTCGAAAGTAAGACACCCCCGATTGTAAGACGTATCGGGGGTGTCTGGGGGTCGGCTTATATAAGCCATACCCCGTATATAAGACGTACCTCGATCCCGCCGCCGCCAAGAATCAACCGCGCAACCGGAGGTGTGCAGCGGCACACCTGCGGCACACCTCTGCACACCTCTTCGCCAGGGCTCCAGGCAAGGGAGGGGAAAGGAGCCAGGGGCGGGAGGAAGCGGCGACGCGTCACTGTGACGCTGCGATCCTCACCACGCCCCTGGCTCCTTTCCCCTCCCTTGCTTGAGGAAAGAAGGGGAAAGGAGCCAGGGCGGGTGAGGATCGCAGCGTCACAGTGACGCCGTCGCCGCTGCGTCGCCGCCTGGCTCTCTTCCCCCACCCTTGAAGGGAGGAGGAAGAGAGCCAGGGGCAGGGAGAGCGATGACGCGTCACAGTGACGCGTCGTCTCTTCTCCCCGCCCTGGCTCTCTTCCTCCCTCCCTTCCAAGGGTGGGGGAAGAGAGCCAGGGGGGGGGATGACGCGTCACAGTGACGCGTCGTCTTCTCCCCGCCCCTGGCTCTATTCCTCCTCCCTTCCAAGGGTGGGGGAAGAGAGCCAGGGGCGGACGGAAGCGGCGACGCGTCACTGTGACGCTGCGATCCTCACCACGCCCCTGGCTCCTTTCCCCCTCCCTTGCCTGGAGCCCTGGCGAAGAGGTGTGCCACGGAGGTGTGCCGCAGGTGTGCCGCGGCACACCTCCGGTTGCGGCGGCATGGCGGCGGCGGCGGTGGCGTGGGCGTGGCGACGGGCACGTCTTGGGTTATATAAGACGTACCCGAAAGTAAGACGATAGGGGACTTTTGGGGGAAAGAAAGTAAGACGCTGTCTTACTTTCGGGGAAACACGGTATTACTTCTATATATTTTTCTATATAAGCATTGCAGCTAGGAAAGATATAAAGTGGTCTCTTACTTTTTTGCTGAACCACTAGCTCTTGCGGCTAGTAAGTGCTACATCAACAAGGTGGCTTAAGCTGAAATGGGCTGAGCACCTTGGATAGCTCCATTGAATTTGGATTAAAACCCAGAGCAAAATACCAGTCCCACTGACATGGAAGTTAGAATGGGAAAGACAAGCATTCCTGTAAGATGCAAAAATGATCCCTCTTTCTTTTGTTTAATTATGGAAAATGCAGAAAATCACTTGAGAAACTGATAGGAAGCATAGCACCAGTGCCTCTTTCAGGCACTCTCTGGAGCCAAACTAGATTGTGATGTTGCTGTCAGAAGGAGCATGGTCCTCCCCAGAGAGTCCTGTTGAAAAACTACACATTTCTCAATCACTGGTAGGGAGATTTCAATCCGGAAACACTGACGACTTTAAAATGAGACAATGACTTGGGCTTGTGCGCTTTCCAGAGAAATTTTTCATAATGTTGGGTATGTCAATAGGTAAAGGTGTACTTGTGCACTTTCATAGGGTACTCATTGGCTAATGTGTCATGGGTCATGTATCCCCACCCAGACCAAAAAGGGTTGCTCATCTTTACCCTCTCGATGCATTGTCACCTTGTTGTGGTGAGAGTATTGCGTGTTCCAATGAACCTGCGGGTGCAGCCACTGGAGTAATGCACTCCTGGGGGGGGGGGGGACCGAGCATAATCCAAAGACCTCAATCAGGCAGAAGATAACATGGTACATGTTACAATGGCCGTGAAGGCAGAAGAAGGCTGCAACAGATTGAGAAGCCTGTTATTGTGTTAACCACTCCACTGGTTGGGACCCTCACTCTCTGAAGACTGTGTGTTGATTGGATTTGCATTGACCTCCACACATTTAAAAAAATTCACACACAGGTGTCTTCCAAGAACTTAAAAGGCCATCATACTCAGACAATGAAGGATCGCCTAAGCATAAGCTCATCTCTAGGATGCTACTTTTAAAATACATCTGCTAATTCTCCTCCGCTCCCTCTTTCACTCTGAACATTATACAATGGCTCATTATATTGACTCCCAAGACCTTCCCTATTACATCTTACCTGTAGTGTTTCCAGAAGTGAATAAAGCTACCTCTTTTTCAACCTGTAATTCAAGCACCAAGTTCCTTCATTTTGGAAAAAAACAAAAACAAATTTAGAATCTCAGATTTTTAGTGACTCATAGAAGATAGACCCCTTTTGAGTAGAGGAGAACATATTTTCACATAGCTCTTGTTCCATGCTATTCTTTTTTGAGTATATTTCAACAAATGGCTAAACATGGTATGTGCAATGAGTAGAAATGAGTAACCGGGGATTGTTAGGGAATTAGACAAATTTCAGAAATACTTGGTAGAAATATTTCTGGTGGAAATAAACAATTTAGCCTCTATCCCCAGACCCCAACAAGTATAAAAGGATATTTCTGGTTACAGACAATGACATTAGCTTTTGGCGCTGCTCAAAAATCTTTCATCTCTTCCAGTCCTGCAAGCTTGGCTGCTCTGTTCATTGGGCCTTTTCCTGCACTCAAGTAAAGTTATTATCCTTTTTTTATATACTGCACTTCGTGCCCTTATGAACCTGTTGAAAAGTAGTGAAAGAGAGTTGAAAAGTACCACTGGCTCCTAAAAGTAATGCTGACTATGAGGCAGAAAAGGGGAACTCCGGTTTTATTCAGTGCTAAAGATAACACCATACAGAATGATAGACTCCTCTGAATTGTTTGTTCCCCTTCAGCCATTGTTTCTTTGCCACTGAATGAGCCTCTTAGCCGCACTTGAGGGCCTGTCACAGGTAGGCAACCAACAGAGATAATTCCCAGCCCATGCTTGATTGCCCCCTTATAGACACTCACTCATGACTCTGAAAGGCCTCAGACACTGTTGAATAAACTCCTACTCGCTTCCATAAACTTTTTCTCCCACTGAATTTTCCGGAGATGTGAGCAGCTCCCAGCCGGACCTGAGGATGCTGCTGAATGCACCCCTGTTCTGAATCAAAGTTTGACAAGCCTCAGCCTCTTTATAAAAGCCACAGAAGAAAATGGGGCCATCCTTCTGGAGGAATTTGCTTTCTTCTGCAGGTGAAGTCAAAGCCTCCGTTCACTTTTGTTTTTGCACTCTTCTATGCTCAGCCCCTGAATATTTGCAAATTCACTTTCTGCAGCGTGTCCTTCCTGAGGTCTCTCCAGATGGAAAGATGCTTTGCAATTCTAGTGGCTTTTTGGTGAGCAGCCGAGACGAACGGCACTAGCGCGAGGGTGATCACTGGAACAAACGCCTGCCTCTCCCTTTAACTTGTTCACTTTGGCTGTTGCAGCAAGAGTGTGTGACTGATACAATTCGTACTACAACTGATTCCTAGTGGCAGATGTCTGAGACAGGAAACTAAAGCATTTTAAGTGGGCCTTTCTGGATAGCTGTGAAGAGAAATGTTATGGCATACTTTTTTTTAAAAAAAAGTCATTTATAATATTTAAGGAGAAAATAATATTATATGCCACACAAACTGTCACTTTTCAAGTCTATACAGCTAGTTCTGTGTAGGAAAAAGAGGACTATTATAATAATAACTAACGAGAACAAAGAAACAAAAACTAAATAAGAAGAAAACTTCTGCAGAATTAGAGAAATTAAATGGAAATTCAAATTAAGAATAGGGAGGGATACTATGTGACCAACAGGGCAACACATTATATGACCAGGAGAAAATTATAAGATTGTGGAGGCAATACACTGAGGAAATATATAAAAGAGGTGAAACAGTTACCAGCTCTGCAAGGAGGAATGATCTGAAAACGAATGCATGGTTTTAGAACATGAAGTATAAAAGGTTCTCAAAGTCTTGACAAAATTAATCACTGCTAACAGATGTCATACCGACAAATCCAGGCTATAGATATGAAATCAATTAACGCTCTAACAAATATCTGACAATAAGCACATAAAATAAAACAAGACTGGAAATAACCACTATAGAAGTGGAGTATCAGGTATTGTATTAACCATTGGACTATTTCACAGATCTCGCATACAAACAAAGTGATACTCAAAATTGTATAAGACAGAATTTTACCACATGTGGAAGAAGAAATTCCAGATATCCAGGTTCAGAAAAGGAAGAGGAACTTGGAATTATATTGCAAATATATGTTGGATAATGGAGATCATCAAAGAATTTCAGAGGACAATCAAACTACCTTTCATAGATTTACTGCAAAACTTTTGATTGTGTTGATCATGAAAAATCATGGTTCATTCTAAAAGAAATGGGTGCACTACAACATTTTTTGTTCTGATACATAAACCATACTCTGGACAACTGTCAGGATACAAAATCGGAGAATCGGAGAATAGTTTCCAATTAGGAAGACGGTCAAAT
The DNA here is from genome assembly GCA_030556195.1 of Anolis apletophallus. Classification (NCBI taxonomy): domain Eukaryota; kingdom Metazoa; phylum Chordata; class Lepidosauria; order Squamata; family Anolidae; genus Anolis; species Anolis apletophallus. Next base: position 71,226,224 of record JARBWK010000002.1, on the reverse strand, counting down.
AAGACTGCATTTTATTGCTCTAACTACTTAATTTATACACAGAGCATAGCATATATCAATTAAAATTAGACTCAGATGTAGGAAGCATGAAAATTGGAAGAAAGTACACGAACAAGTTAAGATATGCAGATGACACCATCTTATTAGCAGTTTCTCAAGTCGCTCCTGACACAGAAAAAAAGCAGAAAGGAGCAAAGAGTTGGAATGATGAAAGTCAAAGCAAAAGTAGGGTTCTAGCTGAGTATGAATGAAGAAAACAAAAAAAATGATCAGACATTATTTACATAGCTCTGAAGTTGTTGATGAATACATTTAAATAACTAAAGGTTTTCAGTACCTTGACAAATCATTAATCAAAATGGAGACTGTGGTCAAAAAATAAGAGGAAGACTGAAACTTGGAATGGAAGCTATGAAAGAACTTGATAAGCACCTCAAGTGTTAAATTATATCATTAAAATCAAATATCGAAGTCAAACTTACAAGACCTTAGGAGGAGATAGCAATTTAAAACAAGTAAACATGAAATATCATTACTGTGCCAAGGTATTGGACAATTTCACGGATATACTCAGTAGCCACAATATCTAATTTTTACATGTAATTAATGGCACAAATGAAATGAGATTCCCTCTATCAACATATCTACAAATCTATATCAATAAAAATGTAATGTTCATTTGTGGGATTAACATAACTCAAAAACCACTGGACGAATTGACACCAAATTGGGACACAATACACCTACCAGGCCAAAGAGTGACCATCACTCATAAAACACTGAAAAACACAGCAGAAAGGACTTAAAATCCAAAAAAATCCAAAAGACACTATAGCACATGTGCAAAAACAACTCCCCTGGCAAACAAAACACATACATATCGACACTCTCTTCCAGACTACAGGTCCAAGCATCCCCTAGACCAGGCCCTTTAGGAGAGGATGATGATTCAAATGCACTGCTTCCAAGATGGGAGCATTCTTCTCCTTTGATTTCTTTGAGAGCATCCCAATCCCTGCATATTTCCATTTTCCTATTCCTGGACTGCAACAACCAGCAATTCTCCAGACAGATAAGATAGATTAGATCAGGGGTGGAAAATTACCAGCCCTCCAGGTGTTTTGGTCGTCAACTCCCAGAAATCCTAGCCAGTTTACCAGCTGTTAGGATTTCTGGGAGTTGAAGTCCAAAACACTTGGAGGGCCGGTAATTGCCCATCCCTGCATTAGACAGAGGTAGATATGTTGGTATGTAGGTTGATCAGGAGGACTGCTGGGAGTTGCAGTCCATGAATAGGTAGAGAAGGAAGAAAGGGGAGAAAGAGGAAGGAAAAGAAGGGGGAGGAAGGGAAGAGGAAGAGAAGGAAGGAAGGAGAGAATGAAAGAAAAATGGAAGGAAAGAAGGAAAGAGGGAAGGAAGGAGAGAAAGAAAGGAGGAAAGAAGGAGGGAAGGTTGGCCACAGCAACATGTGGCAGGTACAGCTAGTTTGATAAATAAATTAAATAACATTACCATACTGTTTTCATTGCTTAAGGAGGAGGAGAAAAGTCACATGATTGTTTCTCCTCTAACACTGTATTATTTTTCTCATATACATATATCCAGTACCTGACACAACCATCACACACTCCTTGTGGTAGAAACCGTCCCGTTGGTAATAAGTGTGTGTGTGCATGCGTGCATGCATGCTTTCAAGTTGCCTGTCAACTTATGGCAACCCTATGCATTTCATACAGTTTTCTTGACAAGTAATACTCAGGTGGTTTTTCCTGTTCTTTCCTCTAAAATAGAATTTACAGCACCTGGTATTCCTAATACTCCATCCATGTTCTAATCAGAACCAACATACTTGACCCCCAATATCAGACAAGATATGGTACCTTTAGGGTATTTCGGGTGGTATTAAGATTACACATGGCATAATTCACAGAATATCCTAAGACCACGCACACACTTCCCCATCATATTGTCTCTGAGGTCTGTCCATTTATTTATTACCCCTTTGCAGTGACATTCAGTGTCTTCCATGTCAATGGAAGCAGTGAATCATCTCAAGGTTATAGTATGAATTTGAAAGGAGCTGTCCAAGGTTCTCAACTTCTTTGGGCAATGGGATTCAACTTCAATAAAGTTCAGACCAAACCCCAAAGAGGGTCTGGAGCTCCGCTTAATAAACACCATTGGTCTTTTGGCATATTCTACCACAGCCTGGAAATATACTTCAGGTATGGATCCATGTCAAATCTTAGAATCCAGCACTTATTTTCCCAAGACACATCTTCAGAGTAAGGTTATGCAGTAGAAACTCAAAATGAATGGGATTTTAGAGGACCCCAAACTGCTCCTAAGTATGCCCACCACAATCCCATTCCAATTTAGTACATTTACCAGAAATTTGGACCTCTTTATGTAACAGAAAGAACAAGAAGGTTATACTCAAAGATGCCTTAGTCAATTGGAGAGGGTCCATTTTCCACAACAGACAGCACCTACCTGTTTCCAAAACCATTTGTTTTATTTTTAAAATGTACCTCTTAAAGGCCTTGGGGCATAATTCCCTGTTCAGGTGGCATTTTGCGCTCAGTGGGAAGGAAAGCTCTCAAGATGATCTTCAGATACTAACCTTGGCAGGTCCTTGGTTTACACAATTAGCATCCTTGTTTTATTAAACAAATTATATATAAATTTAGATAATTCTATCTTCATTTTAATAAAAAAAACACTGGAAAGAATAGATACCAAGGACCATTGCTACGTTGACCAGGCCATTTATTGTATGGCAGAAACAGAACAAGAGAAAAAATTGCTTACTATAGGCAATTCTATCATGAGTTAGGAAGACTCCATATTTGAAGGGGAGATAATAACAAAAAGAGACATTGGTCAGTAAAACCCATCAGTTGTATCTTGTTCAAATTACCACACTTGAGTACTGTTCTCCAGTAACCCATATAAATATTTGTTTTTGTATTTTTGAAATAAATATATTTTTGCTATCCTATAAGAGTTCTTACAATCCACTATACTATTTCAGTTTTGTCACAACTTTATGTTACATAGTAGTCAAACTATCTTAATATGAGTTCTAAGCTCTGGCTCATGAATAGATCGTCGAGCTGCAGAATTGCTCCAATGTATGAGCTCTGTTGCCTTGAAAATATCTACAAACTATTGTGCTTTCTGTGAAAAACCTACCATAGTCTCTTTGGATGGAGCTTACACCAAAGATAGACTAGATAAACTCCACTCATTGCCTCACAATGCTTCATCTTCTTCTTCTTTTAATTAATCTTTAAAAGATAGGCTGCTGGTTAACTGAGAAGTCCCTTACTTGATTGACAGTATCTGTCAGAGGCAATGAACTCCACTTGAACATTGCCTTTATGTTGCTGTGTAAAGTTGTTCAACTGTGACCCTTCCATCTGTTCCAGCTAATCTGAAAGTCATTTAGACCCGCTTTACCATTCATCCCAAACATAGCACATTCTCCTGTTAACACACATATGCAAACTTGGGCTGACAGCAATGTAAGGGATTTCCCCCCTCCTTCATAAAAGTCTCATTTGTGGCATCTATGTAAACATTAATTTGCCAAAGGGATTTTTTAAAAGCCTGTTTAATACAGTTAGTATCAACTCAATTATTCTTTTAGTTATACTTCTGCATGAATTGCCTGGTTCTGTGTCCTTAACATGGTGAAAGTGATGTCCTGACACACATATGCAATGCCTTGGACTGTTATAGATGGAAGATTTCTGTTGCTCTTCTCAGTTTCTAATAGTTATGTAATGTTTGATCTGTTTCTCAAACAGTAAATTACCTTAGATTACTCAAATTACTCATCACACAAATTTGCAGAGCAGGTTTTCATATTCACTGGGTTGAAACTGAATATTCATTTAAGTTGATGAACATTTGAATTTGAATGATATGAATACATACAAATTGTTTAATTCAAAGATCACAATAACCTTTTGTGTCAGTGCTAATTTACATTTCTAAGCACTGCTTTCATTAAAGCAGTAAACAGCTTGGGTGTTGCAGACCTCAGAAACTGCCTACTCCCTCCAGTGCTATGGTGGCCTTTACAGCCAGCTAAAAGTGGCTCTAAACCCATGGTAATTTGTAAATTAGACAAAACTCTGGATTTTGGCCAGGCAGCCCTACCAATTATTATTGCCCCCCCCCCCACACACACACACAAGGGCTTCCATATCAGGGCCAGGCATGTACATATTTCTTCATTTATTTCATACTTACATGCAAGAATTTTAAAAAATCAAGTGTTCTCCCCACTGAATGAGATTATAGTAACCTGCCTCTAGCCATGAGGAGAGACGGGTAAGACATACAATTTTGTAGTTGTAGTTGTTGTTGTAGTTTATGCACACTTTATGATGATTTTTATCTTTCTAGGACCTTGAATTTTGTGGGAGAGGGGGAGGGGGGGGAGAATATCAATTGTATTTTGTGCAATTTTGACGTTTTATGCAAAATAATGTTTTGAACATTCCCAAAAAGGTTTTTTTTGGTGCTAATAGAATGTTTTGTGTTAAAAATATTCCCTTGGTAAAATATACACCAAAAGCAAAATATCTCACCACATTTGTCATTATTTTCAACAGTGTGGTTGACATTTCTGAAATATTCTATTTTTCGTTGACACATTTGAAAAATTGTAAGTATTATTTTTGTCCCAAATCAGCTGAGGAAAATACATTTGATTGTAAGAAACAGATGCAAAAAGGGAAGAGGAAGAGGAGGAAATTGATATACTTTGAGTAATATATATACCTCAACTTACCAATGACTCTAGTGTATGCAATTGTGAGATTGTGTGCTCCTGAGAGAGAGAAGAAACTATTCTAATGGCAGCTATGTTGCTAGTAGGGTCTCTCCTACTAGATAGACCTTTTTACTGAGGAGCCAAACTAAATGTGCCAAATAGCTGCAGACGCAGGAGGAGACTCTGGCATTGGATTTCTCAGAGACAACAATCATTACGCTGTAACAAACAGTTGTTAGTATGCTGCTGGGGTGCAGTTACCAAAAAGGCCTTCTCCCTTGTTCCACCAAATGGGCTTGAGCAAGTGATGAGACAGAAGGAATACCCTCCACAGTTGATCGTAGCTATCTGACAGGTTTGTAGATAGTGACAGAATACAAGACTCACAGGTTGGACAGGTTACAATAGAGGGGTACCGCGGAGGACAATTCAAGTAGTGCTATAACTAATGATGCAACTGGACTCAAACCAAAATGATATTAATTTGTTGATGTAGTCAGAAAAGAAAGGGTGGACTGCGCATTGCATATTATAGAAATATGTAAAATGAGAAAAATGGACTGGGGAAGCTAGACATAATACAATATTTATTTATTTATACCATTTATATTCCACCCTTCTCACCCTAAAGGGGACTCGGGGTGGAGCACAACATACACACAGAAAAACATTCAATGTTGGGACATAAATAGATTGTATGGATATATAAACATTAGAAACATTTGTCTCAACATTGAAATCCACTGCTTAAACCATCTCGATCATCCACATTGAATCTAGTTGGCATGGTATGGTTTCCTATTACTGTTTTATTGCACTGTCCCAAAAGCTTGATCCCATAGCCAAGTTTTTACCATTCTTCTGAAGGACTGGAGGGAGGGGGCTGATCTAATCTTATCAGGAAGGGAGCTCTATAGCCAAGGAGCAGTCACTGAGAAGGCCATCCAATTGCACCTGTGACAGTAGTGGAATGGAGAGCATGATCTTCCCAGAGGATCTTAATCTCTATGATTATTCATAGAGGGAGATGTGTTCAGACAGGTAAATTGGGTCCGAGCCATTTAGAGGTTTATAGGCCAAAGCCAGCATTTTGAATATACAACGTAATTGAAAACAGAAGTTGGAGAAACTCAATTTTCTCTGCAAAAACAAGACCAGGAGTAGATGGCATAGACCATTAACTGCTAATATCAAAATTAGAATGAAGAACATTGAACATTAAAAAGAACATTAAGTTAACCATCATGCTGGCATACAATCTGAAGAGCATCCTGGTAAAAATGTAATGCCATATTAAAAATAGATTTACACTATTAAGCCTAACTGACCAGGAGCTAGAACTCTGGACTGAAGATTGAACTGAACAATATTAAGAAGGAATGCTAGGATACTAGGATGTAAATAGGATTTAACAACTACTACTTATTTTTGTCTCGGTGTGACATAAAACTGCTTAGTCGTATGGAAATGAAAACATTAAAAGTGCATGTTCCATATAATTGGGACATATCCTATCCACTGAAAAAGTACAGGATGAAAGCCCAAAATGTGCTTTATAAAACAACATTTATCACTTTCATAACAACTAAATATAGTACTACGTTTAGTTGCAATATGTACTTAGGCAATCATTTAAATTTCATTTCTGATTCATATGCATCTGAAACGTGGGAATGGTAACAAAAATGCATCTTCTGACAATTTTGGATAGATAGGAACATCTCTTTAGTTTGAAGTTGTTTGTTATCATACTAGGCTTGTTTGATTTTAAAAAATGGTTCAAAACACGTTTCAGATGTAGGGGGCGCTTGTGGTTCAGATCTAAAGTCAATTCCAATTTTCACAGAAAAAAGTTCAAAACTTTTCAAAACTTCAGAGACTTCTGAATCCTTCGTTAATCATTTCAAAGTGTTATTTCCTGTTTCATTGGGTGGTCTTTACTTTGAAAGTAGTTGTTTTATTCCAGAAAGTGGGGGGGGGGGGAGGGGAGCAAAGGAAATAAATCCATCTACACTGTGTTAAACTGCTTCTCTTGCCCAGGACTGATGTGGGAGAGAAAGGAAACCAAAGTAAATCCATCCAAACTATCGTATTTTTCGCACCATAAGACGCACCTGCTGATAAGACGCACCTAGATTTTAAAGGAGGAAAATAGAAAAAAAAATTCGCTCCCCCTCTAAAATCTAGGTAAGTTTTATCAGCAGGTGCGTCTTATCAGCTCTGACGCGACGCTGGTTCGCTCCACCCCTGGCTCCTTTTCCTTCCCTCCGCCCTTTCCTCGAGGGAAGAAAAGGTGGGGGGAAGGAAAAGGAGCCAGAGGCGGAGCGAACCAGCGTCGCATCAGAGCTGACGACGCTGGTTTGCTTCGCCCCTGGCTCCTTTTCCTTCCCTCCGCCCTTTCCTCGAGGGAAGAAAAGGTGGGGGAAGGAAAAGGAGCCAGAGGCGGAGCGAACCAGCGTCGCGTCAGAAGGCTGACGGCTGGTTGCTCCGCCCCTGGCTCCTTTTCCCTCCGCCCTTTCCTCGAGGGAAGAAAAGGTGGGGAAGGAAAAGGAGCCAGGGCGGAGCGAACCAGCGTCCCTCCCGCCGCAAAGGACCAGAGAAGAGGAGAGGCGGCGACAGGGTGAGTATATCGCCGCCCTCCCTCTGCTCCAGCGCCTCCCCCCCGCCCCCGCCTGCATCTTCGCTCCATAAGACGCGGCTGATTTTTTTAAAAAAATATATTTATTCAGGTTTTTTCCATAGACAGCAAAAGAGGGGGAACAATGTTTGGTAAAGAACAGTAGGAAAGATAGAGGGAGGAGAGGCCGGGGGGGAGGAGGGGGGTTAACCAGGAGCGAGGGGTGGGAGGAGGTGGGAGGAGAGGGGGCGGGGGGGGGCTGTGGTGAGGTAAATGTGGGGGGAGTGGGGTGAGGGGGGTCTCTGGGGGGGCAGTGTTTTTCCTGTGTGGTGGGGTCTCTGGGCCTCTGGTGGGAGGGGGAGTCCTTTTGTCCTATGGGCTATTGCCCTGCAAGTTCGTAATCATCCTCTACTGAGTGCCCTCTTTGTTGGTGGGTTTCATGACTGTCCCCTTCTGGTCTCGATGGGAGGGGCGAGCAGAGGGTGGTTGGGAGTTAGATTGGTCAAGACGAGCTCCGTGACTTTAAGTAGGCTTTCACCGGGGACCAGTCGGTTTTCTTCAGTGGGTAGCCTCCTGCTTCAGAAAGATAGAAGGAAAGTTTGTCTATGTTCATGGCGTCTCTTAGTTTGTCCAGCCATTCCTCCAGTTCAGGGATTTCCTCGGTCTTCCACTTCCTCGCGTAGACTATTCTCGCCGTTGTTGAAAGATATGCAAATAGTCTTTCCGCATTCTCATCCGGCAGGTCGTCTTCGGACGTAAGGCCAAGGAGATAGGCTTCAGGTTTAAGTTCCATCGAGAGGCCCAGGATCTTTTGTGTAGCGCGGTGGATCTTCTTCCAGTATTGTGCAGCACGTTGGCAGGACCACCACATATGGTAAAAAGTGCCCGTCTGGGAGGCGCACTTCCAGCACTTGTTTTGCGTCTCCTTAGACATGAGACTCAGCTTGTGTGGGGTCATGTACCACCGGTTGAACATTTTGTGCCAATTCTCAGTCAGCTCCATCGCGTAGATGTACTTCAGCTTTTTCCTCCACACCTTTTCCCACTCGTGGAGCGTGATTTGTCTGCCGATGTTCTTGGCCCATTTCACCATGCAGTCTTTCACCACCTCAGTTTCTGTGGCCCACTCCAGTAGCTTGGAGTACAGTTTGGAGATCCGCTTCTAGTGTTTTTTGAGGAGGGGGGCCCAAAAGTTCTCTTTCTCCTCAAAGCCCCGGAGGTCGTCCCTCTTCGAAACGCTTCCTGATCTGGTGCAGCTGGAGCCAGGTCACATTTTTGAAGGTCATCTGGATCTGTTCTAGCGGCTTTAGACGCCTCTTTCCTCCCACTCTGCTGGTTAGGTCTCCGTACGTGGGCCACCTGCTCCAGCCTAACAGATCTTTCTGGTGTGCTTCCAGGGGGGAGAGCCAGAGGGGCGTAGATCGGTAGAATCGACTCTTGTATTTCCGCCAGATTCTTATTAGTGCTGCTCGTAATATGTGTCTTCTGAAGTTTCTCCCCTCCTCTCACCTGTCGTACCAGACAAAGTTGTGCCACCCATGTTTCAGGTCAAATCCCTCGAGGGCCAGCAGTCCGTCTTTTTTCAGGTTCAGCCATTCCACCAGAAAGGCTAGCCCACACGCCTCGAAGTAGGTCTTGAGGTCAGGCAGCCCTAGACCTCCTCTCCCTTTTTCGTCTATCAACGTCGAATATCTGATCCTGGCTTTTCTGCCTGCCCAGACAAATTTCAGGATGTCCCTCTTCCAGCTCTCAAAGATTCGGTCTGATCTAATGACTGGGATATTCTGGAACAGATAAAGCAACCTTGGGAGAACGTTCATTTTGATGGCTGCTATCCTCCCCATGAGAGAAAGCCCAGCCTGCTTCCAGTTGTCCAGATCTTTCCGCACCTCTGACCACAACGTATCATAGTTATTCTTGACCAGGTGGGCGTTCTGGGCTGTCAGGTATACCCCTAGATACTTGATCCCCTTCGATGTTTGGATGCCCGTCAGTTTTTCCAGCTGGGCTTGGCGGTTTCTGGCCACATTCTTTGTTAAGATCTTTGTTTTGGACCGATTTATCCGAAGCCCTGCGACCCTCCCGAACTGCTCGATGTCCGCGAGCCACAGGTGTATATTAGTTACAGGCTCCTCAACAAAGCAGATGAGGTCGTCAGCGAAGGCTCTGACCCTGAAGGAGTGCTTCCCTATCCGTGGACTTTTTAGTTGCTGGTTGGCCCGTAGCTTCCGTAGGAGAATCTCTATTGCCAGCACAAAGATCAGGGGGGACAGGGGGCACCCCTGCCGTGTGCCTTTCCGAATGTGGAATCTCTCCGTGGGCTGACCGTTGATCCAGATGCTCGCTGTTTGAGCCTCATAGATTGCTCCTATGGCGTTCCTGAAGCGTTCACCCATGTCCATTTCCGCCATCAGGGTTTGGAAGAACCCCCAATTCAAATTATCGAAGGCCTTCTCCGCATCGAGAGCGAGGAAGGCCACTTCTTTCTTAGGGTGAGCCTCATAATATTCCATAAGGTCGAGAACAACTCTGACGTTGTCTCTGGTGTGTCTGCCCGGGAGGAAGCCATTCTGGTCTGGCTCCACCCAGTCACTGAGCCATACTTTCAGCCTGTTCGCTAAGATGGTTGCCATTATCTTGTAGTCGGTGTTGAGGAGAGATATTGGCCTGTAATTGGCCACGTTGGAGCCATCCGTCCCCTCTTTGTGAAGCACTGAGATATTGGCCTCTCTCCATGACTTAGGGAGAACTCCTTCCGACATTACTCTGTTGAATATTGTCCTCATGTGACTGATTAGCTCGTCAGGCAGGACTTTGTAGAGCTTCGCGGTCAGGCCGTCTGGGCCCGGGGCCTTACTTGCATCCAACCCCTTGATCGCCGTCCTTACCTCCTCATCTGTTATAACTTTGTTGAGGGCCGACCTGTATTGCTTTGGAAGTGTCCCCAGGTTCTGGTCTCTTAGGTATGCTTTGATGTCCTCTTTCTCCACTCGATCATCCATATAGAGTCTGGTGAAGAACCGCTGGAACTCCTCCTTTATATCGTCTTCCCTTGTGAGTACTTTGTCCCCCCTGTGGATGCTGGTAATGACCCCTGCTTGCCTCCTCTTCTGGAGTTTCCTTGCTAGCCACCGTCCGGGTTTGTTGGCGTTTTGAAAGCTCCGCTGTTTGAGGAATTTCAAGTCCTTGGCCATTTGCTCCAGCTCCAGATGGTGTTTCCGGCTCTTCAGGGCGGCTAGCTCGCGGGGTAGTTCCTGATTTTTAGGGGATGCTTTCAGCTTCGCTTCCGCCACTCTGATCTTCTCCTGCAGGTCTTGCATTTTCTCCCTACGTTTTCTGTTTATTATCGCATTGTGCTGGATCAGGTGGCCGCGGATCACTGCCTTGTATGCATCCCATACTGTTTCCGGTGGTACTTCCCGGCCCGCGTTGAGGTCAAAGTAGTCCCTGGTCAGCGATTTGTATTTGAGGATGTCTTCCTTCTTTTTCAGGAGATTATTATTCATTCTCCACCTTCTTGACGGGAGTCTATGGTTCACTGTCAATTCCAGCGGGCAATGGTCAGAAAGGTCCCTTGGCAATATGTCTATCTTTGAGACCTTCGTCACCAGAGATCTGGAAAGCCAGATCATGTCAATTCGTGACCAGGACTGGTGTCTGGATGAGTAAAACGTGAAGTCTTTTTTGGTCTGGTTGTGTGCCCGCCAGGCATCCTGGAGCCCAAGGTTGTTCCTAAGTTGAAGCAACGTTTTTGGGAGCGATCCGCTGGGTTCGGGGGACGGCCCCTGCTTCTTCCTCCCTTCCCCGGATCTGTCCATCTGGGAGTCTATCACTCCGTTGAAATCTCCCAACAGAATCAAGCTATCAAAGGGTTGATCTTCTATGAGTTGCTGGAGCTCTCTTGTGAAGTTTGTCTTGGGGCCGTTGGGGGCGTATATGCTGCAGACCAGGAGGCTCTGTGAGCCTACCTTGATTCTTACTCCCACTATTCTGCCGTCCTGGTCCTTGAAGGCTAGCTCTGCTACAAGTTTGGGGCTTACATAAATGGCTACGCCGTTCCTTTTCTTCTCTGCCAGGGAGTGGAAGAGGTTCCCTATCCCTTTGTTCTCCAGGTGCTATGCGTGGTCCCTCTTAATGTGGACTTCTTGGAGCGCCATCACATCATATTTTCGTCTTCGCAACCAATTGAAGAGTCTCTTCCTCTTGGGGGCGGAGTTCAGGCCGTTTATATTGTTGGAAAGGCAGGCCAGTTGGAGCTGTAGGTCACTCATCGCGCATTTCTATTATGTGATCCTGCTCATCATGTCCTGTCGCCGCTTCGAGTGTGTCGTTGCCAGTGCCGTTGCTTCGCGGTTCTCGTCTAGGGAGGGTCCTGTCCTGGTCCGGCGAGTTGAAGCGGCGTTTCTTTGCCGGGTCTCCTTGTCTTGTTTGTGGGTGTGGGCCCTGTCCATCACTTGCTTTTAGCTTTTCCAGGAAGGCTTTGGCTTTCTCCACGGTTGTCAGCCAGTGTCTTTGGTCTCCCAGAGTGGCCATGACCCCCTCTGTCTTCTCCCATCTTCCTGTTTTTCAACTCTTCCGTCAGGAACCGGTAGTTGCGCCTGCTGCTAATGGATTCCAACAAGAATTCTCTCAGTATTGCTACTTTGCTTCCTTTGTAGGATGGGTCAGCTTTCTTTTTCTCTCGGAGGACCTCGTCCCGGACTCTCCGGCTTCCGAAGCGGACCACCACGTCTCTTGGCACGTTGTTCTTTTTCGCGTACGCCGTGGAGATCCGATACGCTTTGTCAATCTCCCTGGCCGTCTCATTTTTCCCCCTTTGAAGGATAGTGGCCGTCAGCCCCCGCACAATCTTTGTCAAATCCTCCTTCGGCTCCTCCACAATGTTGCGGAAGCGAAGCCAGGAGTCCAGTTCGTTCTGCTCCAGCCTCGTTTGGATCTTTTCCATCTTCGCATTTTTCGCTTCGATGTTGTCCAGTCTCGTTTTCATCTTCTCTTGAGAGCTCTTGAGACTTTCCTCCCCTTGTTTAATATCCTTGATCTCCTCGTGCAGGTGTGCCAACTCCCTGGCCAGCTCCGTCCTGATAGTCGACAGCTGCTCCTGCACTGTCTTGTGCTGTGATTCCTGTCTGCGAACCACCAGGTCAACCGTCTTCTGTGTTTGTTCTTGCCGTTCCGCTATTTTGTGCACCTCCCTCAGGATCTCCTTGAGGGTCATCTCCTCAGCGTTGGATTGTTTTTTGGCGGACCCTTTGGCCTCCCTAGTCGCTTTTGGGGTCGTCATGTCCCTCGTTTGGCTTCCCTTCAGGTCCCTTTTCGGAGCTTGTTAGACTGGGTTGACACTGGGCTCCCCGAAGTGGGTCATTGAGCCGGTGGGCCGTCTTTTCTTGGAAGAGGGGGGGAGGATGGCGCGAGGGCTTGCGATCCTTCGGGCCAGTCACTGCTTCTTGTATCGGGCCTGCGTGTCTCGTGGTGTGGTAGAGGCACAGCCTGATGTTTGTTGGCTTCGTTCTTCTCGTTCCTCCTTTGCCCCCTTCTGCTAATATCCTTTTGTCTTTTTTTGCTGTTGTTTCGTCCCCCCTATCAGTTGGTGGCCAGGGGGGGCAGGCAGGGATTTCCGAAAGGGTGTCCCTGATTCCCAACGAGGAGGGGGGAAGGGAGCCCTGCGATCTTCTTTTCGTTGTTATTTCAAGATGGCGCTCCCGCCAAATCTTCCTTCTTCTTCTCCTCAGGGACCCACCGTCGCCCTCTTGTGGCTACTGTCAGTCTCTTCTCCCTCTCTCTCTGTCTGTGCTTTCACTTGTTTTTCTTTTGTCTAGTCCTATTGTCTTTTCGTTTTTGTCTTGTCCCCTCCTGTCTGTTGGGGGCCAGGGGGGCGCGCAGGGGCTTCTGGAAGGGGGCCTCCTGTTTTCCTATTGATAGAGGGGATGATCCTCTCTTCCAAGATGGCGCTCCCGCCAATTCCCTTCTCTTCCTCCCCTCAGGGAGCCACAGCTGCCATCTTGTGCTCCCTGCCAGCCCCTTCTCCCTCTCCTTCAGCCTGGATTTCTGGGCTTGCCAGGCCCTCCGCTGCGTCCCCTGTTCTGCCCGCCTCCGCTCACCGTATTTTTCTTGTTGGGGGGCCCGATCCCCTACGTTCAGGTGCCGTCCGCGGCACCCCTGGTCTTCCCGCCGGCTGCTTCACCGGCCGCCTCGTTTTCGCGCCCTTTTTCTTTTCTTTTCTTTTTTCCTTTTTCCCCGCTCCTCAGGGGGAAGCTCTTCTCCGGGGGGCACTCCGATCCCTCTCGCCCTCCTCACCTCCTGCTTGCCTCCTGCCCTCAGCTTGGGGGGGGAGCCCGGCTGGGCCGGCAGTGAGTGCGGGCCGCCGCCCTCTCCCTGCTCCCCAGCTCGCTCGCCGCGCCAGCAAGGGCCCGGGCCCGCTCGATCTCCTCCTCTTGAGGAGGGGGAGACCTCTGGGGCCGCCGGATCCTGCCCGTCGGCTTTGCGCTCCCTTCGGGCCTGTTGTCCGCCAGGAGGGAGGGCGCAGATCGCCCTCCGGCCAGGAAAGCAGGCGGCGCTCTCAGGAGCCCTCAGAGCGCCCATCCTGCCGCCATCTTCGCTGGACCGGAAGTCTGCTGCATCCCTCTTGACCTCGACGAGGCTGATTTTTCATCCCACTTTGGGAGGAATAAAACTGCGTCTTATGGTGCGAAAAATACGGTAGGTTAAACAGTGGCTCTCGCCCAGTACTGACGTGGGAGAGAAAGGAAACCGAAGGAAATCCATCCACACTGGGTTAAACCGCGGCTCTTGCCCAGGACTGACACGGGAGAGAAAGGGAACTGAAGGAAATCCATCCAAACTGGGTTAAACCACAGCTCTCGCCCAGGACTGATGCGGGAGGGAAAGGAAACGAAGGGAATCCATCCACACCGGTTTGAAAAGCTGAATCATTTCTGACTCACTTACTGATTTGTAAGAGAAATGACATAAAAAGCTTTGAAATGGCAAGGATACTTCCGGATTCCCAAATCGCTTCGAAATCACTTCAAAAAGGAATTTGATCCGAATTTATTTTGAATTACGAAGATTCCAACTGAACCTAAACATAACCATGCCTATATCATACTAGTTTAGCTTTTGGCCACCACATGAATGAGATACTTCCAAAGCCTCAGTCATTAATTGCTTAGGTTTTGCAAACATGTGTTTATGGCTTCCTTGACTGAATCAAGTGTGATTTCCCTTTTTCTACTGACTTCTGCTTATTTATTTATTATTTATTTATTTGCAATGCTTCTACCCCGCCCTTCTCACCCCCACCCCCGGGAGGGGGGGGGGAACGGACTCAGGGCGGCCAACAAGGCAGCAATTTGATGCCTAAACATACAATATAAATCCTAAAAAAACATATAGCATTAAAATACAGTTAAAAACAAGCAAATATTCAACACTCAAGTAAATTAAAAACAGTGTTCCTCCATAAATCTATGTTAGTAAACAGTTATCCATATTCTCGTTAATCATTTAGCCAGTCCTATTCTAGTCCACAGTGCTGCATTCTGATATTGTGCAAAGGCCTGGTCCCATAGCGAAGATTTTACTTTTTTCCTAAATGCTAGGAGGGACGGGGTCGATCGTATTTCGCTAGGTAGCACATTCCACAGGCGAGGAGCCACAGTCGAGAAGGCCCTGTCTCTCGTCCCCACCAGCCACATTTATATAATAAATTCATATCCAATTACACCTATATCCAATTACACACCATTCTGGTACAAGTTGCGTGTTTTCAGAATTCTCTATCTAATAACACTTTTTTTTACAGAGCAAGCAGTTGTTCAGTTCAATCCTGCTTCTTCCTAACTGAAAAAGAAAGAATGAACTTCCAGAATTAAAAACCACCCTAGCCCCAAGTCCCAACAGAAACAAGATTTTTACACTTGTAGCATGTGAAGAGCACCAATGTTTCCATGTTTCGACTGCTATTTCAGAATAGACTACATGTGATTCAGTTAACTGGTGGCTCAGTGGGTTGTGCCAGCAGGACTGAAGACCGACAGGTAGGAGGTTCGAATCAGCATGGATTAGTTCCCTCTGTCAGCTCCACATGGGGACATGAGAGAAGCCTCCCACAAGGATGGTGAAACATCCAAAACATCCAGGTGTCCCCTGAGTAACATCCTTGCAGACGGCCAATTCTCTCACACTAGAAATGACTTGCAGTTTCTCCTGACATGAAAAAGTCACTCCTGACACACAAAAAAGTTAACACATATGTAGCATACTTTTTTATTCTGTATTCTCTGCTAAAACTAACTAGTCTTACAGTTTAAAAGACCAATGTGTAAAACTTGTACCACAAAGACTGGTCAGTACAGCCTTTTAATATTTCTAATCTTCCAGTCCCATGAATGAGGTGTACAGTCCATATGACATCACTCCTGGGTGGCATGCTGAGTAGATAAGCATTAGGCTGGGAAACATTGAACTTCATCCTTTAAAAAGTATCAAAAGGCAACTTCATTAAACCTAAAGATTTTTTTGCAGTGAGGCAACAGCTTATAGTGTTTTGCAAAGATGTATGAGAAATGGCAGGTTTTTCTTATCTTTTGTTATTGGAAGTGACCCTCATGATTCTTAGGCCTCTGTGAGAGCTTAAGCAAGCTTAGATCAAGGAAGGATTTTGAAATTGAATTTATTCAGATTAGCAAAACCTTCCATGACAGGATTTACTCTCAACAAGCTGTTGCCATGTTGGAGTATACAAAGGCCAACCCCTTTTGCTGATGCACGATCAGTTCCTTAGAAAAAGGGAGGGAGAAAAGAAGTTCCTTTCCCCTGTGGACATGAATTTTAAAAAACAACATATTGCACTGAAATTTAAATATATAGTACTGTATGAAAAAATATTCCATTTGCCTCATTTGAAAAATATTTTTAAATCCCAATCCCAAAGAAGTGCTATGACCAAACTAAATGAAATTATATTATAAATCTAAGGAAGTCAGACATTGCAACGCCTATATCAAAATCACAACTGGAAAATCATCAGTTGGGATTGGCCAATCCTCTGGCATTACTTTGTGAACAAAGATTCTTATGAAGGACTCATCCCACGCTTTTTACAAGTGCATTGATGACTAAAAAGGCCAATCCGAGATAGGCAAGTCCGGTTGCAGAAAGCATAGCAGAAAGTCTCCTTGGGTGATGTTGTTCCAAGTTGTGGTTCTTTCTGCATTGTCTTTTCTCTTCGAGACCTGTTTGCTGTGTCTTCTCGAAAGGGGCCGCAACATTGTGGATAGTGCATCTCCATGCCTCCTGATGTGAGGCCAGGGTGGACCATTGTTGGTGATCAATCTGACCGAGCCTAAGATGTTGTTTCAGGGAGTCCTTATATCTCTTCTTTGGGGGTGCCTCTCCTGTGCTGGCCTGTGGCGAGTTCACCATAGAGTAGTATCTTTGGGAGGTGGTGGTCCTCCATCCTAGAGATGTGCCCTGCCCAGCGCAGCTGTGTTCTCATTAGCATGGCCTCAATGCTGGTGATCCCTGCTTGCTCAAGGACAGCAACATTCGTCACATAGCCAGTCTAGTGTATCTTTAGGATTGTGCTAAGACAGCACTGATGAAAGCGTTTGAGGAGTCGCAGGTGTTGGCTGACCCATGTTTCAGACCCATAAAGGAGAATAGACAGTACGATAGCTCTGTACACACTGATTTTTGTGCTTTGCCTCAAGTGTTTGTTACTCCAGACTCTTTTGTGAAGCCTTCCGAATGCAATATATGCATTTGCTAATCTGTGATCTATATCTTTATCAATCTTAGCATCTGAAGAAATTATGCTTCCCAGGTAGGTGAACTGCTGAAGCACAGATTTACCTATGCTGATGTGGGGGTGATGGTGTTCTTCCTGTGGTGCGGGCTGGTAGAGAACTTCCATTTTCTTCAGGCTGACTTCCAGCCCAAACAGCTCTGGGCCAATCACAGAACTAACAAATACACAAAAGCAAAATTATACAGTTTCACTAAGATACTAACCAAACATAGGTTTACTTGGAAGTAAGTAAATGAACTTATTAGTAATTTAATTTAGAAATGGAGTCTTCAAGTTGGGATAACACATGTAAAAAAGTATACAAAGTAATATTGGATAAGGATTCATGCATACAAATTGCTCCATAAAAATTAAAAAATTTAGGACACTTTCAGACTTTGAAGCTGATATTTTTAAAAACCCGCTTTAGCTTGCATTTAAGAAAACCGCTTCAGCACGTGTTTAAGCCCCCACAACTTCCCCCAAAACCTGCACTTTCATGGGGGGGAGTGGATGCCTAGAGGCCCTCCTGGCACATAGAAATGATGTGCTAGGAAAGGGGGGTGAGGAAGAAAATAGCTCCCCTCTCCCTCTCCTGGTGTGTCATTTTGATGTGCCAGGAGGACTCTAGCAGTACTTTAAAGTTATAGTCGGGTAAGTTCTTTCAATTTTAATGGTTTGTTTTGGGAGTTTTGGGGGGGGGTGCCCTCTTGGTTTTCCGGGCTCATGGAGCCAGAAAAACCCGAGACAGCTGTAGGGATTGGGCCCGGGGATCCTGTGATGCGGTCCCTTGGCCCAATCCACACTGGGCTCACACCTGGAAAGACCTGTATCTTATCATTACCAGATATCTAACTAATTCAGGACAAAGCAGGGCTTACTTGCTTTTAATTCAATTTTATTGAAGGTGTCATTTGGACGCCTCCTGTAAAACCAAGACAGGTCTCGGGTTAAAGGCCTGTTAGGATAGGCTCTGAGCTAACTTTCTGCCCTGATGTCAAAGTTGATTGATACAACTCTCATGTGTTTAAGCACACTTTGTAAATCTTAAGCAACTGCTACATTAACACTTGGATTGGGACCTTAGTTTGTCTATTGGCATTTGCCATTTGTAATTGGTGAGAAAAATGTTAACGATTAGTAGGGATAGCCTTTATTTTTTATCCCACTCTCAATATCTTAGTTGAAAGGCTACTCTACTTTCCCATTTCAGAATAATAACAGTATAGAACAAAATAAAAATTATCGTTCCTTCTTTAAGCAAAATGTTGTTTTATTGACAGATCATTTATTTCTTCTGTCAGCAACAATTCTTCAATACAATGCCCCTCAAATCATGAGAACTATATTGGAATAACAATACTCAGCAGTATGTTGGATCCCTTACTACTAAGGTTAAATTTTCAAGCTGCTCAGAATTCAGTTCCACATAGCAAGTTTTGGAAACTTTTTCTTTAATGACTATGCTGGAAGGTGGCTTCTGGGATCGCTAATCCAAAAAAGACTACAAGCTTCAGAATCTCCCTTCCAGCATGATTGTTACAATTGTTATGTTTTTAACCACTCTGAAAATTCTAGCCCTCCATACCCAAGTACCTGTGCATTGAGATCAGAAGCTGAACTTCATTCTTGGTGTTCCTGTTTTCTGAAGTTATAAAGGGAGCTACCAGAAGCAAGGCCTTTTCTCTCATGGTACATTGATAATGGATTTCCACCAAGTCATGTTTGCCTGGCATATATTAATCTTCTTTCACAGTATTTAGGCAGCAGGTGCAAACTGTTATTCTTCCAAAATTTTGGTAAAAATTTGGAAAAGGTACTCTTTGTAGGTTTTATTGCTCTAATAGGATTTTTACCAGTGAAATTACTGATTCATTTCATATAACTTAAAAATTCCCTTTTCTCATCTGCCATGAAAACTATATGCAGAAATGGGGGAAATGCACTTCTTACTATAGCACTATTTTACATAAAGTGACCCTATGTTCCATTTGAACAACTGTCACTGATTCTAATTTTTACATTCCTAGAATTTACCCATAAAGATTTTGTTTCTGAAATAAGGAAAACAATTTCTCTACCTTTCATAGGTTGTATCACGTAACGGTAACGTGCCTTTCAGGATGTACAGATAGAATTGGAAAGTGCATGCCCTCCAACAATTCACAAATGAAAATTGGGACACCTGTGGCAAAACACCAACATGTAGTCAGGAAGACAAACGTTATTAATGAGGAACAAGAGAAAAGGTAGGAGGATTGCAGCAGTTTGCCTTTGCCAGCTTCTACTGAGGAGGACAAGCACCCACTCCTCTCCCCTGTTGAGTTGAATGAATGGAAGTTACTCAGTTTGCAGCACTGAAATAAGACAAGGGGAAAGGTAGAAAGGAAGATGGAGAAGGAATGGTAGATTTTCAAAACAGGTGAGAAAGTCGAACAACAGATGATTAATTAGGACTATTTCTATCAAACTAGGAAAGTTGCTGGGTATGAAAGTGGTATGAAGCATGAAACAATCAGCATTGAATTATTCTTGATCTTGTGTGATTTCAAGTTTTTTTCCCTGATTTATGACAACACTAAGGTAAACCTATCATGAGTTTTACTGGTGGAATTTGTTCTGGGAGCTTTGCCTTTGAGGTTGAGTGTGAATTACCGAAGATCAACCAGTAGGTTTGTGCCCATGTTTGTTGAGGGAGTTGAAGACCCACTCCCAACCCAACCCTACCCTCAGTTAGAATTATTATTGTTGTTATTATTATTATTATTTGAAGCACAACAAGATGAGTCCACAGCAGACACTCTGCTGGCTGTTGTGTTGGCTCACACATCTGACATTTCCAAAGTGTCTAGGACTGTGTGATGTATCGGCGAATCATGCATGCAGACCCCAGTAAGGTGGCCTTCTGCAGCTGGAAGATGGTAATTTTATCAGCGCTGATTATGTTTAAGTGGTCTTCAGGCACTGCACCCAGTCTGCCGATCACCACTGGGACCACTTTTACTGCTTGTGGCAGAGTCTTTGCAGTTCCATCTTTAAATCCTCATCTCTTGTTAGCTTTTCCAGTTCTTTCTCTGCAATCCTGCTGTCACCTGGGATTGCGACATCGACAATCCATACTTTGTTTTTTAACACAATTGTGAGGTCAGGAGTATTCTGCTACAAAACTCTGTCTGTCTGAATCCAGAAGTCCCAAAGGAGTATGGCATGTTCATTCTCTGTAACTTTTTCTGGTTTGTGATCCCACCAGTTCTTTGTCACAGGCAGATGGTATTTGTGGCACAGGTTCCCTTGAATCATCTGAGCAGCGGTGTTATGCCTCTGCTTGTAGTCTGTCTGTGCAATCTTCTTGCAACAGCTAAGGATGTGATCTATTGTTTCATTTGCTTCCTTGCAGAGTCTACATTTGGGATCTGTCATTGACTTTTCGATTCTGGCTTTGATGGCATTTGTTCTAATGACTTGTTCTTGGGCTGCCAGAATCAGGTCCCCCGTCTCCTTTTTCAAATTGCCTTTCTTTAATTAGGTAGAATAACATCACAATCCATCACCATTTTAAAATATTGAAATACAAAATGAATACATATTACATATTGTTTTCATAGTGATCTTATCAATCCCACCTTAACCTCCCTCTTGCGTCTAACAATTTTACACCCCTCATCTCCTTCCCCACCCTCAGGGAACAGTACTTATCTTAATTCAGATATTATTTTAATTGAACAATCGTGAAAAGAGAATGGTTCAGCTCTTTATATCTTTCTTTTCCTTTGACTTTTTCTATCAGTCTTTCCCATTTCTGAACCCAGGTCTTCTTAAATTGGCATGTTGTGTATTTGGCTCTTCTTTCATAACATAATCCTGAAGCATATAATCTGCTAAATAATCGTACCATTTTTTTAACTTCCAACTTTCTATGGTTTTTCCATCCCAAGGCCACAGTTGCTTGGGTGGCTACAATCATGTATTTTATAATTTCCCCCCCAAGTTTTGATATTATCATTTTTGTCTAATTTCTGTGTGAAAAATTAATTTTTGTTCAAAGCTAATTTATACCCTATTAATTCTTCCATTTCCTTCTTTACCTTATTATAAAAATCTTGTATTTTGTCACATTCTCACCACATGTGGGAATAGAAGCCAAGTTTCCCACATCTGTGCCAACATAGCTTTGTTGTCGTTTTTGTTATATGGGCTATTTTAATTGGGGTTCTGTACCATTTAGTCAGTACTTTCCTTTGTGTTTCTTTAATCTTTATATGCTTAATATTTTTGATTGAATCTATCCACTGTTCAATGTCTGAAACATTATTATTTAGGTCCTCTTTCCATATTTCTATCAATGCTTATTTCAAATTATATTGTATTCCACCTAATAAACCCCATCAGGCCTTTCTCCTTTTCTATTTTCCACTTTAAAATTTGATCTATATCTGTTTCGTGGCCTTCTTTTTTCCTCCACTTAATGATCATTTGTTTCAATCCATTCCAAAGAAACCAATTGCATTGACCACATTTGCCCTTTATCGTCTCCCAATCCTTAATTGCCCTATCTGGGTTTAAGAGGTCTTTAATCAAATTCATTCCATTCTGTTTCAAATTAGATAGGAGGCTGGCCCCCTATCTATCCCGGAACGACCTGGCCACGGTGATCCAAGCCACGGTCATCTCGAGACTGGACTACTGCAACGCACTCTACGTTGGCCTTCCTCGGTCAGTGACCCGGAAGCTCAGGCTGGTGCAGAATTCTGCCGCCCGACTCCTGTCTGGAACCCCAGCAGGTAGTCACATAACACCTACCTTGCAGGACCTGCACTGGCTACCAATTGAGCAACGGATCACTTTCAAAGTGCTGGTTCTTACCTTCAAGGCCTTACACGGTTTGGGGCCAACGTACCTGAGAGACCGTCTCTCCCCTTATTGCCCAATGAGATCACTGCGGTCAGAGGGAGCCTATCTTTTAGACATCCCCCGGCGAGGCTCGTGCGTTTGACCTCAACCCGCAGGAGGGCGTTCTCCGTCATTGCGGCCACACTGTGGAACGCCCTCCCGGCAGAAACACATGCGATCCAGGACTTGCTTGCATTCAGACAGGCCTGCAAGACCCATCTCTTCCGCCAGGCGTTCGACCTGTAGGTCTTACTTTGTGCAGTCTCGTGTTTTAAGTGCTATCTGTGGTAGCGTGTTGCATCACAGTTTTTAATGATTTTATGGAGTGTACTGTTTTTAGCTAATTTGCTGTTGTTTTAATTATTGCCATTGTTTTTATTGTGCCTTGTTTGGCTCCTGTGAGCCACACTGAGCCCTCCCGGGAGTGGCGGCATAGAAGCACGCTTAATAAATAAATAAATAAATAAATTTGTTATGACTTTGCCAAATATCTGTTCTTTTTTACTGTCAAGAAACCCTACTGGGAGTATGTCTATATTGTTTATTTTCAAAGTTCCATTTGTGAGCCACAGCCATGATTTTTTCTTTGTCAATTTGGCTCTCAATTTTTGCCAGAAACTGTCCATGGAGTGCCTTCTTTTGCCAGTTTTCTCTTCTGCTCTGGATTGTGTTTTTACGGTATTCACTATTTGTCTTTTGCACTTTAAGCAGTTTACTACTATTGACTTCTCTCAATGTTGGTTCTTGACTGCTTTTTATATAATCTGCCAGTTTATGTTTCTCTTCTTCTACTGTTTGTTTCCCTTGCAGAAACCCTCTGCCTCCTGATTTTCTGGGCAGGTAAAGTCTGTCGACATCACTACGTGGGTGTAATGAGTAGTGCATTGTCATCGGTTTTCTTGTTTTTCTGTCCAGATCATCCAGCTCTGCTTGTGTCCAGTTCACAATTCCAGCAGTGTATCTAATGACAGGGATGACCCAGGTGTTGATAGCCTTGATCGTATTTCCACCATTTAATTTGCTCTTCAAAACCTTTCTGACTTTTTGGATAGATTCTTTGCTGACGACATTTTTCACATACCCATGCTTGATATTGTTCAACTGTAGTATGCCCAGATATTTATAGGCTTCAGATTGATTGCATTTTATGGTTTGTCCATTTGGCCTCTCTATGCCCTCGCTGTGTGTAATTTTCCCTTTCTTTATTGCCACTGTGGCACTGTGTGTAGGCCAAACTCCATACTGATGTCGGTGCTGAGGATTCTGACTGTGTTGGTTAGTGACTGGATTTCAGTTTCTGATTTTCTATTTAGCTTTAGATCATCCATGTACAGCAAGTGGGAAATTTTGGTGAATTTCTTGCTGTTTGGTAACCTAGGTTTGTGTTCTGTAGAATTACTGACAGTGGGATCATTGCAATGATGAACAGCAGTGGTGACAGTGAGTCGCCTTGGAAAATTCCTCTCTTGACATTAACAGTTCCATAGCTTTCGTTGCCCACGAACTACTCAGTATTATCATTATTATTGTTATTATTATTTTACTAACACAAACACACAGTATGATGTGTGTGTGTGTGTGTATGCTGGATTTTGTATCACAAAATCATAAGTCGAACATTTCCCAAGCATTTAGGACTGTGAGATATATTTTCGAATGATGCGTGCAGATCCAAATAAGGTGGCCTTTTGCAGTTGACAAACTGTGATTTTGTCACTGTTTTGTCAAACCCCCGATGGGTGCAACTTGTCATGGTGGGGGGCTTAACTGCTCCAAGGATGCTGAGAGCTGTCCTGGCAGTAGTGTTAACTACCAGCAGGCCGAACCAAGTCAGAGAGGTCTCAGCTGAAGAGTGGAACTAAAAACACCTAACCCATTAGCACTATGGGGAAACAAACCAAAACAAAGTCTATACTGGCTCGGTTGATGCCCAGGATAAAAAGGAGCATGGTGGATGCTGCTGATTCTGGACACCCATCCATCGAGAAGTGGGCTACAGAATCAAAGTACAAATGAACAGTCACAGAAGCGGCAGAAATACAATGCCAGAAAACTGCACAATTATTATTATTATTATTATTTGCATACTGCTTTATCTCTCCTGAAGGAGACTTAAAGCGGCTAGAAGCAGAAACTGTGGTTGTGTCTGCACTGTATAGTTTGGGGGCTCTAATATAAACACCTTTTTAATCTCCTTTCTCCTTTAAAAAAAAGAAAAAAAGAAGCATGTGAAAATCCAAAATTAGGTACGTGAGAAATGAGGCCAGTACAGTCTCTTGGATGTTTTATTACTACACACTCCTGGTTTAGCATAGATAGACCTATTCCTAGGTAATCCTGAGAGTTCTCTTAATTTTCCATTGTTCCTCAGAATTATTACCTTTCTTACAACACTGTTTACACTCTATTGACATTTTCAACTATATTACTTTATAAACTCTCTAATGTGTTATGTTTAATAGAAACTATTTTCCATGCAAGAAGTTAGGGCTCTTTCTCACTGCTTCAATCAATCAAAGCTAAAAGTTTTGAGTAATACTGATTGTAGTTCTCTTAAACTGCTGTCTAGAAATATTTTTAAAACAACCAGATAATCAGTTATTGAATGTATAAAATTGGATGGTATTCCAACAAGGAGAGAGAGTATATTATCAATTAATTTGCAGCATTAAAAAGCAATTAGTGGTAAAGATTTAACTTTTAATGCGAGCCTAGAAGATTGTTTAAGTATCTGTCATAAAGTGCTTCACAAATATCTACAAGACTTTTGTTCATAATTAGTTTTGATAGTTCATAAAACACAGTAAGTACAGTGGTTTCTCGGTATCCACCAGGATTTGATTTTAGGACCCCTTCAACCATGGTTGCAACAATCTGTCGATATTCAACTGCCAATATATACAATGAAAGAGTAAAAATATCCCTTATATAAAATGGCAAGCAACTCAAATTAGTACTGGGAATCTGTTAAATGGTGTGAAGCTGTAGCCAGATATTGCCTACACATCAGCGTAATGCCTGGTACATGGCAAAATCTAAGTTTGAATTTTGGATTATTTCACAAATATTTTCAAGCTATGGTTAGTTGAATCTATGGTTGCAGAACCCATGTATATGGAGGGCCAACTGTATTGTAAGAAAAGCAGAGGGCTTCCATTGTCTTTGGTATCAAGAATTGCCGTTTCTTTCCGTAGTTTGTGGATTCCCTGAATTCAAGTACGAGATCATAAAATAAATCTCTCATCAAGAATAATTCTTGCTTTTGAACTCGCAGCAAAGCAAATTACAACTGAAAGACCTAGCCCTCTTTATCAGTGCAAATTGGAAAAAACACAGTTAATCCTAACTGGATGATAATTTTAAAACCTTAATTAAATTTTGAAGTACCTCTTTTACAGAAAGAAGAAACCAGGCAAACGAAAACCCAGTGTATGTTGTAGGACTTTTCCTCATTCCTCTTCCAGAGTATATGTCTGGAAAGATTCCATGGCTTGGTTTGCTGACAATTGCAAATGCTTACTTTGTATACATTCTTAGCTACTATTCCATTGAATCTGATATTGGACTTGTTTCTTGTAAGAAAGGCCTCTGTTGTATGTATACTATCTTAAATGGTCTTTTTGTGACCCTGTCTGCACCCTTCAACAAACGAAGCAGCTTTTTTCTTCTTCTTCTAATGGACGTTAGTAAGGGGGGGGGGATGATCATCACCCATGCGGTGCACCAAGGCATACAAACTTCCTTGTGACCGTATTTAAAGAACTGAACACAAAGAAATAGTCGTTGGAGCTACAATAGGGGAAATCTAGTATGCATTTCCAAGGAATCACATTTTGAGGAGAATTACAGAATAATTACACATATGCTTAGATCATGAGCATTCAATGAAGCGGACAATATTTTGGGGATTTAAGATGTTGGTGTTGTGGTCGTCTCTAAGAAACCAGGATAATTCAGACATTCAAATGCAAAAATGCACCATTTGGAGAGTGTAATGCGGTCTGTTCTGGTCAGTGTTACAAATTCGGAAAGGATTCCCTGGCTGCAGACATTAGCCACTTAATACTTAAATCTGTTTCCAAATGTAAAGCATAGAACAAAAGTGCTTTGCATTAATGAAATGTATCCTAACACTGGTATAGTGACACATTTCATTAATGTGTCACGTTGGCGACATAAAATATAATTACAACAGCTATGCCTGTCACATAGTTTGAGAAGATCTTTGAACGGCATCCAAAAAGGAGGTAAAACTGAAATTTTTTAAGGAGTTTGTAAATAAATATATAATCCAATAAACCCAAGGATTGCAACCAGTTATAGTAATGGTTAAAATTATGAATATATGCACTGACTATAATGTTTATAGAAACAAAATTTTAATAATGAAAAAATAACCCAGAGGAAAGCGAAAGCAGAAAATGCATTATAAGTAATATAAATCCACAAATACTCATAACCACACAATCAATGCTATCTAAGTTCTGATTTTTGCCTTTTGTTTCCCCTCTTATGGATGACTAGTGATATTGTTACATGGGTTGACTAGACCTAGTAGTACATGCGCAATCAGGACTCATGAATTAGATATTTTATCCCTGCAGCTGTGATAGGAGAAATTCACAGGTAGCTTTTTTCCCAGATAACATAGATGGATGACACAATGCTCAGATAATTTTAAACTTAGGTGGCTAATTTAAGTGTATAGTTGTGAGTTTCTTTTGAAGTATGATAGCACTTTAAAACATTTTTGTTTAATTTATTTGACTGCATTGAAGAAACTAAATGTGCTTTATTCAAGAATCTGAGAGAAAAGGAACAAGTTGGTGTTGCAACAAAATGTTGTCATGTACAGACTTCCAGGATCCCAGGTATTGTACATCATTCCATTCACTGATCAGCCCATTTGTCTCTCTTGATTGTGGATCACCTTCTATGACTACTTTCCTATCAGGATGAAGTTCAGGATTGCTGATCCCCTTGTTCTTCCTCCAACTTTTGAAATAAAAAATATCATTAGAACAGATTTATTACTCAATAACTCTTACTGCATGATGGCATTTTGTAGGATTGTCTTATTGGTTGCATTATCTTCATTGTTTTCATTTCCCTTCAGCTTTTCACCTTGACTCCACGCACACCACTGAGGACCAGCTAAGTCCCATGGAGGTAGAGGTCAAGGTGTAGGCCAGGAAGAGACTCTGCATGGGGCTGGGGCTGCATCCGCATGGGACTTCCCTGGCCTCCTTTCAGCATGAGACATGGGTGGGCCACCACGTCTCCATGCTTATAGGAAGGTGAAAGAGAGGAGGGCTGAAGAAAATAGCCCAAAGGGCTGCATTCACCCCCCAGGCCTGGGTTTGCCCATACTGTGAGGATTTGTAAAAAGACACCATAATGTAATGGGTTGACTGGAAAGACATGTGTCAGCAGCTGATTGGCTGAGCATGCCAGGAGCCAGGATTCTGATTGGCTACTGCCTCTAGCTTGCTGCTGAGACAGGCAGTTTTAACTGCCACTTTCACTTTGGAGAGTGAAGAGAGTGCTGACTGAAAACATCCAGGAAGGAAATGGCTGCCAACTCTCTGAAGCCTGATCATTTCTAAGACATGAAGCATATTTAAAGACTGTTTAAAATGGCTGTTTATTCCTTCTGTTCTCTGTAAGAATTCAGAGAGACTGTTATGTATATTGTTGCTCTGTTTGATCTTTTGAATTGAAGTAAAATTACTGTTACTTGTTACACAAATCAGAGTGACACATTATTATACTGCAGGGTTTATTATTTCAGAAACAGTGGTAAAGCTTCTATTTATTTACATCTGCACACCCCCCCCCCCCCACACACACACACACACACCTGGTCTAGGCTGTAATCCTAAATGCTCAATAGAGATTTTAAGTTATTCTGATGCTAGAAATTTGGGGGCTAAAAGAAATTTTCATGGGGAGGAACAGAATTATGATTTGAAGGGTAATGTCTTAACTTTGTTTTCCTTCACACCTTTTGCTGTCCCACTGAACTGAATGAAGTTTTCATCTGATTTGCTAGAAATACAGTCTTCTTCATCATTTCCATTTTTCAGTCATCACATAGTAACATTATGGATACATTATTGTATACTGGACAGTATACATTATTGTATACTGCTGTAGTTAAATATCCTGATCCTGTTAAATTAACACTTTCAACGTCTTAACGAATCATCTAACAAGAAAAAAATTCCTGAATGACTAGTAACACTTCGCTTGTTTTGCTTGCACTTCAAATGTAAATAATCAGTTCAACACTATCCCCAAATCTATCTCCTGAAACAATCAGAGGAAGTATTCCAAAACAGATACATTCTTGCTCCAGAATTTTCATTGAATTCTTAAATATTGGTTGTAAATACTGTACAGCAATATAATTTGTGCTCCCTTATTTGTCCTGCAGATGGCTCCAGGCACAAAGTAGCTATGTTGAAGAATTGTTTAGATATCTAGGGGCATCCAGTTTATGAGGCTATAGAAGACCCCAAGATTTTTAAAGTATTGCTAATACATGACAGATAAAGACCAAAACAGAGCCTCACCCCAACTGTCTTTCCTCAGAAATTGGTATCAGTCTTATGCCTGGATTCAGTTATATTTGAAATAGCCAGTTAAACAAAAGACATTGGTTTAATTGTTATAGTTTTTTTTAAAAAAAACCAACCTTTATAACTCTTATATATTTATCCTGGTGACAGGAACCATGAAAAACATCCTTCCTGCCATTCACAGAATCATGGAGTTTGGGGAAACCGCAGGGGTCATCCATTCCAACCCCCTGCCATGCAGAGACACACAATCAATACACCCCTGACAGATGGTCATTCATCTTCTGTTTAAAAACTTCCAGAGAAAGAGACTTCATCATGCTTTGAGCCAGCGTATTCTACCACCAAAGATCTCTTATCATCAGAATATTCTTCATAATGTTTAAGTGGAATCTTTTTTCCAACCCTTTTTAGGTCACTCTTCTCTGAACACGGTCCAACTTGTCAATATCCTTCTTGAGTTGTGGTTTCCAGAACTGGACACAATATTCCAGGTGATGTCTGATAAAAGCAGAATAAAGTGGGCATATGACTTGGGAAGTCATTGTTTGGTGTGACATCAAAATCACAAATATTGTGTAGAATTGTGTGTGATTCATTTTGTTGAGTTCTTCTGTACACTCACTCTTTCTTTTTGTCACACTGAAGTTATGCACATTACTCCCTTTCTTCAAATTTCTAACTGAGAACTCCTCTGTGAAATAACTTGATGAGTAGTAACTGTCTCAATTAGCCTTACAGGTAAACAAGGATTCCAAACATGGTCTCCTCCATCCTAGGCTCAAGTCAGTCACTGCTAATTTCTATACAACAAGGATGTTTGCTGAAATAAGACAAATCCTTAAGAACAGTGAAATCTATGAAGAAGGGCACATTCCTATGACACACCTCAGCACTGTGACCAGACCCAATGTCTAAAGTTTCAAGGTGAACTGAATGGGGTTTTTTTTGACAGACAGAATTTTTATGCACACAACAAGATGTAATTGTTAGCAAGGATCAAGGATTGGGACTTGATCCTCAAAACTATCCTCCATGTTTGCTATTTGGACTGCTATGATAAGGAAGGAAATGTTCATGTTCCTCACAAATCGGGATGTAAATCTTTTTTTCATTCTCACACATTGCTGTTGTTTGGAGCTGCAACCCCAAAATATCTGGAGTGCTTGCCAAGTTCAATTTCTCATATACCTTGTTTGCTCAAATATGAAATATGAGAATGTAATCTTTATGAAAATCCCATATTTCACTTTTAAAATATGTGACTTACTATAGAACTTCTCAATGTTAGAGTCCCATGTTTGGGGGTAAGTCCAGTTGAATTAATTTATTAGCATATGACTGCACCACACCGTACTTCTTAACAATTAACTATTACAACTATCCTTTAGAACAGGGCTGCCCAACTGGCGGCCCGGGGGGGGGCGTATACGGCCCCCAGCCCCTTCCCCACGGCCCCCTAAGCTTTTTAATTAAAAATTAAAAAAATAAATAATAATTTTTTAAAAAATTACCCACTTCCGGGTTCCGGAGCAAGTATCGCAAGACTACGGAAGCCACACGGGATTTCGCTGTCAACGCGGGATCACGCCAAAATCTCGGCTACTTAATCCCTGCGGCCCACGCAGACGCGATTTGGACCTTCTCGGCTACTGCCTCGGTCGGTCGTCGCCTCTGCTCGTGGTCCGGCTACTCCTGGATCCTGCGCGTTTGGGAAGGTAGGCGAACCTTTATGTTATTATTATGTAATTGTGTATGGATGCCCCTTATGTATTCCCTCCCTGCATTTCCCCTTAGTAAAAGATTATATTTGATTGTATGGATGCCTCTTATGAGGGGGAGGGGGCGGAGCTGGGGGTGGGGGCGGGGAGCCAGGGGCGGGGGCGGAGCCGGGGGGCGGGGCAGACCCTTCGGCCCCCCAGGTCATCAGTGACTGGAATTCAGGCCCCTGGGCCGGTAGAAGTTGGTCAGCCCTGCTTTAGAACAAGTACACCACATACATATATGCATGCATATCATTTGGCTACACATAACAACCATATTTGATTAAGTCTAATGCTCACCTTTTTTGGCTAAATTACAGTACTAAAACTGAGATAGACACTAGATTTGATGGTGCATTACAATTGTGACATAAACTCACCTGTGTGAAAAGGCCCAGAGGAGACTGGACAGGAAGGGGGGGGCATGAAGAGAGTGTTCCCGGTGCCAGCAGCAGTTTAAGGGCTGTGTGGTGCCTCCAGAAAGGGGGGGGGTGCACAGCTGGTGAACTTGGCATCTCTCAACCCCCCGGCTGGCCCTGTCCCATGCAGTTCCCAACAGACCTCATTCATAAGGCCTTCAAAACCTCCTCTTCAGATTTGAAGGCATCATGAATGAGTCCATTTGCGAATTGTGCAAGGGCAAGTTTACCAATCTCAGCCTGACAGAAGGGTGTGGCTTTCCATTCATGCTGCTTGCTTCTGTGATGTGCTATGCCCGTGTTGTTGGGCACATTACATTCGAGTGAAAATCTTTCTCTCATTTTTTTGTAATGTGCACCTTCAAAAGTGAGGTGTACACTACATTTGATAACTCAGCTCATTATACTCAAGTAAATACAGTATTTAAAGCACTGAAAAGAATGAATTAGAACTGAAATGCCTCTGTCTAAATATCACAAAGACATCAGATCGCATTTGATCTTGGAAGCCAAGCAGGGTTAGCCTTGGTTGGTATTTGGATGGGAGATAAATATCAGATACTGTGAGGATATATTTCAGATGATGGAACTGACAAAACTACCCATAAGTATCCCTTGCCTAAGAAAACCCTATGAATCCATAGGGTTGCCAAAAGTTTACAGGCAACTTGAAGCATCCAAGTATTCACAGGAAGGGGGGGGGGGGGAATCTAGAACTGAACTCTCTCTAGTCTTCAGTGATCACATGGTACAACTATCAGCATAGCGCATACCGTGAAGTGTTCAACTATTGATTTCAAAAATAGTGACTTCTGTAAACCCAGGGAAAGGTTAGGGGCTATTACCTGGTCTTTATAGTATTTCCTAAGGATTTTATTTACCAGTACTGTATATTGTTATAATATTATAATGTATGTAAATGCAATCAATCAACTTCCTAATTTCATGTAAAGTTTTAATTTGTGGCTCACTTATGCAACTCTTTAGTATACACAAGGCCAGAGACAAGAAAAGGTAAACCTCCTTTTTGTTTCTTGTATAGAAAGTGACAGGATTAGCCAACTTACACAACAGAGTAGTGTTTTCCATTTACCAGAGAGTGGAAACCTTCCTTAGTCCATCCTACCAATTCATCTCTGTCTCCAACACCTCACTGTGGCTTCTTTCTCTACCACCTTTCAACTACGATGCCTGTCTCATTCTGAATAATGATTTGGCTGGTCCTTTTGCCTATATATATATCTGGGCTGATTGGTCCTAAATTAAATCAATCATACTATTACTGCTCATGCTGATTTTACTTAAAAGTCTTTTGGCAAGCAGACTCAAATTTTGCTTCACATCACAATTGATTCAACACCCACCCCCACCCCCCAATCAAAAAGGCAAAAAGTTGTCATTGTTGGCATGGTAAACTGCCCTTATCAAATTTCTATCAAGAAACTAAGACCTCAAAATGCTAAAGGTAGTATTGTAGCATGGAGTTTTGATCTTCACGTGCAGGTGCTTCCTCACCTCAAGCCTTGGACTGCCAAAAATTCCTTCGGATAGACATCTTGGGAAACCATAACAGAGATCCCATTTTGTTACTAATGAACTTACAAGGATCCAAAGAATTAGTCATGTAATACCTTCTGAGAGAAATCATTGATGGGTACATACTTTCTCAGCTGGAAAATATTTGTGCCAAAGGATGCCAAGTCTACTCTAGTAATACTACAATCCAACAAGTATTTGGTTATCCACTATTCAAATGCCAATGGATGTCCACATATAATGATGCTTTTTAGTGTGGATTCAAATCAAGAATGAATGCTTAATTTTTAATGGTAGGTGCACACATTCAAGCTACATCATCTTATTCTGCTCTCATAGGCTACACTGCAGCAATAAAAGAGGGCTAGTTTGGATCAGTCATCTGGCTAATTAAGAAAAGAAATATGGAACCTACTTGGTATTTCAGAGTTGCTTTTCATGCCTTTCCTAGTGAAAAATTAAGCCATGAAATTTCTTTTTTGTCATCAGGAAGACACGGCAATGTCAAGCGTTCATGCCCATAAGCATGGAAAATTGATGAAATTACAGTCTGCTTAAGCAAATAAAGAAGCGGTAGAAATAGAACTCCCTCCTTATGTCAGCATCCTGGTGGAAGCTTTTTTAAACAGGTGACCAGCCTTTTCTGTTAGTAGTCTCAATAAAGGTCAAAGGGAACATCACACAAATAAGTAAATGCTGAAGACAGCATGTGAATAATTAGTGGTTAGAAGTGTGATGTTGCTTCAACTTTTCCTCCTTCTTCGAGGCCTCTGTGCATTTTGATTTATCCATTTGTTTCACCAAAAAAGGAACAATGGTTAATTATGTGTTACAGAGAGGTTAGACACATTCCTTCAGGGCATACATTTTATTACAAGTATATCATAGCAGAACAAACATAAGAGTATGGAACATAATAACAGACAGTTGTGGGTGTGAAGCCAGTTAACAGTTGTCCAATGGCATAAAAAGAGTTGCCATCCCCCTTCACACACACCTGCTAAATAATTTTTGTTTAATTTTTTTTTTCTTTGGTAGTTCAAGACTTGGAACGGATGAGCAGCTATAATGGAGTAGGAGAACAAACTTTACTGTCAGCAGTATGTTTACATAGCTCTCATAGCTATGCAAACATACCTGCTTAGGCTATCCTTAGGCTATCCTTCCAGTCCACTATTCCACTACAGTCAAGCATCCCCAAATGAAGGTCCATGGGCCAGATGCAGCCCTCCAAGGTCATTTACCTGTCCCATGCCCTAAACTTTAGACTTAGTGTCACCCTAAGTCTGAAACAACTTGAAGGCACACAACAACAACAATCCTAATTAACTTGATGATCTCATCAGCCAAAAGCAGGCCCACATTTCCCACTTGAAATACTGATAAGTTTATGTCGGTTAAAATTATTGTTCATTTTAAATATTTTATTGTTCTTTCATGGGGGGGGTTTTGCAATACAAATAAGATATATGCTTTTTTCAAACTATAGTCCAGCCCCTCAACATCCTGAGGGACCATGAACCAGCCCTCTGCTTAAAAAGTTTGACAACCTTTGCTGTAGATAATGGGTGCATATCATATTGAGTATCTTTGATATTGCACCTCTTTACAATACTACAATTGTGCTGATTCACCATTACGTGGTCCTGTGATCATACTTCCATATAGCACTGTCTTCCTGAACGACTTAGTTTCCTTAATTATATAAAGATATATTCATTCTGTCTTTTGGACTTTTTCCACATCAGGATAAACTGCTAGACTTTCCAGACACTTACATATTTACTTGAGTCTAATGCACACCTCTTTTTTACCAAATTCAATTGCCAGAAATGAGGTGAGAATAAGATTTAACAGAACATTCGAACATAAACCCACCTACAGACCTAAGAGGGAGGGATAAAATGGGTCATCCTAATTACTGAGGCAGCTTCAGGCTGCATTGTAGCGAGAGAAGGAGGACCTGCCTAGTGATCCAGTCATTCCTGCAACTTAGCTGCAGAGGGGCTGTGAGGCCTTCAGGCCTCTCTGACCAAAGCAACAGGAAGCATCACCTTCACCACCTCCCTCTGGGTCAGAGCTTGCCTTCACATTCAGCCTCCTGGGTTGGCCCTTAGGGTCTCTCGCCGCCTACGCCCCTCGAGGCTCAGTATCATGTGGTTCCCCACTGACCTCATTCTCAAGGCCTTCCAACTCCCCTCCTCAGTTTTTGAAGCCAGTTGGGAACTATGCAAGGTTGGTAATTTTGGAGGGGTGTAGTTTCCCAACCAGTCTTCCTGATGTGCTATACCTGTGCCTTACATTTTTTAAATGTAAGGCACAGGTAGTAAAATACAAATATACATATAAGAAAGCAAGGGAATAAAACAGGAAAAAAGAGAGGGAGAAAAGGAAAAAAAGAGATAAATCAGAAAAACAAATAAGGAAAACATCATTGAATAACACTTTTTTAAAAAGGCTAGAGTAATGGAGGGAGTGGTGTAGATAACCATCTTAATGATGGTCGGGATTCGCGTTGTATGTTAACTTCTTTAGCCTTCCTTATTAATCTAGTCTGTATCCTAGAATATAATAGGAAAATAAAGCATATTAAAAAAAAGAATTTTGCTTATAAAAAGTTTAGGTCAACATTAAATTCATTCTTACACTATTATTGTACTTTGGACCAATTGTTTGTGCTATTTTCATTTTTCTTTTTGTCTGTATCCCTCAGTGCCTCTCTTAACCTGTCCATTTGTACCACATCTATAATTGTTGTGATCCAGTCTTCTTTGATTGGGGCTAACTTAGATTTCCAATATTTTGCATATAACATTTTTGCTGTTGTGGCAATTGTTATGAAAATCATTTTATCCATCATTTCCATCTTATCCAATCTAAGATCCATTATCCCCAGAAGAAAAGAATCTGGTTTCCTCTCCATTTTTGTTTTTAATTTTTTTTCCTGCTTCTAAGTGAATCATTTTCCAAAATATTTTTACCTTTGGGCATAACCACGAAATGTGGAAGAAGGTTCCATTCTTTCCTTCACAATTCCAACAATTAGGACTTGTGTTTTTATATATTTTTGCAAGTCTTTCTGGAGATAGGTGCCATCTAAATATCATTTTCAGCAAAGTCAAATACCTGGGGGTGACATTAACTCCGAAGAATTCACAAATATTCAAAAATAACTATAAGACAAAATGGGAAGAAATTAAGAAAGACCTGACGCGATGGTCCAGGCACAACCTATCCCTCCTGGGGAGAATAGCCACCCTAAAAATGAATGTGCTCCCGAGGATGGTGTTTCTATTTACAACAATCCCGGTGGTCCCAAAAATCTCTTACTTCAACCGGTGGAGTAAAGACTTGTCCAGATTCATCTGGGCGGGGAAAAAACCCAGGGTCAGACTAAAAATAATACAAGCCTCGAAGGAGGAGGGAGGCCTGGGAGTACCAAACTTAAGGCTATATTTCGAGGCAAGTTGCTTATCATGGCTGAGGGATTGGTGCACACTGGAAGGGGAGAGGATCCCAACCATAGAGGGATATGGGTTGAAATTTGGTCTTCACGGATATCTAAATTATGGAAGGGCCAAAATGGATAGAAATGTCAATGACCACTTCATTAGAAAATCCCTGATGAAGGTTTGGGAAAAACATAAAGACTTAAGGAGCACTTCGTTTGGTGATATCCCCCTATGGATATCACCAAACGAAGCCTTTCAAATTAGACATCTAGACAACGATAAATGGATAAGATATAAAGACCTCCTAACCAAAAATGGAACGGAGTGGACCGTGAAGACCAGAAACCAACTCCGGGAGGAGGGCTATGAAATGGGGTGGTTCCCATACTTTCAAATAAGAGAAAGAACGAAGGAAGACGGGAAAAGGGGATGGGAAAACAAGGGGAGTGAGCTAGAGGAAATAATCCTGGGAGAAGAGACCAAACTCATGTCAAAAATTTATAAAATGTTACTCAAAAAGGAAAAAGAAGGGACAGAAGCCCACATGAAGGAGACAAACCAGGAAAGGGATCTTGGGGTCTTGGTGGACAGCTCAATGAAGATGTCAACCCAGTGCGCTGCAGCAGTGAAAAAAGCAAATTCTATGCTAGGCATGATCAGAAAGGGAATCGAAAATAGGTCAGCAAATGTTGTATTACCTCTCTACAAATCTATGGTGAGGCCACATCTGGAGTACTGTGTACAATTCTGGTCTCCGCACCTCAAGAAGGATATAACGGAACTGGAAAAGGTACAGAAAAGGGCAACAAGAATGATCCAAGGGATGGAGCGGCTCCCTTATGAAACCAGGTTGCAACGCCTTGGTCTTTTCAGCCTTGAAAGATGGCGTTTAAGAGGTGACTTGATCGAAGTGTATAAAATCATGCATGGGATAGAAAAGGTGAATAAAGAAAAATTATTTTCTTTGTCACAAAACACTAGGACTAGAGGGCACTCCCTGAAGCTCCAAGGTAGGGAAATTAGGACTAATAAAGGGAAATATTTCTTCACCCAGAGGGTCATTGGGTTATGGAACTCACTTCCAGAGGAGGTTGTGACAGCGGTCAGCCTGGACAGCTTCAAGGCAGGATTAGACAGATTCATGGATACCAAGTGTATCGGTAGTTACTGAAAAGGACATTCAAGTGCCACCTCGGAGTTGGTTGAGGTAGGCAGGATTTCCCTGGGTACTGGTTGTGGGGGGTCGGGAGCAGGTCAGGGTTTTGCCCTCCCTTCTGCTCGAGATCCCCGTGTACAACTGGTGGGCCACTGTGTGATACAGAATGCTGGACTAGATGGGCTGAGGTCCGATTCAGCATGGCTCTTCTTATGTTCTTATGT
Source organism: Anolis apletophallus (assembly GCA_030556195.1). Lineage (NCBI taxonomy): Eukaryota > Metazoa > Chordata > Lepidosauria > Squamata > Anolidae > Anolis > Anolis apletophallus. The sequence continues at coordinate 71,189,013 of JARBWK010000002.1, read as the reverse complement.
TCTTAAGGAATGGTCCAGGAACATAGGATATAAAATAAATTTGAACACCTGGAAAACGATATGGAAGAGAAATGTAAATATCTCATTATGTTATAAGTACAGAGAAAATTGGATAAAGACCATATATAGATGGTATTTGACCCCGGTTAAATTAGCAAAAATTTACAAAAAAACAAAACCAAATTGTTGGATATGTAATAGTAGGAACGGAACATTCTTTCATATGTTTTGGCTCTGTCCCAGGGCAAGGAAATATTGGAGTATGGTGCATAGGGAGGTGGAAAAATTACTGGGGAAAAAAATTAAAAAGGAACCAGACAAATTCATACTAGGGATTATAGATAACAACCTCGATAAAAGTGAAAAAAGAATCTTCTTGCTTGCCATGACGGCTGCCAGGACACTACTCGCCACCCACTGGAGATCAGAAACTATTCCCTCAAAGGAGGCATGGAGAAAAAAACTGCTTGAGATAAGCACAATGGAGAAATTAACAGAAGCAATGAGGGAAAGAAATGCCAACTCGAAGTTCACTATTAAATGGAATTGGTCTCTTCTCCAAGAATATTGTAGAAGGGAATGTAATGTTGATTTAGACATGTAAATGAATCATAGGGTTAAGGGACGATAAGAAAAAGTCAAATGAAATGAATTAAGAATGGTAAAAATTCTTTTCTTAAATTATAGGTCGGGGAAGGATAGGTCGGGAAACCAGAAAAGTGGAAAAGGAATCCACTTAATCGACAATCATTAACAATGGAATGTTAGTTTGATTCAAACGCTGTCGAACCTTTCTTTCGCCTTTGTATATTTCGAGCACATCTGTTTCTGTACTACATCTTTCTTTCACACACCCAAGGTGGTCAAACTGAACCACCAGGTGTCCCGCTGGACGCTTTGTTTCCGCTTTATTTCCGCTTTTTTACTTCTATACTGTATTCTTTTTTTATATATATATACCGGTTTCTCAAAACTCAATAAAGATTGATTTTAAAGTAAATATCATTTTCAGCCAATTTTCTTGATAGGAATAACATTTAACTTCTTTCATATTTCTACCCCAAATTGCCCACCAGATATTTTATTTTATTTTATACCCCACATTTCCGGACCAAATTTTCATATATTCTCTCTCTTGGTCATTTCCATTGTGTTTTTAAGTAAGATTTTGTATAGTGTCCCATTTCAAATAATCTCCCAATAATATTTCTTCAATTTCATTGAATTGACTTGCGAAACCTGTTTAATACATAAACTGTTATATGTTAACATAGAAATATTAGTTATACTGGGTAATTGATTACTTCTGCTTTAATACTTTAACAATCTTATCTGATCTTGGAAGTCCCTTGAAGGCACACAAAATATTAATTAATTAAGTCGCTGAATGCAGATGTAACTAAACCTTAAAGTCCTCTTGGGGAGATAGGGTGGGCTATAAATACAATTATTATTATTATTATCATCATCATTACTAAAACATTATAAAATAGCAAATATTTTATTCAAATTACAAAAGCCTGCAAATGGTACATAAGAATAAAACCCCAAACTTGATCCTTAATCAGAAGCAGACCTTGTAACAATATCTTGGGGGAGGCTACAAATCTTTTAAAAATCCCAGCATTGTTACTTCTCTGTGGTACTTATTTATTTTAGTTCTACTGCGAATCATTCTTTGATCCCAGGGAGATGACTCTTATCAAATAAAATATTATTTGGGCAAAACAAGTTTTATAGAATGATAAAGTTGAAATAGACCATAAGGGCATTCCAGTCCCCCGACAGACAGGATCACAGAATCAAAGAAACCAGACAGATGGCCATCCAGCCTCTGCTCAAATACCGCTAGAAAGGGAGATTCTATCATGCTCTGAGGCAGTTCTTCTAATATTCACGTGGCATCTCTGCTCTAGAAACTAGGACACTGCTCCATGGCCTAGTTTCTAGAGCAGCAGAAAACCAGCTGACTCCATCTTTAATACTTATACATGGCCATTATGTCAACTCTTAAAATTCCTTTCTCCAAGCAAAACATACCTTGCTTCCTAAGTTCTCCTCATACGTTTCCAAAGCTTTGATCATTTTGATTGCCCTTTTCTGGGCACATTTCAGCTTGCCAATTTCCTTCTTGAACTGCCGTGCCCAGAACTGGACACCATTCTAGGTGATTCACCAAAGTAGAATAGAGTCAAAGTATTACATCTCTGGATCTGGACTCTATACTACTAAATATACAGCCTATAATTGCATTGCTATTTTTAAAATATCACATTGCCCTATTGTCTCATGTTCAGCTTGATTATTGTCCAATTTATTTTATATTGAACATGAATATGACTTGGATATTAATGTTTTTATGTCCTTTGAATATCATTGAGCAATGTATGGCTTTCTCTTTGAACTTTATGACTACTTTAAATCAATTTGGAAGTTTCAGTAGATACGGAGGCGATTCTACTTTGTCCTCCTGGAATTCTGCAGAGACCTATATGTTCCATTTCTAGGTTCATCTCTACGATCTTAGCTCTTTTCGCCAAACAAAAGTTTTGATTGTCTATCCACTGGCTCAGAATGTCTATATCACAAGTAGTCATTCCCACCTTTTATTTTACTACGTAATCATACAATAACATCCATTGATTTGTATTTGAAAAATGAAAGGCTACAGTGGTCTTCATTCATCAGGACATTAATGAACTCAGGTTAAAATTCTGTTAGGTATCATTCATAATTATTTGGTTTCTTTACAAGATCAGCCCATGGCATCCTTTATCAAAAATGGGCAATTTTTGAGTGTCAGGTCAACAGCTTACCTAGCTCATTATTCCATCTCTGACTGTAATTATGTCTGAATGCTTTAGGTCAGTGATTTTCAACCAGTGTGCCGCGAAACACTAGTGTGCCGTGAGAGATCATCAGGTGTGCCGTGGAAATTATTTTTGAACTTCATTCATATATAAACTACTAGCTTGGGGACCCGGCCCTGCCCGGGTTATTTGAGAAGCGCAGCAGGATGTAGAGTGGGTCATGGGGGCTCTGTGTGCCAAGTTTGGTCTTGATCCATCATTATTGGGAGTTGCAGTGGTATCATGAAATTACTGAAGGTAGTGCAAGTCCCATCATCTCTGTCCCCCCCCCCCAAAGTGTAGTAAGATGTAGATTGGGTCATGGGGGCTCTGTGTGCTAAGTTTGGTCTGTATTGGTGAATGGATGAGGGGTGCATTGTTTTTCGGAAATGAGTGAAGGTACTTCAAGTCCCATCATCCGTGGTCCATCTCACAGTAAACTGCACCAGGCTGTAGAGTGGGTCATGAGGGCTCTGTGTGCCAGATTTGGTGTTGATCAGTCATTGGAATAGGTTAGTAGCAGGATTGGGAAGTGAGGGAAGGTACTGCAAGTCCCATCATCCATGTTCTGTCCCCCTCCAAACTTCAGTAGGATGTGGAGTGGGTCACTGGGGCTCTGTGTGCCAAGTGTGGTCTTTATCGGTGTTTTTTGGGGGCCCCATCATCCATGCTCTGCTCTTCTCCAAACTGCACCAGGACATAGAGTGAGTGGAGGTACTTCAAGCCCCATCATCCATGCTCTGCTCTTCTCCAAACTGCACCAGGACATAGAGTGGGTTATGGGGGCTCTGTGTGCCAAGTTTGATATTTATCGGTCTTTGTTGTGGGCCACAGTGGTCTCTGGGAAGCAAAGCGCTTTGAAGTACTACAAATCCCATAATCCGTGGTTCATCTTTCTCAAACTGCACCAGGACATAAAGGGCATCATGGGGGTTATGTGTGTCAAGTTTGGTCCAGGTCCGTCACCCGTGCTGGTGAGTGAAGGTACTGCAAGTCCTTCAAACTGCACCAGAATGTAGAGTGGGTCTTTTGGGGGGTGTCTGTGTACCAACTGTAATCTTGTTCTGTCATTTTGGGGGCCTAGTCAGGAAAAATAAAGTTAAGTAAGCCTTTCTGTCAATTCAGGCTGAGGCCTAGTCAGGAGAATCAACTTGAGGAAGCCTTACTGTGAATTTTTTGTAAAGAACTCTGTCTGGCACCTTTGAGATTTGGGATGTTGGAATGCTAGCCTATCCATGGTCCAGCCTCCCTCAAACTGCACCAAGACGTAAAGTGGGTCTTGGAGGTTCTGTGTGCCAAGTTTGGCTTTGTTGTCTCGTTGTTAGGGGCTGGGGGCTGCAAAGTGTTTTGGACTTAAACTCCCACCATGCCTGACTGCCTCATGGCTTTTCCTTACCTCCCTCTGGCACTTTAGAGTCTCGGAATGTTCGTGGCTGGCCAATGGGAGTCGTTTATGCAAATAATGCTGCCACTTATCCTTCCTGGCCTATGAAAGTGGCTGCCACATATCCGCCCTTCCGCCCTCCCGCCCTCCCCATACACACATACCCGCATACACACATACAAACATTCCGTTTTATAAAGGTATACAGATACAGATAAGGCGCATCTGTCCCTTTAAGAAATGGAGCCAAAGCACTGTCACATCACCTAAGACATGATGCGAGAGTGCTTTGGTCGCGCCATCTTGGATTCGCTCAGATGCGGCTAAGTAAACAAAGTTAGAGTTAGTGCTGCAGCCAATTGATAAAAACTAAAAACAGAGAGAGACTGACAGCTGTTGAGCAAGAGCTTCGTGTGTGTCTTTCTACCATACCTGCCAGGATATCTATTTTGTGTTCATCAAAACAGGCCCAGTTTTCACACTAAGTGAGTGTATAAATACATTAAAAAACATATTAACTATAGGTATTACTGTGTTAGAGTGTCATTTTGGTTGGTGGTGTGCCCCAGGATTTTGTAAATGTAAAAAATGTACCGCAGCTCAAAAAAGGTTGAAAATCACTGCTTTAGGTCATATAACTGCATACATTGTTTTTTGATATGAAGAATGTCAGAAAATCATAAATGTCATGATTCCATGGCAGTCAAACCCATATAGCTTTGTAGCACAGATACTTGTTTAGAGAAGAGAAAGCTATTATTACTGGAATAACCATTAGGGATCCCTGAGAGTTTTCTGTCTATCAACAGAGAATTTCTGTCTATCTCACACATTTTCTAGAGATTTAGAACCCACCCTTTAATGATATTTGGCGAAAACTTTTAAAGCCAACTTTGTACAGATTTAATTAAAATTTAGTGAACAGATTTACAATGTTCAAACATCTGGAATCCTCCACATTCTGTCTCATCCCTCTTCTCTCTTTTTTTAAATTCTCTTATTCAAAGCCTGTAGATTACTCTAAAAACTGACAGAAGAGAAAGCTGAAACTGTGAACAAGTTACTTTTCTTCTTTGTTTCTATTTCCTTTTCAGCCCTTTCTTTCTTTTCCATGTCAGTTGTAATCTCTTTGGGGCCATAGCTGTCCTTTTCTATAAATATATGGCATGTCTAATACAATGGCTCCATGATTTCACTTGTTGCCCCTCGGTGCGACAATAATACAAATAATTCTTCTGGCTGTACTAAACCTACATGCTTCACACCCTCTTCCTTACGGTGTCTGCTTCCATTTGTCAGGGAGTGAATGCTCAGATTTCATTTGTGCAAGGGATTCTTGGTACACACAGCATCTCTTCATGTTCCAACCACATCCACTATGACTTGTGGCCTGCAGCTTACAAGACCTGGCTATAAAACAAATGAATTTTGGTATTTTCTGTGCTGGACACAGACATCAATTCTCGAAGCCTACAGTTTGGGGTAGGGTGAGGGAATTATTAGCGTTTCCCTCGGGCTTCTCATCTTCCCTATGGAGCTTAGCATTGATGCATATTTCAAAGCTTCAGATATTCAGAATTTAGTAAAGTAAACCATAAAAATATGAAAAATGTGTTAGCCCTGCTCCCTCCAAAATTATTTCTATCATAGTTTCCTTCATGTGTGTGAAAGAAAACTTATGACAAGGGAAAGCCTCTGCTCTATATGAAGTGTTGATGCAATATGGAACCATGACTTTAAGGGTTACAAATCACATGGAAAGCCCCCACATATAGAAAGCATGCCTCCAGAAAGTCATTCTTGATATATACAGAACAAGAAGAAATGACAACTTGGGGACAGAGCTAGTGTACTCATATACTAAGTATACACCTGAATCTAGCTATCGTAACTAATTATAGCTAACCAAATCTATCTAACTAAATCTAGCAATGTATCTTGGGCCCTTCCACACAGTCCTATATCTCAGAAAATACCACATTATCTGAGTGTGGACTCAGATAACCCAGTTGAAAGCAGATATTGTGGGATTTTCTGCCTTGATATTCTGGGATATAGGGCTGTGTGGAAGGCCCCTGGGATTTTTCTCCCTGATGCCTCTATCTTTTGGGGTACAGAATGCTGCTCAATAATACTTGCATTCACAGTCTTGCATATTCAAATGAACATAGTTTTTCAAGCCATACTGATCCCATGCAAATGCACTTAGATTAGTTTTCAAGAATAAGTGTCCAAGCTCTTCACAAAAGATTTCTGCAACACTGTGGTGGGCTTATCTAATTGAGCACATTGGCCACATATTTCCCAAGGTTAATTATAATTTGATATACTATTTACAAATTGATTTCTTCCATGATTTGAACCGATGTATTCATTAATGTTATCAGGAAAGTTTATTTCAAATATGGAATCCTTAGTGAGTGTTCACATTCATGTGTCTATCTACAAGAATGTCAAGCATATAATTTGATACTACATGGAAAGAAGTATGTCTGATTCGGAAAACTTCCAGGTTTAATATATATCCAATTGCCTATCTGTTTCAATGTAATTGCTAACAGTTATTTTGACTATCAGCAACAGAGACATCTTTTAACTTGTTCAAAAGTCTTTTGTAAAACCTCCAGCTTGTCTGGGTTGCTTCTGTCTTTCAGTTCCCAAACCTCTTTAAAGAAAAGCAAAATTGGTTTCATTTAATGGGCAGTGTTAAAAGACTTTCCCAGTGAACCCGATGGAAAAGAAGAAATAGAAAAATCCAACTTTTTGCCCTCTCTGACAGAAATCATTCCAGTTTGACCACCTGATGGGCTCTTGGGGTTAATTAGAAAATCCCCATCAAGAGCTCAGAGGCCAATATCAGCTGTCAAAATCCCACATTCCCCCTCTTTCAAGTGCAAAACAACCTGTGTCTGAAGATGGTCCAGAGTATAAAAGGGCACACCACCACCACTGTGGGCTCTGACTTAGCTCTATTCATAGCTTCACTACTATGAATACAGCAAAATCTCAAATGAAAGTTTTAATCTCCCCACTGCATTCATCCCAAAGAGAAAAGGGTTTCCCTTTTAACAATTTCCCCCCTTAAATCTTTTGTGTGGGTCTGCTTTGGTGTGTGATGGGGGAGGTTTTTACTCTGACCCAGCAAGGGCTTTCTGCCATAGAAAGCACTGCACCTAAACCTTTTATGCTGGAATCAGAGTAAAGGTCTCCTCAGACCAAAAGTAACTAATGCAAAAGGACTTAAACACAGACTGGACATGGCCAGAGTTGAAAACTAAATGCAAAAAAGGAATCTGAATGCAGCAAACTTCTATACTACTGCATTTTCCTTAACCTGTACCTTACCTGCCAACATTGTAGAAGACATGAGAATGCTCACATTTAGAATGACTTTAATGGAGCTTATTATAGTTGGGCAAAATGGACAGCCTTGTGTCTCTCTGCAGAAGGAAAGCATATGACCTAAACACTAAATAAAATTTCAGAATTGTTAGATGTGGACATGATACCGACCAGGTCATTCCAATATCACATTCGTTCATGAATAACCTCACCTTCCTATTTCAAAGTAAGATCACTACAACTTATTTTTATCTCAGTCAATGAATCAAATTATCATTGACATAAGACATAAGATACACAAGCAATAAACATCAGTTTGCAAATGTATAGCTCATATCCTATCCAATATCCATTAGACACATTTGTCTATGAATTTCCCTTGTTTTCACATCCAGACACACAAAAGTGGCAAGTGGCACATTACACGGAAAAGAAAAATCCTTAAATTTTAGTAAAACACTCAACTTCAGTGAATTGGCCAGTATTTAATCTTATTAAGTATTTGGAACAAGCTATTTGAATAGTAGCTGAAGCGCATAAACAAGAGGTTAGGACCAAGTCATAAGTTGACTGTACCATGGTCCCACTTAAATAAATTTATGTCACAAACTAACTTTTCACATTGGTTTCAATGGGACCTAAAGAAAATGAATTTATTATTATTATTTACTGTATTTATATTCCACCTTTCTCGCCCTTGGGGGAACTCAAGGTGGTTTACAACATACTAATGGCAAAAATTCGATGTCAACGTACAATACACAAAGAAATCATAATAACTAATTACTACATATACCGGTAACTATGAACTTAAAATAAATTAAAACCATTAAACTGGCATACATAAAATTTAAACATTCAAACAAAGCATAAAATCATCCTAGTATAAACATTAAAATCCCATTACTATACCCTTGGATCTATGTTAATTAAATGATGTGTGTCTGACTATCAAGTATTACAGTTTGAATGAAACTTAGGTCCCTGGAAGATTGCATGCATTGTAAGGAAATCAAAAACATGAAAATCTCAGGCCTTCTAATTTTAAATATATATTAATTATTTTACATGTGTCTGTGCTTAAAACCACTGTCATTTGGTGAGAGATTTCACTAATACGTGGATTGTAGTTAATACAATTTGAAGACAGAGGGAGCAGTGTGAGCAATAAAGGTTATAGCACTACTTTTTGTAGCCTATTGTGGAGCAGCTCCCTGCTATGAGAGTAGTGGGGCCAGACCTCTCTTTCTTGGTGATGTAAGGTTATACCAGGGAAGGGCACATATGTGCATGCCAGCATATTTATTTAGACAATGTGGACATGACATCTCCAACTGTGATACTTTCATAACTTCACTAAGAAGCTTTTGTATACTCAGCTATGTATAACTATACAGACTTGTGAGCAAAAACTAGGGCTATTAAGGACTACTAGTCTGGATTACTATATGTTATCTTGAGTCAGTTCAGGACCTGGCAATTCCATCTGTAAGATTTTTAAAAAAGTAATTTGAATTTGTAATTATTTTCCGAATGAACTGTAGTTTTAATATACCAGTTAAGTATCCCCTCTTCAAAATGCTTTGGACCAGAAGTAGTTTGGATTTGTATATTTTCAATTTTTAGAATGCCTTTATTTGCATATATGTACATAATGAGGTATCTTGGTAATGAGATCCAAGGGCAAAAATGAAATTCAATTGTTTCATATATATGCCTTATGCACATGGCCTAGGGCTAATTTTATATAATATTTTTTGTAAATGTGTACATAAAACAAAGTTTGTATAAACTAAACTATCAGGAAGCAAAGGTGTCACCAATGTGGACAATTTTGGAGTATTATGGAATTCTGTATAATGAGGGGTTCCCAAAGTGTTCAAAATTTCCAGACATTTTATATTTTTACTACATTAGCTGCTAAAGAGCTAGATATGAAGAGTAGAGTTGTTTCCAAGTCCTGTCAGAAGGCATCAGGTTTCCTATGGATAGCATAGCCCAACAACAAATACAAAAAATATTGGAGACCAGGCAAAGATGGCAGACTGCAGAATTCTCCCTTTATAAGCTCCTGGGGCAAGAACGTACCACTTATGGCTTATCACTAGTTCTGAGATATCTTGGTCCAATGATGGCATTCTTCCAGGGAAGGACAAAATGGAGATTTTCATGGAGATCCGGTTTCTATTTCTTTTTTAGTGGCAAATAAGTTTTATTTTGTTTTCAAAAAAAGAGGAAAAAGGTTATCTCAAATAAACAGTAAAAAAGAAGGGAAAAAGAGGGAACATGGAAGGACATAGTGTGTAACTTACAGAACTAGTTAGTTAGTTAATTAGTTCTGCACATGAGTCTACTGTATCGTCGAAGACATGGGGGGAAGTATCATTATACATATTCTTTAGTATAGGAAGGAAGTGAACTAAAAGAAAACAAAGTTCTAACTATGTTATCTTCTCTAACAAGAGTAAAAAATTATCCTTCAGAATCTGTGTTGATTCCATTTATTGTCTTATATTGTCCCTTCTTTCTTCTCTTCCAGATTTGCATAGTGAGTATTCCTTCTCCTTATTTTATCAATTAACTTATTCAAACTCTATTTTTTTCTACTCTTGATGGCAGCCAACTATATACATATCTTAAAGTTAGTTTCCTTTGTTAGTAGATTAGTAATATACATGTAAATGTTTATCATAGTTACATATCATTCACATAGAATCTACACATACTAAATCTTCTTATATAAATGTATATATCTATAGTATCAACTTTCTTGAAGTTATACACTTTTCTGTTCTAATTCAAAAGTATTAACTCATCCATTTTCTAAAACGTTTTTTCTTGCTTTTACAGTTTCTGTTTCTGCTAGCTTGCCAAGGCTTTTTTTTTTGCATCAAGAGCCAGAAGAAATAGGGGGTCAATAAAAATACCCATTGCAGCGTGGCAGCTGTGTTACACCCACAGCAAAAAGGAATGCCTAACTACCATTTTAAAGGAAGATTTAACTTTGTGAAACTTATCCCTGGCTGTTGGAAAATTACTCCCATTGACAGAAACGTCTATGTTGGAAGATGAGAGTAATCTATTTATTTATTTATTGTTTATTTCTCGCATTTGTATCCTGTCACTTCTCAACCCCCGAAGGGGGACTCAGGACGGCATTACAATTAAGCCCCATTAGAGGCTACTACAAAATTTATAACAATAAAATCACATATAAAAACATCACATAGTAAAACAATACATAGTTAAAACCATACAAAGACTGAACAATAAAAAGCAGTCTCGACAGTCAAATCACCATTGCAATTTGTCCCTTAAAGTGCTGCTTACATCTATTGCCCAAAAGCTGGTCCCAAAACCATGCCTTTAATTTCTTTCGAAAAACCAGGAGGGAGGGAACCGATCTTAATTCAGTTGTAAGAGTGTTCCATAGTCAGGGAGCCACCGCCGAGAAGGCCCTGTCCCTCGTTCCCGCCAGGCGCATTTGAGCTTTATAGGTCAAAACCAGCACTTTGAATTGGGCTCAGAGATGGACCAGCAGCCAGTGGAGCTGACACATTATCTGGAAATGGAATGCAACTAGATATAGACACTGTTAACTCCCTCACATTGCTGAGAGACTTTAAAGATTTCATTAAAGAACTCTAATACATTTTGTGGGATAAGTTGTTTGTAACAGATAATAGTAGCCTAGATACACCTATCAAAGGGTTAAAGCATTGTTCATCTTGGAAGCCAAAACAAAAGAAATTTCCTAGGACAAAAATACTGGAAGTATGGATTTGAACTTCTTGGAGTACAAACGTCCTTTTTAGGGGAAGCTGATCATACTTGGAAACAACAGGCAAAAAAAACTTCAAGAAAAAAGGAAATGTGTTCTACTGCCACCTAGTGTTCAGCTATTCTAACTTAAATCGAAATGAGAACAACTACAGGCTTGCTGGAATTTGATTAACTCAGATTTTGGGTGTATTGAGATTGCTGAGAAAATAATTAACAGTGGAGAGAAAAGAAATCTATATCTCTTTAGCAAATCTGACTGGGGAGCCAGTTCAGGCAAGCCAGAATTGGTTTCTGAATTCAGAATTCAAAAGCAGAGGCAGCCAAGCAAGAGAAAATCCTTCAGGAAGCTTCAAATAAAGGTTTCGGCAAGGGCGTTAACAAAATTTATCAACAGATCTGGCTTTAAATCAAACAGAAAAAAATGCATAGAAAAGCAGTGGCAAACTTGGTAAGATGGCAAATTCGTGACTAAGTTATTTTGAGGGAGACTAGTTGTGGAAATATTGATATACTGTAGATCAAAAGGGAAGTGAAGAAGAGGAGGACTTTCTGGGTGGACTGTTTCTGGATGCAAGACTGAAGATGGAGAGTTTCTTTATAATGGCTAACAAAGATTTGCAAATTAATTGGCATGGACAAATTGATTAGGCTGATGGAGGAGGAATAGCCCTAATCTTTTGGTTGGATCTCCAGCACTCTATTCTCAGGCCCGGCCCTACAGGTTGCATTGGCACAAGCCCTTGCCCTGCCCTATTAGTCTCAAACCTGCACATGCTCACTTTTCTCAGCTACTGGTTGTTCAATGTTTAGGTTATGTTTATAATGTCTTACATTCCATTGGTTTTACAGTTTGAATACATTTTAATGTTATATCTTTTCAATTGTTTTACTTGTAACCTTTGTTTATATTGGGCTTGGTCCCCATGCAAGCTGTCCTGACTCTCTTTGGGGAGATGAAGGCGGGATATAAGGTTGTTGTTGTTGTTGTTGTTGTTGTTGTCATTTGTCTAAGACAGATTTGGAATTTACTGAATAAAACATTCCAAACATTGGGGACGGGTCAGTACTTGTGGGATTTATGAGTTTGTAGTATGTTATTAAATGTAGAAATGTATATGTCTTAAAGGTGGTGGATTAGTTAGAATTAAAAAATCTAGCAAACAGAAAGTGAGAGGTCTGTAGACTAGTCTTTATGTTTCTCAGTTTTGTTTTAATATAAATATTAAATGTGTATGTCTCTGTGTTCGTGTTTTATTTTTGTGTTTATATATTTTTGAGTTGTCAGGTGTTAATTGTAGTACTACTTAGAAAGTAGATTAGCATTATGATATTACTTTTAAAAAATGTATAGCTCTACAATGTGTTTTCTCACTTTATTATGGGCAAGGAGATCACACTAGAGCTGGAAAAAGTAGGCAAGGAGCATGCATCCCATCAAAAACCTACAGAATTCTGGAGCTTGTCTTTTAATGAAACCCAACACCTCTCTGGTTGAGCATCCCATGGCTGCCCCAGAATTCATCAGGAAGCAGCCACAGGATTGCTGATGGGATCCATACTCCTTACCTACTCTTTCAGTTCTAGTGTGACAAGGCAAGAAGACTGGTATATGGCTGTGTTCTGTATCTCAAAAACCAGAGCTGAAACGAGAATACTGGTGCCATTTTTAATCAACCAGTTAAATGTACCCAGAAACAGGTCTTAACATTTGTGGCACCAAAATGTGTGTTAGTGGGTGTCACTGATTTGGCCATTGTGGGGAAAAGGTGGTTAGATTTAAGGCCTTTGATCTGATCCAGCATGGCTCTGATCTAGGAGGCCAGCAGTAAATAATAGCTTAAACAGTTCCAGATGGACATATATAATATTTGTTATTCATGGGAGGCATGATTGTCCCTCTAGACGTACTAAGTTCTTTTCTTACTTTGTCTTTTTTATTTACTTACAAAGCTGATGGTCCTGTATATATGAGAAAAACCACTTTGTGAGCTCTCGTGGCAAACAAAATTTGTTTGCCCCAACGTGATCTCTTCTTAAAGAAACATGCTTCTCCCTCGGAGAACCCTATTCTTAATTACCAGGGTGGAAGGGAGGGGGTCAGTGTCCTATGAATTGAATAGCTCTGTTTGTTGCTTTAAAAACAACTTTAATGGGTCGGTATCTATGAAGCTGAGGGGTATTGTAGGGATTGGGGAGCAGGGGATTTTGCCATGAAGAGCATCTCCTCTGTGCATCTTTAGAAATGTTGTTTGGCCTTTTGGAGGGTTATTTCACTGTAAATGCCTGCTGATCGACTCAGAAAATGGAGGCAGATGCTATTCCAATCTCATTTAGAGTTGCCTGGTGCTTTCAAAGGGCTTTCCTGAGCCCCTGAAAGTGCCATTCGAAGCCACGCTTTTGTACCAAGCTCTTCTTACTGATATGAAGGAGGCATGATTTTATGAGTGAGAGTGCTTCCCTCCCTATCGACAGGACTCTTCGAGTGATTATAGTTTTGTTTCTTTCCTCCCCAGAGCAGTAACACCTACATTGTATGAGGGGAGACACAAAGCATTCATATCCTTCAGTAGCCTATTCACTTAAAGGCAGCTGGACAGACTAAAGTGTTCAGCTTGCCCTCTTCGCTCTTAAATGAGTTGTGTTTTTTTTTTTTGCAAAACCCAGACTTGGAGTCCTATCCCTCACAGATAAAAGCAATTAATGAGGGAATGATTGTTTTTAAAAAGAAGGAAAGAAAAATGTGGCAGTGTTTGGTCTGCCTTGTTCCTTTCCCTATTTGGGCTTCTAATTAAATGATACCGCTGTAGTCTTCCACCATAATAGCTAAAATGGCTGGTCTTTTCTCCCCCTTTCTTTCTTTCTTTCATGCATTCTTCTTTTCCTTTTTATGCATGGCAAAAACGAAATGCTGTTTATGTAATTAATAGCCATGTGTGGCTTTTCTTCCATATGAAATGGTTAATAATATTGAATATAGGGCCTTCTATTCATCCAGCCATAATTGGAATTAATACTTCCCCTGGCCAGATTCTAAGTCAAACAAGACTTTGGGGAAAGCAGAAGGAAGGACATTGATTTAGCATTACCCCTAATTCTGACAGGTCACTGAATTGGTCCGTTTGAAATTATGTTTTTTTGTAGACTGAACAGAGATCAAAGGTCCTAACAGAGTGTTAAGGATCTCCATGCCCCAGGATTGGTGTGTTGAGGATGATCAAATTCCCTAGAAGTGCTCTGTAGCTGTTCAGTTCATAAAAGTCAATTAAAAAAAATAACCATCCGTTTCTTCCAGGGTGCTCATCCTCCTGACTCCAGTTTTCAAGCACATTCCTTGTTTTATGTCTTTTACAACAAAATCTCTCTCTCTCTCTCTCTCTCTCTCTCTCTCTCTCTCTCTCTCTCTCCATGAAAGAAAGAGAGAGGGATCACAAACATACAAGCATTTAGCAATGGACTTCATCCCATGGAATAAGTATTTATTTATTTGCCCTATTTATATGCCAACTTCCTCTACCCCGAAGGGGACAAGGCGGCTTACATATAGACAATTATTCATACAAACATTAAGCTTAAAATTAATCAAATTAAAATTAATACATATTAAACATTTAAAAGCATTACATTCAATATTAAAATCACATTTAATATTAAAATCATTACAATCAAGTAAAGCATTTGGGATCATCATTTTTCTCCTTAAGCTTCGCAAAACCCAGTTTTGAAATTAAATGGATGATTTTCCTACCCCATCACATGGTTTCCCTCTTTTCGGTGTCTTTTTCTAATTTTCAGTTTGTCTTCTCGGGAGACATATTGCTCCTTCCACTGTCTACTCCCCCAGTTCTTTTGGATGCTACTGTTTCTCTTTATAAGTACAGATAGCTCCCAATTCAAAAGGTAAGTCTTTTTTATTTTACATTTTTAAAGGGATAGAAATTACCCTTCCTTCCTCTTCGGTCCCAAAACAGTAGTAGAAAGGAATCAATATTTCCCATCTTGGCTCCTCCCCCCATTATGATATCATTGTTATGTTTGCAAGAGGGAAATCCCATCAAACGGTAAATTGGACATTTTTACACATCTCTATATGGGGAATTGAAAAAGAAGTTGATTACCAATCAATTTAAGATGCATAGGAAAAAGCCACACTTTAGAAATGGCAAAATACATGGAAACCCACTATACAAGCTTCCGATGGGCTCTGTCGGCAGCTGTATGTGTAAAAAATACTGGTTTTATTGCATGTGACAAAGTCCTAAACCATTTTAGATACAGATTAAGCATCCCTTATCTGGAATTTCAAAATTGTCTAATTAGATGGCAGATTCATGATACTTTTGCTTTCTGGTGGTTGAATATGCACAAAATTTGTTTCATACACAAAATTCTTTAAAATGCTGTCTATAAAATTACCTTTGGGCCATGTTTATAAGGTATAGATAAATAAATTACATGTTTAAATCTGAGGCTCATCTCCAAGATACCTCATTATGCATATACAAGTATTCTAAAATCTCAATCACTCAATCAATTTATTACTTGCTTTGTCGCCCTCCACCAACAGTGCTCTGGGCGACTTACAGAATAAATCAATAAAACACTTAAATTATCATTAAAACCATTAATCAAACATTCTGCTAAAGAGCCAAGTCTTCAGTGCGACAGTAAAATAACTCAATTCACGCATGGCTCGGATGTTGGGTGACAGAGAGTTCCACAGATTTGTGGTGGCGGCTGAGAAAGCTCTCTGCCTAGTGACCTCCAGGCAAATTTCTCTAGGGCCCGCTATATATAGGAGATTCTCTTGAGAAGATTGAGGTGACCACTGGGGTTGATAGGGGGAAAGACAGTCCCTAAGGTATGTTGGCCCCTAGCCGAACAAGGCCTTAAAGATTAGAACCAATACCTTGTAAGAGGTACGGAATTCGATTGGTAGCCAATGCAGCTGACACAGGTGTTATATGACATCCCAAAGGGGTTCCTGGCAGCTGCATTTTGAACCATACAGTGTTTCCAGGTCACTGACAAAGGAAGACCAATGTAAAGAGCGTTACAGTAGTCCAGTCTTGAGGTGACCATGGCATGGACCACTGTGGCCAAGGCCTCCCCGGAAAGATAGGGCGCCAGCTGCTTGGCTTGACGAAGATGGGAAAACACCTGTTTACTGACAGCGGAGACCTGCACCTCCATCGATAGCAAGGCTTTTCATGGTGGCCGATGGAGCAAGAGGCTCACCGTCAAGGGTAGGCAGTGGGCACTCCACTCCCTCAGGACAGCCAGGCCACAGGATTTCTGTCTTCGCCGGGTTCACCCTCAGCCTGCTAGCACGCAGCCATCCAGTCATGGCTTCAAGGCATAAGATGAAATTATCAGGTACCGAAACTGCCCCAGTCTCCAGACGCAGAAGGAGCTGGGTGTCATCAGCGTACTGATAACACTCCAGTCCAAAACTCCGTACCAGCTGAGCGAGCAATCGAACATAGATGTGAAATAAAAGAGGGTAAAGGATAGCCCCTTGTGGCACCCCACAGTACAGTCTGAAATACATATCACTTCTGTTCCCAACTATTTCAGATTGGGGATACTCAACCTCTACTACCGTGATATTTTGCCTCCGCTCCATTTTGTTAACTACATGGGCAAGATTTCACAGTCTTACCTTCACAACATATTGGAAGCCTGCCGTCCTTTGTAGTTTTTATGGGCCCCTTAATATGACAGGAATCACTTGACATCTTAATTCTTAAAGTAAAACAAAGAAGACACTGTCCGTCCAACCCCTCTCCCAAACCCCCTGTGACTTGTGTGCTTTTAACTTTAAAGAAGGCAAAGGGAAATTAAAGAATACATGCACTCTAGAACTTTTACATGGGGTGATGTACTAGGTTTAGAATGTACATATTCTTTTTTAAAAATATATATATATATATTGGGGTTTTTCCATAAACAAACAAACAGTGAAAGTGGGGGAACAGTCTCAGGGACAGGACAGTAGGAAAAATAAAGGAGAGGCTGAGTATGGTGATGGGAGAGGGGGTAGAGGGGTGGGAAGGGGGTGGTGGTGCTGGGGGGTGGTGGTGGCAAGGGATGGGGGTAGAAAGGGGTAAGGGTGGTGGGCGGTGAAGGAGGCTGCTTGGTCCGGGTTCTGGGAAGGCTAGTGATGGGTAATGGTGATGGGAAGAGATAAAGACAGGAATAGCTTGTTTCCTTCTAGGGTCCTTGTTCATGGGTGCTCCTTCGTGTTCTCTTGCAGTCTCCTCCTTGTTGAGCTGGTCACTTCATTTTTACAGATCTTCTTTCTAGGCTCCTTTTTCCTTCTTTTTCCGAGACGTGCCTTCCTAACCCTCTGTATCTGAGAGCAATCTGTTGTTTTTAGCTTTTGTCCTTTTGAAAGAACTTTTGTTTTTTCCTGCAGCCTCCAAAATCTTTCCAGCGTTTGATGCCCATTGTCCGTTCCCTGTCTTCCAGCGTAGCCGGACCCGTGCCCCTTCACGTCCTCCAACCTCCATCCTAGCCGTTTCTCTCTAGGCGATTCGAGGCCTTCCGTGTCCATCCCCGGGATGCCACATCTCGTAGGCCTGAAATACGCCTCAAGAGAATAAGGGCAGCTTTTCTTCAGATTATTCTTCCTTTCTTGCTGGGTTGTTCCCGTCCAGCCTCTCTTCCTAGTGGGCTGCGTCCCATTCTTTTGCCGTCCTTCTTAGCTGCATCCCGGCTGGGGTTTTGGGTGTTGCAGTGACCTCTTGGTTCTTCCCCTCTTCTCTTTCTTGGGAGCAGAGGTGTTAGGGCTCTTCGAGGTCATTCCTGCAGCATCCAGCAGGTCTGCCTCCCTACTTCTGGGGTGTGGTCCTCTTTCCTCTGATCCTGCCCACGGCTTTACGTTCTCCTTCCCTCTCTCCCCTCCACCTGCACATATTGTTGCGCTCTCTCCCTTGACCAGGGGGCGTCCTCTCCATCCTCATAGAAGATCGGCAACCCTGGCCCTGTGGGGAGCGCCTCTTCATTTGGTTCTGATCTTTCCTGTAAGGGATGCCCCGGTTCGCGCCCATTTGGTCTTCCTGCCGGGACAGCATGACATCCATCCTCCGCAGGAAACCGTCTTGGCCTTCCCTATCTTTCGCAGCTCTGCGAGGACATCCCCCAGAGTTATTTCCTCCTCTTCTGATCCCTCTTCCTGTCTCATCCTCCGCTCTTTTACTCTTGAGGTGTACATTTTTTATTTATTTGTTGTTTGTTTACTTGTTCAGTTATTCACTTATTTAGAATGCCTTTCCTCCCTGTTGTGTATTAGAGAGAGGGCTTTGGGTTGCTCCACCTCCTGTCTATTCCCCTTTAGCCCCGCCCCTGTCTCCCTGTCAAAAGTGCTCCACTTCTCTTGCTCAAGATGGCGTTCCCGCCACAAGTCCTGTCTTCTTCCCCCTTCCCGGGTCTAGAGGAGCTCGGCCGCCATCTTGGTTCTCATCCTGACTGTTTTTCTTCCCTGTCCTGGGGTGGTTGGAGGTTCCCAATATGCTCTTCCCTGTGGGGGTGGGGTGGGGGGTTCCCTCTTACTCTCTGAGCCCGCTCCCAGGTGCGATGTGTCCCTTGCAGCCTAGCCAAGAGCCCAGTCCGGTACGTGCCTCCCGGTTGCGAGAGGGGTGGGGCGCTGCTGATCCCCGTACTCACTCTTGCTGAGCTTCTCCTCCTGCCCTGCCGTCTGGTTCAAGGGGGTAGGTCGGGCTGGGCTGGCAGGAAGTGCGGGTCGCCGCCCGCTTCCCGCTCCTTGGTCCACTAGCCGCGGTGGCAGTGATCCGCCTCGCTCGATCTCCCCTCTTGAGGAGGGGGATCTTTGAGCCAGCGGAGCCTGCCTGCCGGCTTCGCTGTCCCTTCGGACGCTTCTGTGTCCACGGGAGGGGGCGCAGATCGCCCTCCAACCAAGAGAGCGGGTGGCACTCCAGGGAGCCCTAGAGTGTCCGCCCTGCCGCCATCTTCGCCCGACTGGGTCTCAATGTACATATTCTTTAGTAGCACACACATTGCATGGAGAAGGCCTCCAGTTGAATCTCTGGCATATCCATGTCTGAAATCCTGGAGAGCTACTGCCAGCCACTATAGACTGAACTCAAACTTGAAACATTATTTTTTTGAAATAAGAACCATATCACACCATATAATGATAACATTGTTATTCAATTTTAACTATCATGGTTCCATCTTATGATATGCTTGAGTTTGTCATTTGAGGAGGTACTAGAGCAGCTCACTGGCTGAGAATTCTAAATTCACTGGTGTTAACATTCATCAAGTTGACTGCGACGGATGACAACCCCTATGAATGAGAAACCTCTAAGCCACCTTTTAATTCACAGTACTGCTCGGGCCTTGCACACTCAGAGCCACAGTTTCCTTGATTGAGTATATCCTTATGTATTATAGTATTCCTCTTTTTCTACTCCCTTCTACCTTACCATGCATTATTGTATTTTCTACTGAGTTATCTCTTCACATGATATGACCAAAGTACAGCAGCCTCAGTTTAGTCATCTTGGCTTCTAGGGAGAGATCAGACCCAATTTCTTCAAGGGCCCATTGATTTGTCTTTTTATCAGTCCACAGTATTCTCAGAACTCTTAAAAATCACATTTCAAATGAGCTGATTTTCTTTCTATCAACTTTCTTTAAAATCCAGCTTTCATAACCATACCTAGAAATGAGAAATGCCTTGGCATGGGCAATACTAACGTTATAATTCAATTATATATCTTTACAGTTCAGGATCTTGTCTAGTTCTTTCACAGCTGCCCTTCTAACTCCTAATCTTCAAAATGCCCCCTTCTAAATTTTCAATCACAAGATATCATAGGATGACACTATTGCTGCAAGTGTGCAGCACGATAGAGCCCCAGAACTATAGGTACAACCATACTGTTGGATTGGTCATCCAAAAGTAACATGTTCCACCTCTGAAGTTTCCTGTCACAACCCTTAAAAAGTATTTTTGGACTACAGCACCCAGAATCCTCCAGCCAATAGTTACGTAACTCTTCCAAACTCTATGTTCAGAATATGGTTACATTCTTTGGCAGCATGTAACACATAGTTTGCCTTATTATGAAAAAAATAATATGATTGTTAAAATAATTTGGGGGAAATATAGCAAAATAGAATATCGCATTGAAGGAAGCCAATACATATAGTACGGTCAATTTGCTTTGGTAACAGAATAAGAAGAAATGTACCCCTCCCCGCAGAGAAAGAGCAACACATCAATGACAGGGTGGAAATGCTCCAAGAAATTGTGTGTTCTGCAATAGATAAGCTAGTCATGAAGGTAGGGCTTGCTGAACATGGGCTAAGGCTTGGGCTGGGACTTGAGTGGCAACAGATATTTGGCTGAAATTTGCCCCAGAAAACATGTGCAGTAGAATCTTGATAGATAAGAAAAACCTATATAATGTGTGGTCAAGGGGTGTGGGGGATGGCAACCTTTTCAAGTACTGTGACCTGCATGTGCAGTATGACTGATCTGTCTCCTTATGGCCATGATGGAATAAACCTTGCTTTTGGTCTACTCCTGAGACTGGACATTCTTGTGTAGGCCTCCCGTGACCAGAACTTCAATAGGGACCCAGATTTGGGATCCCTTACAACATAAAGCACATATGTTTTGTTGGCTTCATGGATACTTGTTTATGTATAAGGCAAGTTTCAAACTACATGTTATGCAATTATAACACCATTCGCTCAACAGAACTCCATTCAAAGCTGTCCCACTATCCCAAAAGGAGGAGGAAATGAAAGTTTTCTTTTCTTTCATCAATTCCCTGCATCTGGAGTGTCCAGAGTAATCTTTTATTTTCTTCTTCAAAAAGCAGTATGTTAAAAAAATACAGGCTACCAGTAGTAATTGGGTTTGGGCATTTCAGCTGAACTTCGATCTGTTTCTGCTGGCTGAATTTTGCAAATGTTAGTAACAGTTCCCATGCACATTCCTCTAAAAGGCCACAGGATACGAGATCAAAACAATATTTTTAAGGGTAGCCCCACAAAGTATGCAGTTCTTTCATAACAGCATTCTAGATCTCTTAGTACTAGAAGCAAATGATAGTTGGAGACATTGTAGTGCATTGTCAAAGACTTTCACGTCCAAAATTGCTGGGGTGTTGTGTGGTTTTGGGATTGTGTGGCCATGTTCTGGTAGCATTTTCTCCTAAGCAGGAGAAAATGCTGCTAGAACACAGCTGTACAGCCCAGAAACCACACAACACTTCAATTTAATGAAGTATTTGTGCACACTGACAAAAGTCCAAGAGACAATTTATCACATTACTCATATGATAAATGTCACAATACAGATTCAATTATCACATACAGATCTTTTTGGAATACTAATGGCTGTGTTCATAGATGGAAGCATATACAATAGCTGGCCAGTGAATAATCACATTAATTTGTTTTCACTTCAGGAGTAGGCTGTTTAGCTCTTTGTAAAATGTGAAATGTGAAAACATTGGGAATGCAACATTACAGAATGAGTCTCCCTTGCACAAAATGGATTAATTTATAACCTCCAAGATTAAGGTCATATCAATATCATGCACGGCTTCTATTGGCTTTACAGATTCCTGAATTCAATGTTCAGGCTCACTAAGACCCATTCATACTTGGCAGATTGATATAGGAACTGACAATTCCTTGCCACCCAAGTGTTTCTTAGTCTACAAAGCTCACATAAATATTGTTGAACATATCCCATTGTGGAATGGCTAGTTAGTTACGTCACTCATTCAGCTTCCCAAAACTCTAAGTAAAAGGCCACTTCTTTCAGTGACTAAAAGAGCAAGATGCATTTGAGTATCTTTGTTGTTTTTAATCTTTGTCCATTGAACATTCCTTGCGGGGGGAGGGTGTCACAAGATGTATATGTCAATCACAAACATTAAAAACCCCAAGATCCCGTTATGTCAGACTCAATGTTTGTCAAATGCAGTATTTTGTTTACCATAATGCCCAGTCTAATGTCTGGGAGAAAATGAGATATATTGTAGATATAATTTGCACCTTGTAATGTTATGGACTTGTTTATTAGAGAATTTTAAAAGCCTTGTTTATTAGAGAATTTAAGGTAAAGCATGGTTGCGTATTTGATATATAGTATGAATTCCATATTTGCATATTCACAGTTTCATTTCTCCAAGTCCAATAAAATACTGATATGTCCTCTGTAGACACTGTCTAGGTCCTCCAGTGCAACTCTGTTGTATTCTGGGGCCTTCATTTCAATAGAGTTTGCCATGAAGCAGAAGTTCTTTTCTCAATCGTAGATGAGACAGAACAAGAACACACTAGAGAGAATGAGGGGCATTGGACACTTCTGGCTGGATTATTCTTGATGAATACAGGGGGGATGTCTCGGAGGAGGAGACCAGTTTAGATCTACACAATCTAGTTCAGCAACAGGGTAAGTTTACAGGCGATCTACAGAACACCTTACAGGAAAGGGACCTTGTCAATCCTCAAAGGAGATGGGTGTTGGTTGTAGGTGATTCCCTCCTGACAGGAAGCAATGATTTGAAAACTTGATAGGATGTCTAGAGAAATATGTTGCCTCCCTGGGGCAAAAATCTACCACATACCTCAGTGGTTGGCAAGGCTCATCAAGCCTACTGACCATCCCTCTTTCATGTTGGTTCATGTAGGAACCAATGATACTGCAAAGCATAGTCTTCAAATTATGAGAAAGGATTTTGAAACTCTTGAAAGAAAGCTAAAAGATCTTAATGTACAGGTCGTCTTTTTATCTCTCCTCTCCATTGTACGACGCCATCTAGGAAGAGCGAGAAAAATAGTAGAGGTGAATAACTGGCTCCACAGATGGTATCAGGAAAAACAATTTGGCTTCCTGGACTATGGTGTGTTCTTCCAGGAAGATGGTCTGTTGGCACAGGATGGGCTGCTCCTCACAGAAGTAGGAAGGAATATTTTTGCTCAGAGGCTGGCAATTCTGATCAGGTGGACTTTAAACTAGGTTGTGAGGGGGAGAATGACATTGTCCTTGGGAACAGTAGTTTATCAAGGCCTGGAGTGAAGAGACAAAAGGTTAAAGAGAGGGTTGGACAAACACAAGTACCAAGCAGTGAGGGGACAATAATCTCAAATAAACAACTAAGGGGAATGTCCCATGGGCTTAGATGTCATTACACTATTGCCCAGAGCATGGGAAATAAACAAGATGAGCTGGAACTTCTAGCACAGCAAAACAGTTATGATGTAATAGGGATAACTGAAACCTGGTGGGACAAGTCCTATTTCTTTAAAATAGGTTATACCCCTCTATTGCTACTGGAATGTAGCAATAGAGGGGTATAACCTATTTTAAAGAAATAGACCAAACAAGAGATGGGGTGGAGTAGAGGGGGTGAAGTAGCAGGGGGGGGGGAAATGATGCTGTAAAGATGGGATGGGGTGTTGCAGGGCAATTGACAAGGCCAACCAACATTATCACAAATTTCATACAGGAAGAAATTCATAAATGTTACTGATAGTAGGCAATCTCAAAATATAATTACAGCTGAGTCAGTGCATAGATGAACCAGTGTGCAACAATGCTCAACCTCTGCTTTGGTTCAAGTTATCTGAAAGAGCATACCCTTCAACATTTCATAGATAAAGCTGGGACACATGTGCATTAGAGAATGGTGAAGATAGTAAAAGTTATTAAGAAGCTAAGAAAGGATGCAGCAGCTTGCTTTTACCTGAGACTCCTGGGAAAGGCAATAATCCCTGCTGAGTAAATGGAGTACAAACTAAATTTGGATTTTGGGTTCAGTCTGCAGCTGTTTAAACAAGCTGAGGAGAAAAGGGTAAGAGGACAGTGAAACTGGGACTTTTAAGAGCATCTGATTTGATAATCTGGATCATATGGTAGTGTAGAAAGGGCCCCAGATAAAATGGAGCAAGGTGAGTAAAAGCTCCATGACCGGATTAAGCCTATGACTAAAACAAATTAACTAAAAATTAAGAAGTAAATTTTTTTTAATGTTTGAATCACTATTTAGTGTCTCTCCAACCTGAACAATCAGTGAATTAGTAAGAATTTTTAGACTTATTCCATGGGAAACAGTTTAGTATTTTGGGACATGCTCCATGAAAGTAAGAAAAAAATGTGAGACTGGCACACACATTTAAAAGCAAACAATGTAAAACAATAGATGAGAATTTCTGGTGGAACCAAATTCAGACATACTTAGGCTTAAACACCTCAAACCCTTTCTTTAAAATGGCTTCAGGAGCCCCATAGAGGTAGTTCAGCTTCTGTGACTCCTCAAACAATATCTTTAAATGAAGTTAAAGCTTTTCTTACCCAAATCCCTGCAAAATAACCCTGGTTCGGTTCCCAACACAACTATTATGCAAATATATTAATCAGCCAATGCTTCAGTGAGAATTAATTTATATTTGAATCAAATGAGGCCTAGACACTTTATAATTGAACCCCTGGGCCAAGGCCTGTGCTAGGTAGAAACCCCATAGTATTCATTTGACGAAATGTGAACTGACATAAATACTATGGCTAACTTTCAATCCGATTACTCCGTTACCTCACATCAATGCTATCCCAGCCTTCAGATTCTGGCGTCCTTCCTTTCAGGGGCTTTGCTAACAACTGACAACTCCTCCTTGATAAACAAGCACCCACACTGCCACCTCAAACCCCCTCTCCTAGCTCATAATTCCTGCTCAATGGGTTCTATACGACAAGGTGCTTTATTTTGTTTGTAGGCTTCAAGGGCTAAACAGTTGGGTGGGGGTCTTCCCCTCCCATCCCAAAGGCTCTTTTGGTAGGACTCCAATTCAAAACTTCCTACCCCCAGCTGCCAAACTGAAGTGAATCTTAACAAACATAAACCCATGGATGATTCACTTTTAAATTGAAACATTCAAATTAATGATGGATCCTATCCCCCCCCCTCTTCTTCCTCTTCTTCCTCCTCGGTCCTTTCAGGGGTTGCTTTTTTTAAAAAAAGAAAAATAACCATGAGCAATAGTCAATGAAAACTAAACCTTTATTTAACATAGCACCCTAATACTAAACTCATGTTGACAACCACTACATTTTTTCAATTGCTTTGCACTAGGGCTTCTGTTTTTAAGAAGGGAGAAAGACCCTCCCCTCTGTAACACCACAGGCATTTTTAAAAGATTGAAGAGTCCAACAGGTGTGAGAAAACGCGCACACACAACACCCTGTAGCATTGAAGGTTAAATCCAATTTAATCCCAACTAGTGCAGACCTGATAGATCAACAGGTCTTACATTAGTGTAAACAAGCCACATTCATTCAATGAGTCTGTCCAATTCAGATCTATAGTTGGATTTACCTCAGAATCTTTAATAGTGTTCTCAAGCAAGTCAGCATTTAAACTCTAATCAAAACTTTGTTGCTGTATCATTAACACTACATAAATGACAACTAAACTCAGTCAAATGTCTAGTATAAAAAGAAGGTATTTATTTATTTATTTAGGATATTTCTGTCCCTACTTTCTCTGCAATGCGGACCCAAGATGGCTTATAAACAGAATACAAACATTAAAATATTTCAATCAGGAGAGCAATATAGATGCAACCATGATAAAACAACAATAAATAATATCCCATATTTCAGTTAAATCATAGCCTCCTCCCCCATGTATCCCTCCTCCATCCCAATCATAAAATCCCCAATTCCTGCCATGGCTCGATTAAAGGCCTTGTTATATAAGAAAGTCTTGACCCCCTTCCTAAAGCCAAGCAAAGATGGAGCAGCCCTTAGTTCTTCAAGGAGGGAGTTCCAGAGGGTTGGGGCTGCACCCAAGAAGGAGCTTTCTCTAGTTATGCATAAACACATACTGATGGGGGCTCACATATTGATTTAAGTTTCCCTGTGTGATCTAAGTTTGCGCCCTGGGATGTATCGGGGGACACAGTGTTCCAGATAGGCTGAACTGAAGCCATATAGGGCATTATAGATGATGACCAGCACCTTGAATTGAGCCCAGAACCAGATAGGCAACCAATGGAGCTGCTTCAGGATAGGCGTAGTATGCTCCCTGAAGTTAGCAGCCATCAGAAGGTATATTGAGAAGAAAACAAGGCTCAACAAAGGTTTCATTTGTTTGAAAAAGGAAGCTAGGAAAGCTGGCTGGAAACCTCTTAGACATTTCCAACTACAGTAGATCCATGTGATCAATTGTTGAATGACAAGTCAACACATGACTCAATAGCTATATCGTATTCTAGACTAACAATAACATTTAGGTCACTATTTTATCACACATATTTTATGTAGCTGCGGTTGAATCCAGAAGCCCCCTTCCATATGCAAATTAGGTGGGTGGACTCTGCTACAATAAATGTCTGGTCAACAGGATGAAGATATGTTCAGTGTGGTGCACTGAGGCCAGAATCATCACAGCATATATGCCATTAAGAAATAAAATGGCCTCAACTAACCAAAGACAAATCGGAACATTTAATTCAAAGACCAAAATTATCTTATATTAGATATAAGATTGCTTAACATCAGACTATATTACAAAAATATTTAGCTATTTAGGGTGTCAGTTTTGGTTACTCATCACAAAAAGGATATTGCTGAAAATGAGATTATTCATAAGAGCTGGAACATTGCAATTACCCAAATTTTAAGAAATTGGGATTCATCTATATCTAGACGACAAGTATCCCTGTGACATGCTTGTCCAAAACAGACTTTAATGAAATAGAGGAGACTGATCATATTTTTTTTAAAATATATTTAATAGGGTTTTTCATGAACAATAAAAGTGGGAGAACAATTCTAGGAACAGGACAGTAGGAAAGATAGAAAGAGGAGAG
Source organism: Anolis apletophallus (assembly GCA_030556195.1). Classification (NCBI taxonomy): domain Eukaryota; kingdom Metazoa; phylum Chordata; class Lepidosauria; order Squamata; family Anolidae; genus Anolis; species Anolis apletophallus. The sequence goes on along the minus strand of JARBWK010000002.1, from coordinate 71,161,797 downwards.
GCCGGGGGGGGAGGGGAGGGGGGAGAGGGGTGTCCTGGGTAGTGCGGGGAGGTGCACAAGGGGGGGAAGCAAGTGGACCTGGGTGCTCTGGAGGTTGGGGGTGAAGTCGGCTGCGGGTAGTCGTGGCGGGGGGGAGGAGTTAACGTGTGTCCCTTTTTCATTGCTACCAGCCATGTGTTCCTGTTTAGTTATAATCCTTCTTCTGCTGACCGTGGTCTCGGAGCTTATGCTGTATCAGTTTTGGCTGGTGGTGCCGCTCTTGATTGCCCCTCCCCTATCGTTTCTCCGGGCCGTTAAAAAAATCCTTGACCGGCGACCAGTCTGTTCGTTTGAGCGGGTGGCCACCCTCCTCATTCAGAAGGAAGGTGAGTTTGTCCATGCTCATGATTTCCCCTATCTTGGTCAGCCAGTCCTCGGTGGTAGGGATCTCTGCGGACTTCCATTTCCGTGCATACACTATCCTCGCTGCTGTCGACAGGTATGTGAAAAGTCTCTCTGCGTTCTCCTCCGGCAGTTCTTCTTCTGTCGTCAGGCCCAGCAAATATGCTTCTGGTTTAAACTCGATGGGGCAACCCAGGATCTTTTGTGCCGCCAAGTGGATCTTCTTCCAGAAGTTCACTGCACTCTGACAGGTCCACCACATATGGTAGAAGGTGCCCGTCTGGGAGCCACACTTCCAGCATTTATTTTGTGTTTCTCCGTACATGAGACCCAATTTGTGTGGCGTCATGTACCAGCGGTTGAACATCTTATGCCAATTTTCCTTGAGCTCCATCGCATACGTATATTTTATTCTCTTCCTCCACACCTTTTCCCATTCGTGGAGCGCAATTGGCCGGCCGATGTTGTTGGCCCATTTTATCATGCAGTCCTTCACCACTTCTGTTTCGGTGGACCACTCCAGCAGCCTGGAGTAAGGAGACTGATCATATTGATAAGCCAGATTAGATAAATCTGTGATATAATGCTACAAGGCATGCTTTAAGATATTATATTAACGTGCTGATTTCTTAGGTTATTATATTACAGTCATTTTCCCCTTGAACTAATTGTGTAAAGTGATGCAGGAGTCAAGTCAAATGTTATAGTGGCTTTAAAGAACTTGGCATTTAGGACTACTGTGTGTGTTCATTCTCGTATTTTGTGAACTTCACAGTCTAAGAAGGTAACTACAACTTGTTACCTTTGTGCAGATCTTGGAATGTTACTTCTTATAGTAAATTTATGACTTGCTACTGTAATCATCTAATTGGACATTATTTGTTATTGTTGACCAGAGAGATAGGTTACTAGACAAATTGTAACTAACAAGTTACTGCTGCTATTGTAGCATTGCAAAACACATGGGAACACTCTTTTATTCTCCTAATAACCAATCAAGATATTGCGCCTTGAAAATTCTAAGAAAAAAATGCAAAATAAAAATAACGAAGAAAAATCCTTGATGCAATATGGGGCAGCCATATATGTGGCCATTCTTCCTCATTCTCCCATTGCTCAGACTGAGTGAAAATACAAATCCAATAAATAATAATTCTCAGATAGCCTGTTCCTATTCCACTGACAATTAGAGAATTGCAGCCATGACCATTAAAACTAATAAAGTAACTCCATTCCCATCTCTTTATTACAAAAAGTAACTCATAAAAACACATCACTTCTTATCTCTGTGTTTGTGTAATTACTTTTCTAAACAATTTCTTCAGTGCTGACTCTATCCTTAATGAAATTTATGTGAAAAGGAACAGCTTCTGATGTAATCCTATCCATACTCATATGGCAACCACCTTTGTATTCATTTGGCCAATTTGAGGACTCTGCCTTTTCAATCATGTGTTTTCTATACTAAGCAATCCTTTACATATCCCTTTATCTGAAGATGAGCTTGTAAAGAAGATATATGTACACTGTCAATACATCTAAAATATATTCCCTTAAACAATGTTACAGAATCATTCACCCATGCATTTCTCACCAACGGTATACCTTTATGCTAAAAATGCTTGTCTTGGTAGTATAGATATGGGTAGATCCAGTTTTTTTACCATTTCTTTGAGCTTGCATAAACTGCTAAAATTGTAAAAAAAAAAACACACACACACACACACACACAAATTAAGCAGGGCACAAGTGCCCTACAAGTTTCTGAATGTTTCCAGGAGAGTCACTTACAATTGAAGCAAGACAATAGAGACCTGAACTAGTATTCTATCCTTATGCGGAATGATGTTGATGCATTACCACTGGCAAACCAAGATTCAATGCCATTGGTGTCTAGTAAATGAAGGGGGAAAGGTACCATCATATTTTATTTCTGTCTTAGTAAATGTATTGGGTTTGCTCAAATAGGGGGGAAACTCATTGGAGACTCCATATGCTCTGCTGTTATATGGCACAATAGCAGCTTTACAGTCAAATGAAAACCTGAATATTGGGACTTCTTTTCTCTTTTGGTAGACAAGTTCTCATTGTTTCTAGCACAGGTGTAAAAATCTGAAATAATCCCATCCAATTTATTTTTAATTTCTAATGATTTAAAATAAAAATAATCACAAGAGACCAACAAACATAGATGGGAAAACCTAACTGTTGTTAGCATTGGTAGACTATGGCATAAGTGTAGTTTGGTGTGAAATAAACCCACTACTGCATTTCATTCTCATAGGCCAGGAGAAGTTATTATTTAAAAAGTGGAAGTGCTAAGACAGTATTGGAAAATAACATGTAACATTGTGTAACTAAATAAATGATTTGAGAAATTCAAAGTCTGGTCCCATGAGATTATTCCAGTTTTGGTCCATGTGAAAAGTTAGATATATACATGAAATACACTAAACACACACACACACACACACACACACACACATGGAGTTGGTTGAGGTAGGCAGGATTTCCCTGGGTACTGGTTGTGGGTGGTCGGGAGCAGGTCAGGGTTTTGCCCTCCCTTCTGCTCGAGATCCCCGTATACAACTGGTGGGCCACTGTGTGATACAGAATGCTGGACTAGATGGGCTGAGGTCCGATTCAGCATGGCTCTTCTTATGTTCTTATGTTCTTATATACACACACACACATATATATACACATACACACATACATACATGCATGCATGTATGCATATATACACCTACATATAAAGCTTTTCGTAAAGCCTGTAAGACCGCTCTGTTCAAGCAGGCTTTCGAGTCCTAACACACAGGCTAAAATGTATTTTATTGTAACTGTTTTTATCGCTTTTATTGTATTGCTTTGTTCTGAGTGTAAACCACCCCGAGCGAATTGGGAGTGGCGGTTGATAAATCTAATAAATAAATAAATGTGTGTGTTTATATGTACATTATATGTACACACATATACATGTACACATGCACACAAGATGTTTGTTTCTTTTACATCACACTTTTCTCCTGGAACAAGTCCCACAATTTCTGCCACTCTTACCTTGCTGACTAGATGATTGAGGGAGTTGTCACCTGAAAAAGTAACTTTTCCAGGCTCTGGTAACCCAGAACATGGAAGGTGTGACAAGAAATGTTCAAAGTAGACAAGAGAAACACATTAAGAAGATCAGTGGTAAATTAACCAGCCTTGCAGCTGGACGAGCCAAAACAACAAAACAAAACAGAGAGAAAACTCCAGTGAATTACTTTTGACCTGATCAGATCTTTCAGCTCTGTATTTGAGGACATGATCATTCAGGGCTGGCCAATCTGAATGGAAGGGGTGGAAGCCTGCAACTCTCACCTTCAGGTTCCTTTGCCAAGTCTTGTCTCTGCTGCTCTAGCCAAGATCCCTTCTTTCTTTAGGGTGGGGTGGGAGGCAGAAAAAGAAAAAGAAAACCACCACACAGTTAACCACCTGTCAGGGCTAAGGACACAATAAGCCAGCCCCCAAAAGAGCTTTTCATGCATGCGTAATATATTTGTTCAGCTATTCACTTAATGAAGCTGATAAATGTGATGCAAAACAATGGTCAAGTTAATCTATTTAGTAAAATGTTTTGAGACTTTCAGGCGATGTTAAGGAGGGTAGTGTATGCGGGCCATTTTCATTTCAATGCACTCATCTCGCCCCCCTTGGGGGGGGGGAGAGAAGAGGGGGGTAGATTCAGACAACCTATGTGAATATAATTTCTTATAAATGTGTCTTTAATGGGTTTAATTCACCATTGCCAGCTGTTTTTCGGGCTGATTTGAAAGAGCAAAACAAACGTGCCAGGTTTGGAAAGCTAGTTAAAATTAGTTTCGGTCATTGGGGCCAAGCTATATTTCCTGCAAACCATCTGCTTGATTGGCACAATAGAAGGATTTTCAAGGAAAAAAAGACGAGGGAGAGTGGGAGGGGGGGGGGGAGACTAGCAAAGCTTTGAACAACCCAATGGTTACTGTTCCTTGTGCTGAATTCAAAAGGTGAACGCCTTAGGTGTCTTAATATAGCATGCCCCATTCAGACACTCAGCAAGGTCAATAAGCAGCAACAAGGACACCTCGAAAGGTATTACACTCAAGCAGAGAAGTTCCTCTTCACCCCTCTCAGGGAAGAAAAAAATAGAAAGCTGTACCCTCTCTCACAATCTCTCTTTTACACACATATTTGTCCCTGCTAGATTTTGAGCCATTCTTGGCCAAATGCATCATACCAAACAAGGAGCATAACCTCAGCTTGCAAATGTATCCAGATCCAAAAAATATACAATCAGCCCTATTCCCTGGGATTTGGTTCCATGAATACCCAAATCCATGAATGCTCAAGTTTCATTACATACAATAGCATAGTAATATGGTGTTCCTTAAGTAAAATGACAAAATCAAAGAATGCATTTTGGATATTTTTTTTTAATTCTAAGCTTGGGATGGTTGGATATGGGGACACGGAATATGTAGATATGGAAAGCCAACTGCATTGGCAAACCCAACCAATCAACTGACAATAAGTATTTACATTGCAAAGGAGAGCCGCTCCAGCTTGCTGAAATAGATTCTATGTTTAGACTGTGAGCCCATTTAGTCTCCATATTGCTGAGAAGATAAAGTGGCCAGGAGGAGAGACATATTCTGTATCCCCAGATCTAACCATCCCAATTTTAGGATTTACAAAAAAAATCCAAAAAAGAAACTTTGATTTTGCCATTTTATATAAGGTTTGACCCCCACCATACTCAATATAAATAGAAATAGGGTTGTGCTGTGATTTCAGTTGACTGACAAATGTTTAGATTGTTGAGATTACTGACAATTATTCGCTAATATAGGAAAGCCTTGTATAGCCCTCTTTTTGTTTGTGATATATGCAGGTGAAGTCCAATTTACACTGGCATATATATATATGTGTGTGTGTGTGTGTGTGTATTGTTGAAGGCTTTCATGGCTGGAATCACTGCGTTGTTGTAGGTTTTTTCAGGCTATATGGCCATGTTCTAGAGGCATTCTCTCCTGACGTTTCGCCTGCATCTATGGCAAGCATCCTCAGAAGTTGTGACCTCTGAGGATGCTTGCCATAGATGCAGGTGAAACGTCAGGAGAAAATGCCTCTAGAACATGGCCATATAGCCCGAAAAAAACCTACAACAATGCATATATAAATGGTTAGAGCAAATTATGAAATTCAGCTCCATCCTCTGTTGTGTCCTCTGTACTCTAACCAGATTCCATGTATGTCAGAGTGTCCCTCTCTATGGTTGTTCAACAGCCAGAAGATGATGGAAGGGGGTGGCAGATTGGCACTGGCTAGCTAAACTTCTACAGCCAGTCACAGGAGCATTTTCCTGGATATCATGTGGACCTCCAAGGTCTTGGAGGATGACATCGTTCTCAAATGGTATAATGCATAATAAAAATAGCCAATAATGGTTGATAGTTAAACAATCTAAGCATGTGTCAGTCAACTTTTCAGACCTGTGTTAAGTAGTGGAAGCTGGCAGTTCTGAGGTCAGTTGGTAGCTAAATCCACTCCATGTTTTAGTCTGAACTTTGATCATGTTGATGGTATATGCTGCCATAATTTGCTTGAAGGGAGGTTGTGCAAGGAAGTATCCTATACCTTCTGTGTAATATTGTCAAACCCATCGTGCAAGAGCAGAGAGAAGGCTTTTGGGTGTGGCTTCTTTTCCCTGGCCATTGATCAGGCATGGGGTTATGGCTGTCCTTGAACACCTAGCAAATAAGGAATATCTTTATGCAGGAAGGGAAGGGGCAAAACCTTCTCTTTAACTTTGTACAAGAGCCAACAGAGCATGCCCAACTGAAGCACCACATCCAGTCAGTGACCAAAACATTGGACAAAATGCCACACCTTAAAGGGGTGATTCCTGCCCTGTGGTCCATGTACCACCAATGGTCTGCAAGAACTACATAAAATATTGTTCACGGCGAGCACATAGTGACTAGTGGAGGGCATATGTTTTGTATCAGAAACTAGAGCTGATGTGGTCTATCCAATGCAATTTTCCGAGGCAGCACCCCAAATAACCAAACTAAATCTAAAGTTGACCAAAAACCGATTCATAACCTTTTTGGTACTAATGTTGTAGAGTGGTCCCTGGTCAAAAAGAGTCCTTAAAGCCTTCCCAGTTGCTCTTGTGTGGGCAAGGAAGTCACAGACAAGAGGCACTATACTATTGGAGACATGCATGTTTGCTGGATCTAAGCCTTAGGGCAGGGGTCCCCAAACTAAGGCCCGCAAGCTGGATGTGACCCTCCAATTTCATTTACCTAACTCCCACCCTCAACTTTAGACTTAAGGCACACAACAACAACAATTCTGATTAACTTGACTACCTTATCAGGCAAAAGCAGGTCAACACTTCCCATTTAAATGCTGGTATGTTTATGTTGGTTAACACTGTTTTCGTTTTAAATATTGTATTATTTTTTCATGGGTTTTTTTGACACTACAAATAAGAAGTGTGCAGTGTGCATAGGAATTTGTTCATGTTTTATTTTTCAAACTATATGCCACTCCACCCCCAACAGTCTCAGAGACCATGAACCAGCCCTCAAATTAAAAAGTTTGAGGACCCCTGTTTTAGGGATTTGGGGAGGTGGAATCTAGCACTTAAGATAATCATGAGAAGTTTAGACTAAAACTAAAAGCAGAATTGCCACCTCATTGGGCTCACCAGTCAGTACACTGAAATAGATATTTCTTCATGTAATGAGAATTGTTCAGCAAACAGGGAGCATTTGAACTGTCCTGGCAAGTAAAGGCACTAGCTTTGGTATGAACTGACTGTCTATGTTACCAGAGGTATACATCACTATGAAGCTAGATAGTTAGTTCACAGATACTGAAAGGAAACCAATATATTATCTCACTGTGAAAGCTATTACAAAACAAAAAGGTAGGTGTGTTAGTCCATGAGAACAAAACAAAACAAAAATCACAATTATTTTATCACATTCTTTTGCAATTCTCTAGGTTCTGATTTCTTCAGAACTCTCCATGAGGTTAAGTAGGAAGAATTTATTTATTATTTATTTTTTAAAAAATTGTACCCCGATCTTCTCAACCTCAGCAGATGGACTCAGACTGGCAGACAGCAAAAATCCAATGCTAACATTAAAATCTAAACATCATAGAATGACAATAAAATTACCAAATACATATTAAAATTACATTAAAAGCCATTCGCCAAAGTCGGAGGGCCGACGGACTGGGAAGGGAAGCAGACGATATCAGCGAGACCAGGACGAGAAGCAGACGAATTCTAAGCAGCGGGCTTAAGGGAGATCAGCCAGCAAACGGTGAAGGATTTGGTGGGTCCTGTAAGCGCTGAACATTGACATTGTGAAGCAGTTCAAAAGTGGAAGAGCCTAAAGGACGGAAACAGTATAAGGCCTGAATTAATTAAAAGGAGAAGGCCAAAGGCTCGGAAGGAATTAGTTAATTAATTAACTGATTGAATATTGCCAGGGATTTGATTGGATTACGTAGGACTGAATTAATTGGGAAATAATTGGAAATAACTGGGAAGAGGAGGGAATTGCCTTGGGATCTAAAGGGGAGGTAGTGGACTTGCACTTTAACTATATTGAGAATTATTGAATTGATGAATTAATTGAGATTGGGGAAGTGATACATTGGCTAATGAATTGATCAGCTTGAATAATTAACAATTGGGGGAAATATAAAGAATTGGTTAAAGGGGTGATATAATTAATTGTGTGTGGGAGGAGAAATATCAATTTCCTCAACAATTGGATAATTAACAAGTGTATTAGAGGAGTTGCACTTTAACTATATTGAGAATTATTGAATTGATGAATTAATTGAGATTGGGGAAGTGATACATTGGCTAATGAATCGATCAGCTTGAATAATTAACAATTGGGGGAATTATAAAGAATTGGTTAAAGGGGTGATATAATTAATTGTGTGGGGGAGGAGAAATATCAATTTCCTCAACAATTGGATAATTAACAAGTGTATTAGAGGAGTAAAAAGCATGGCTGGGTCCAAAGGCAAAGAAGGAAAAGACTTCAAGGCATTACCCAGAAGAGGTTCATTCTCTGGCCAGGGACCAGAGGATGGAGGGATGAAGGAATTGCTGAGAGAAATTCAGAAGGACATACAAAAAATGGCAGTAAAGCAGGATGAGCTGGCAGGGAAACAGGATAAATTACAGAAACTGGCCGAAAAACATGAAACACAACAGAAAGTCACACAAGACGAAATGTTATCAATGAAGAGAGAACTGAAGGAGGATTGGAGTGTTATGAAGAAAGAAGTGTCAGACGCATTACAGGACATTAGCCAAATAAAAACCGACCAAGGTAAAATGGAAAAAAACCCAGAAGAAGATTGAGAAGAAGGTTGACTCCATTGAAAAGAGGAGCCTATTGGCTGAAAAAACACAAGAGAGGTTGGAATATAGTGAGATGGAGCACCAGCTGAGATTTAGGAACGTGGTCGAACAAGAAGGAGAGAATATTAGAGACACCGTGATTTTGCTGATTTCAAAAGTAATGGACTTACCGGAGAGAGAGGTGGACAGAGAGGTGGACAAGATTTTCAGAATCCAGACAAATTACGCAAAGAAAAACAAGGTCCCCCGAGATGTGATCGTGAATTTTATTCGCAAAAGGTTATGGGAGGAGGTGTGGAGAAGAGCAAATGCCAATCCAATTGAGTTTAGAGACACGAAGGTGATGGTTCTCCGGGAATTCCCTATTTCCATGTTAAACAGAAGAAGGAAATATTTCTTCCTCACCAAAGAACTAAAGCACCTGAATATTAGATTCAGGTGGGAGCGGATTGAGGGAATAATGGTAACCTATAAAGAGGAGATTTGGCTGACGTCGGAGGATAAGACGAAAGACTTTTACAGGAGACTTGAAAAAGAAAGAAAAATCAGGACCCCACTCAGTTCACTAGAGAAGGAGAAAAAAGCAAAAAGGAAACGTTTCAACACGCCCGAGCCCGAGGGGGCGGCCGCCCCGCCATCAGCGCTCACAGACCCACCGGAAGGATTAGAAGAAGAACTAGAAGAAGGGGAAGAAGAAGAAGAGAATATAGGGAATATATTAATGAAACCTCGAGATGTCTAGCTTTGTACAACAACTGAAAATATACTCCAATAATGTGAACGGTTTAAACTCCCCCAATAAAAGAAAACGAATTTTCAACCAAATTAAGAATGGAAATTATAATATTATGGCATTACAAGAAACACACATTAAACAAAAACATGTATCCCACTTAACTCAGCAAAAATTAGGAAAAGTATTTTTGCCTCAGCCTCGGAAAAAAAGAGGGGTCGCAACCTATATTGATGAGAAATTAGACCCACAATTCTTGTTTAGGGATAAAGATGGAAGAATATTGGCGGTGAAAATAACTGTAGGAATCGAGACTATTATAATCTGCAACATCTACGCCCCCAATGCATCTAAGAAAAAATTTGTGGAGACTCTCAAAAAGAAAATTAATAATGAACAGTGTGACCACCTAGTAGTTCTAGGTGATTTTAATGGAGTAATGGACAAATATCTGGATAAGTCTAGAGTAACAAGAAAATTAAACCAGGAAGACAGAAGGCCTTATCAAATGGATGAAAGAATATGACTTGGAAGATATATGGAGACTACGTCACCCAAAAGAGAAGGATTATACTTTCTACTCTGCTCGCCACAGTAGTTGGTCAAGAATCGATATGATATGGGTCTCGAAGACCCTTTCAACAAAAGTGGAAGAAATAAAGATACACTCGAGAGATATTTCTGACCATGGTGCCTTGACAACGACGATTAATCAGAGAAGAGGGACAAGGAAGTGGAGATTGAATGAAAATTTACTGAAATCACCCGAAGATATAACAGCATATAAGGAAAAAACTAAAGAGTATTTTGAACAGAATATAAAGGAAGAGACCCCTATACAGATAGTATGGGATGCCTTTAAAGCCGTGATGAGAGGCCATTTGATCCAGCACAATTCGAAAAGGAATAAAGAGAGGAGACAAAAGTGGAAGATAAACTAAAGGAATTGGAGGACAAACTAAAAAGAAACCCAGGCAATAAGAAGATACCAAAGAAATTAGAAATGATAAGAAAGGAGAAGCATCACCTGGAGATGGAACAAATGGCAAAACAGATGAAATATATTAAACAGTCCTCCTTTGAAAATGCTAATAAAATTGGAAAATGGCTCGCAAGAAGACTACGGAGAAAGAAGCAATCCCAACAAATAGTCAGAATTAAAGTGGGGGACAAATCCATAACGGAAGATTCTCGAATAAGACAAAAGTTCAAAAACTTTTATCAACAACTATACTCGGAAGAAAATATATGCGAGGGCAAAATAGGCGAGTACCTAAGTAAATTGAAATTAAATAAACTAACAGAAGAACAAAGATCCAAGCTCAACAAAGACATAACAGAGGAAGAAATCAAAAGAGCAATAAAAAATATGAAGAATGATAAGGCACCAGGACCAGATGGCTATTCTGCATGTTTCTACAAAGTAATTCAAGAAGAAATTATTCCTATTCTAAAGGTAATATTGAATAAAGCATTACAAGAGAAAGTCCTTCCGGACTCATGGAGAATAGCTGATATTGTGATGATCCCAAAAGAGGGAGCAGATTCAGAAGATATAAAGAATTACCGCCCTATCTCACTGTTGAATACTGACTATAAGATCTTTGCGACAATATTGGCAAATAGGTTCAAAGAATTCCTCTCAGATTGGATTGAGGAAGATCAAAATGGATTCCTACCAAATAGGAATATTAAAGATAATGTAAGAGTAATTGTGGATGTAATTGAATATTATGAAACCCATCACCAGCAACAATTGGCCCTGCTTTCAATAGATGCGGAAAAAGCATTTGATAATTTGAACTGGAACTTCTTCAAAATACTATTCAAGGAATTAGATATAGGATTCCAATTTCAGAATGCGATAGATGCAATATATCAGAAACAGAAAGCGAAAATCTGGATAAATGGGATGGTGATAGAAGAATTCAACATAGAAAAAGGAACTAGGCAAGGATGTCCGCTTTCCCCATTAATTTTCGTCTTTGCTTTGGAGATTCTTCTGAGGAAAATTGGATGCCAAGAAAAACTAAAAGGCTTGAGGATTGATAAAGAAACATATAAAATAAGAGCCTTCGCAGACGACGTGATTTGCATTGTAGAAAACCCTAAAAAGAACATTTTGAAATGGCTGGACATAATTGAAGAGTATGGAGAAGTAGCAGGATTTAAATTGAACAGAAAGAAGACAAAAATCTTAACAAAGAATATTACGAAACAGGACCAGTTAGCTCTGCAAGGAGTGACAGGAATAGAAATTACTTCGAAGATAAAATATTTGGAGATCTGGTTGACCGCAAGGAACCTACAATTACTAAAAAAACAATTATTCTAATCAATGGGAAAAGGTGAAAGAAGAAATGGGGAAATGGAAGAATATGAATCTCTCGCTACTAGGGAGAATCGCAGCTATCAAAATGCTTTATCTTTTTCAGAATTTGCCGATAATAAGGAATATGGATCTATTTTAAAAATGGAAAAAGACATAATGAGCTTTGTATGGAAAGGCAAGAAACCACGAATTAATTATAATGTAATGACTATGCAGAAAGAGAAAGGAGGCTTTGCCCTCCCGGACCTAAAGTTATACTACGAGGCCTGTGCACTATCATGGGTTAAAGATTGGACTCTGTTAAATAGGACTAAGATCTTAACGTTAGAAGGATTTGATCTACGTAAAGGATGGCACTCTTACTGGTATGGAGGAATTCAAAAAGAAAAAAAATGGAAACCACTTCATTCGATCCTCTCTGATAAAAATATGGAATAAATATGAAAACTATCTTTATGACAAGACAAGGTGAATGTGGCTTTCACCTTTGGAGGTGAACCAAAGACGACTGCTGGGCTGGACGGAGTGGCCTAAGTATAAAGATATAATACAAAAAAAAGGAAATACATTCCAATTGAGAACTCAAGATGAAATCACAAGGAAATTCAGCAATGTAGATGGCTCCATTACTTTCAACTAAGAGAACAGTTTAATATTGACAGGACTAAAGGGTTTAGTGATACCGATAGACCCTGGCATAGGATAATGAAGACACAAAAGAAAACAGTATCAAAGACTTACTTCATGTTATTAAACTGGGCAACTGAGACAGATGTAGTTAAGAACTCAATGATTAAGTGGGCACAGAGTATTGGGAGACCGATTCAATTTAAAGAATGGGAAAAGATCTGGTCCAAACAATTGAAAATAACATATGCGACGGACTTAAAGGAAAACTGGCTAAAAATGTTACACCGTTGGTACATAACCCCCAAAAATTAAATATAATGTATAAAAATGTTGGTAACAATTGTTGGAAGTGTAAGAATCAGGAAGGTACATTTTTTCACATGTGGTGGTCATGCCCTAAAGTAAAAGAATTTTGGCAAATGATACATGAGGAATGTAAAAAAATATTGCAAGTAGAATTTAAGATGAGACCGGAACTGTACCTAATAGGGATTATAGAACAAGAAACATTTCCAAATGAAAACGTGGAGAAACTCTTTGTGTTCCTCTCAACAGCAGCAAGAATGGTGTTTGCAAAACTAAGGAAACAAAACCTTCTCCCCACAAAGAGCAATGGCTAATTAAAATTATGGAGATAAAAGACATGGATGAATTAACCTATTGGTTAAGACAGAATCATGGTAAAGGTGTTATAAAGACAGATTGGGCCGTGATAGAAGAATATCGAAAAGAAATGCAATAAAGAAAGGAACACTGTCGGTAATCAATAGTTAAGAAGAGCAACGGGGATGTCTCGTGGATGAGAAAGAAAATTTTGATGAAAATGTATGATTAGTGCGGAATGAGAATGGAAGTCAACATACCCTATCGTACTCTTGCCCCTCCCCTATTCCCTATCCCCTCCCTTTCCCAATGTGATGATGTATGTCTTATAAATATAAAACCTGTCAATAAAAATATTACCAAAAAAAAAGCCATTCGTCAAAGTAAAATCATGTCCAAATCAATCCATGTATTCCAATCCATATATTGTGGTCTGTGCCTTAGTCGATTAGTGATCTCCGCCCTCATTCTGTGAAGGCCTCATTCCACAGCCATGTTTTACTAGCTTCTTAAAGGTCAGGAGGAAGGGGACAGATCTAATTTCATTTGGGAGGGAGTTCCATAGCCGGGGGGCCACCACAGAAAAGGCCCTGTCTCTCGTCCCCACCAGACATGCCTGTGAAGGTGGTGGGATCAAGAGCAGGGCCTCTCCTGACGATCTTAACACTCTTGATGGTTATTGGGATAACAATACAAAAGGTTTGCTAGGGTAGACCCTCTTCCACCCAGTCTCTGCCCCCCCCCCCGAACCAAACTCAGCCCCCCCTGAATCAAAATCCTGGCTATGGCCCTGGTTCATAGGGGAGAATATGTTCGGACAGGTAATCTGGGCCAGAACCGTATAGGGTTTTGTAGGTTAAAACCAGCACTTTGAATTGTGCTCGGAAGCTAATTGGCAGCCAGTGGAGCTGGCACAACAAAGAAGTTGTGCGCTCCCTATACCCCGCTCCCGTTAGTAGTCTGGCTGCCGACGGTTGGACTAATTGCAGCTTCCGGGCAGTCTTCATAGGCAACCCCACGTAGAGAGTGTTGCAGTAGTCTATACAGGATGTAACCAGAGCGTGGACTACCGTGGCCAAGTCCGACTTCTCAAGGTAAGGGTGCAGCTGGCACAGAGCCTTAGCTGTGCAAAAGCTCCCCTGGCTACCACCGAGACCTGGGGTTCAAGGCTCAGCGATGAGTCCAGGATCACTCCCAGACTGCGAACCTGTGCCTTCAGGGGGAGTGTAACCTTGTCAAGCACAGGCTGTAACTGTATGCCCTGTTTGGCCTTACGACTGACCAGGAATACCTCTGTCTTGTCTGGATTAAGTTTCAATCTGTTCACCCTCATCCAGTCCATTACAGCGGCCAAGCACCGGTTCAGGACTTGAACAGCCTCCTTAGTAGCAGGTGGGAAGGAGTGACAGAGTTGGACATCTCTGAAGGAATAACCGAGCAGACATAGTAATCCAATAATTAGATCTATTGTTTTAGCTTTGCCAAGATGGACAATGTACACTTGCCTGGTAGATGTAGAAATATCAGCTTATACCTAGCAATGTTTGTTGGTAGGCAGAGGGCGTTTGGGGAGAATTTCTAAAAATAGAAAGTTGGGAGCAGCTGAGAAGTTCTTCTCTTGCCTTAGGAGAAACACAAAGTGTACTTACATGTAAAGCAGGAATGAAAGTGAGGGTGGACACCATTCCAGGAACATTCTGGTTGCCATTCTAGTAATGAGGAAGCTGGATGGAGCTGTGCCCACATGCTATTGCACTATGGACCAATGAAGAACCAGTTGCATTAGAAAATATTGAATATTGCCTTACATAAGCACCTACATAATATATGTAGGCCTATATATTGATGTCCCTTATATCCCACCTTTCTCCTAATGTGGGGCCCATGGAGGCTCGTAACATGAATTGAACCAATGTATAATACACCTAAAATCTGCTTTAAAAGTAGAAAAATAATTAGGCAAATTACCACATTAAAACCGCTACACTTTTAAAATAATGTCAACATTATTTTAAAACATAATATAAACACAGTTCAAAGAGGCATCTGTGCTAGTCTCTTTTAACATTTTTAAAAGGCAAGATTGTAAAAGTTATTAATAAGGAAGAGGGGGGGGAGGTTCATCTCCCCGTGTTAGCATTTCCTGCACCTGAATTCACTTGGGCCTCTACTGACAGAGGTGGACTGTGGGGTATCCCTAGCCCAGAGACTTAAAAGATAAGGCAAAAATGGGCAACATATGTCCTGCTGACCATGTGTACCCTCTGAATGCCATAGCAGCCCCTGCCCAACCACCTGCTTTACAGATGTGCCACCAGCTACCAAATGGTTTTGCTTTTGTGTTTTGGTGGCAACATTACATCCTAAAATACATCTGCCAAGCCAGGACAAGAGCTTGTTGTCCAATAAGATGATAACTAAAGCAAAAGAGCCTCAAATCTGTCCAATTCATACCCAACATTTAACAAATGAAAATCAAAGGGGCATGTGATAAATTAATATCCCAGTGGGGTCAAAATGGCAACACAGAGAAAGAACACATTTTTCCCTGTGGGCCCTTCCATACAGGTGCTATATCCCAGCATTTGATTCCAAGTTTTCCATTTATCCCAGATTATCTGGCAGTGTGGACTCATATAATTCAGTTTAAAGCAGAAAACCAGGGATCAGATCCTGGGATATAGGGCCTAACTAGGGACCCTTCCACACAGCTGAATAATATCCCACATTATCTGCTTTGAACTGGGTTATATGGCAGTGTGGACTCAGATAATCCAGTTCAAAGCAGATATTCTGGATTTTTTTTTGCTTTGGTATTCTGAGTTGTGTGGAAGGGCCCTAGACGTGCCCTTATAGCAAAGTGCCAGAAGCTTAGTTCATAACCAGCAGAAGCATACCTGTAAAGAGCAAGGATTGGTTTCCATTCAACAGGATGGAACAGGATTGCAGATCCACAACTTCATAGGTTCTAAAAAAAATATGTTTATTAAAGTTAAAAGAAATTAATTATGAATAGGAAAGGTTATTGGACCTAACTAGCTTAAATGAGCTATCGTCTAAGGCAGTGTTTCCCAACCTTTTTTGAGCCGTGGCACATTTTTTACATTTACAAAATCCTGGGGCACACCACCAACCAAAATGACACAAAATGACACTCTAACACAGTAATACGTATAGTTAATATGTTTTTAAATGTATTTATACACTCAGTGTGAAACCTGGGCCTGTTTCGATGAACACAACATAGATATGACTTCCTCTCACATATTTATACTATCATGTCTTCTCTCAGCCTTTTCTTCTTCAGGCTAAACATGCCCAGCTCTTCAAGCCGCTCCTCATAGAGCTTGTTCTCCAGACCTTTGTGAATTTTCACTTTCTTCCAGTTAACTACGGGTGTCATGAATCTGTTATAAACAGTTCCTGGGGGGGGGGGGAGGCAACTCTCGAAAAATCCAGTAAAATAGTAAAAAAAATCCCAAACATTTCCAAGCAGAGAGGCTCAATTTGTTTCGTGGAAACCTGTGAGGGAGCTGCTAGGAGGGGAGAGAGTGCCAATTTCCCACGGCACACCTAATGATCACTCACGGCACACTGGGTGAGAAACACTGGTCTAAGGAAAAGAAAAAGGGAAAATAACAAAAGAGCAATATCTACTACATCTTACCTGGACAATGGCAAGATGCTTTCTCACTCCAGAAGAACAAAGGCAAATGAGACGCAGAAAATGGAGACAGGCCAGCCCAGGACAACAAAAATACATTTAAAGAGGAAATTACATTTTTCCTGAAGAGTTCACATTGCTAAGTATTCAAAGGGGGAGAAGATAGTGGCGTGTAGGATGTGCAAGACAACCCCCCCCCCCCCTTCTGAGCCCCTTCTTAAGGTAGGCATGCACAGAGAATATGAGGAATCCCTCATTCTAATCTATCTAGGCCAGTGGTCCTCAAGGTCCCCAGAGGCATGCTAACAGATGGTAACTTGGCTGGGATTTCTGGGAAGGAATGGGGACCCTCAGAACTAATCTGGCTAACTACTCATTGAGGGCTAGAGACTTGGGCAATCAGGGATGAAACCTTACAAACTGGCTTATATGGCAATGTGGACACAGATAGTCCAGTTCAAAGCAGATAATGCGGATTTTTGCCTTGATATTCTGGGTTATCTGGCTGTGTGGAAGGGCCCTGGGTTATCTGAGTCCATGCTGCCATATATTCCAATTCAAAGCAGAAAATGTGGGGTTATCTCCCTTGATATTCTGGGTTATATGTCTCTGTGTGGAAGGACTCTCAGTCTGTAGCAAAGTAAACTTCCCCTTGCTCATCTTACTTTGCTGCTGCAGACTGAGGGCCCTTCCACACAGCCAAATAACCCAGAAACTGGGGGATTGGGGTGTCTTAAGAGGAGCTTGAAAAAAGTGGGAAGACAAAAGGGTGAATAGAGACTGTCGCTGCCAAATTGGCATGCAAAACTACCTTACAGAAAAACAAAGTTGGGCTGAATTATTGCAAGCCATGAACATATTGAACCTTTGTTCGACACCTCCGGCCATCATTTCCCCCGCCCTTCAACTCCCCCCCCCCCCCAGTAAAAAGGGAATGAGAGGCGGGGAAGTGCCACAAAGACGCAAATGATGGTTAGGAGAGAAATGTGAAGATAAGAACATGAACATGAATGGCAGGAAGTACCCCAAAAGAGCACCCCACCCCCGAGCACAGGTCAACTGGCATTGGTCACAGGTTTTAGAGGGAGAATCCCCTTTCCTGAAGCCCCCAGCGCATTTGAAAAGAGGCTTCCAAAGACACCGCTTTTTCCAAGGGAGAGAGAGAGAGAGATCCTTTGCGTCCGATGCCTCCGTTCCTTGGGCTCTGAACCTGTCTGCCCTTCCCAGTGGGTGATGGGGCTTCAGGCATTCTTCGCCAGGGTCCCCAAAAGGGGTCGAGGAGCGGGGCCCACGTGTGTGCCTCAGCGAGAGCCTGACCGATAGAGGAGGAAGGCCGCCCGCCTCAAAAAGGAGCCAGGACAACCGGTTTCACGGGGGAAACGGGGAACATCCGGCCCCCAAGTCCGGCTTCCCTCTGGTTTAAGGGCCCTCCCACACCGCCCTATATCCCAGAATATCAGGGCAGAAAATCCCACAAAACGTTCTTGGGATGATACGGGGGTTCGTGGCATTTATACCCCCGGTTTAGGATGAGTTTTAAAGGTGGCACCCAAGGTTTCAAAACCTGGAACCCCGCCTTGGTTCTTAAGTTTGGACTCCAACTCCCACCATTCTCAACAGCTTCAGGCCCCTTCCTTTTCCCCCTCATCCGCTTAAGCGAATGAGAATTGTGGGAGTTGGAGTCCAAAACACCCGGAGGCCCAACTTTGCCCATGCCTGCTTTAGACAAACGGAGCCTCTGAAATGGGGGGGGGGGGCTGAGGCTGTAGGGAATGGTGGGAGTTGGAGTCCAAAACACCCGGAGGGTCCAACTTTGCCCATGCCTGCTTTAGACAAACGGAGCCTCTGAAATTCATGCTTAAGCGGCTTGGGGGGGGGGCTGAGGCTGTTGGGAATGGTGGGAGTTGGAGTCCAAAAACACCCGGAGGGTCCAACTTTGCCCATGCCTGCTTTAGACAAACGGAGCCTCTGAAATTCATGCTTAAGCGGCAGGGGGGGATAACAGGGCCTGAGACTGTTGGGGGGGAGTTGGGCCTGAGGCTGTTGTCCATGCCTGCTTTAGACAAACGGGGCCTCTGACATTCATGCTTGGGAGTGACAGGGCCTGAGACTGTTGGGAATGGTGGGAGTTGGGAGTCCAAAACACCCGGAGGGCCCAGCTTTGCTCATGCCCGCACTAGACTATTCTAAGAGCAGTCTTGTTTCGAGGCAAACGAGCTTTAAGACCGGGCTGCTGCCTGTTTAGGTTTTTTGCTGAACCGCCTTGATTTCACAATCTGCTCATCTGGAGAAAGCACAGAAAGCAAGCTATTTCCTCGCAGAGTTGATAAAGAATTGGGCCAAAATGGGGGCTTGGGTTCCAATAACTCAAGAGCCCAGTTCAGCAATCCTTCCTCTTCCTCCTCCTTATCGGAAGCAGAAATAACCGAAGGGTTCCCCACACATTGAAGAGAACTTTGGGGGGTAGAAACGCTTGTTCCAAGACTAGTCCTTGCTCCGAGTCCTTCCTTGGACGCCTTCGATCCGGGCCTTCCTTTCAGTCCCTAGGTCTGCCTAACCCGTATTCAACTGACCAGTCTCTTCGCTGGAAGAAGTGTAAGGCCGGCCCTGGTTGGGGAGGGGCGGGGGGTCCGCCCCCTCCACCTTTGGGCATGCGAAGGGGAGAGAAGGCTGGCTTTCCCATTTCCCTTCTTTCGTTTAGGCTCAGCCTAATTCCGAGCAGCCCTGGCGTGGACTCTTTCCCACAGCCCTAGTAGGTAAAGCATCATCCCTCCCAGTTGGTCAATCCACATCCTTGAGCTCTTTTTCGGTTGCTAATCCGGATTAAGAGCATTTCATATCGATCCTTGTTGGGGAAAAAGATCATATCGTCGTCATGTTTAGGCTTTTTAGGCTCTGAGTTCAGGTTAAGTAGCTGCCTCGACCTTGCTTCCAACAGACCTCTGAGGATCCCTGCCGTAGATGTAGGTGAAACGTCAGGAGAGAATGCTTCTGGAACATTATCACAGCAACCCAGCCTGGAAGTCCTTCCATCCACACTGGTCACTTAGGTTCCATACTACACCGACTAGTTCATGCAGTTTCAAACTGGTACTGAAGAAAGGATTTCCCCTGTGCAGATGAATTCAATACATAGGAAACCCTGGTTGAGGCCCAGAGGATGATGGCTTACACAAACCACAGGACACCAAGGCCCGTGAAGGAGGACTTTCTTCCCAACAGTTTCCTGGGCGTTTGTTGACTGGCCTCAACTTTCTCCTGCCAAATCGCCTGCTATTGAAGATGTGCCCTAGGACACCCTTGTTTGGCCAGACACCAACCCCAACTTTGAATTGGGAGGGGATTTGTCATCTTTGGGGCCCCCTGGTGGAGCGGCGGGTTAAACCACTGAGTTGCTGAACTTGCTGACATCAGAATCCGGGGAGCAGGGTGAGCTCCCGCTGTTAGACCCAGCTTCTGCCAACCTAGCAGTTCAAACATGCAAATGTGGGGAGATCAATAGGTACCAATTAGACAGGAAGGTAATGCCCTCCATGCAGTCATGCTGGGCACGTGACCTTGGAGGTGTCTAGGAGGGGGAACGCGAACTTACAGTAGCAAACCTTCCACACAGCTGTGTAAAATCCACATTGAACTGGATTATATGGCAGTGTGGATTCTGATAACCCAGTTCAAAGCAGATATTGTGGATTTTCTGCCTTGATTCTCTGGGTTATATGACTGTGTGGAAGGGCGCTCAGTCTGCGGCAAAGTAAGTTGAGCAAGCCATATAACCCAGAAACTGGGAACTGGGGCGTTTGAAAAGGAGTTGGAAAAACTGGGAAGACAGAGGATTAATAGAGACTGTCCCTGCCAAATTGGCATGTGAAACTACCTCTTTTTGTCCTCTTTGCCTCCCCATCCCCCTGTGGATCAGCGTATTAAACCACTGAGCTGCTGAACTTGCTGACGTTCGAATCCGGGGAGCAGGGGTGAGCCCCCGCTGTTAGCCCCAGCTTCTGCCAACCTAGCAGTTCAAAAACATGAAAAACGGGAGGAGATCGATAGGTACCGCCTTGTTGGGAAGATAAGGGAGCTCCATGCAGTCATGCTGGCCACATGACCTAGGAGGTGTCTACGGACAACGCCGGCTCTTAGAAATTGAGATGACCAGCGTTGGACCCAACTAGACTTTTCATGCCAGGGGGAAACCTTTACCTTGTCCTCTTCAGAGGAGAACAGGGAAAGGTTTGTTGTCGTTAACTGTCATCAACTGACCTAGGACTTGTGTTGACCCCACGAAGGAGAGGCCTCCAAGTCTCCCCCTGCTTCACAGCTCAGGCCTTGCAGACTCAGGGGCTGCGTGTGACTTCCTTGATCTTCTTTTCCTATGGCCTTCTCCCTTTCCAAGCACCATGTGCTTGTCTAGTGATCGCCTTCCACGTCCAACGCAGGACAGTGTTGTCCCTCCCCATTACACTATTTCGTAGCTAATTCCCGTCTTCTTCTTCTTCTTTCTAACCACCTTTTGATTTGAATCCAGAGCGAACAGGCCTCCTTTTCTTCACTAATGTGATCTAAATAGCAGATGCACCCCTCTTTCTTTGATTCCCCCACGAAGCTGTCCCCTCAATGGTTAAAGCATCGACACGGAGATCATGGGCGCCCACAGACACGCAGGCCAGCGCCTTCCGCACCCGTCCCCCGAAAAACACCCTCGAAAGAAAGAAAGAAAGCTGGTTAATAAGATTTGGGGGGTGGGGAGGGAGAGAAAAGGGAATAAGCTTTGTGTTTCCACGTTGAAGAAAGGGAAGAAAGAAAGAACAAGGAAGAAAGGAGGGGGAGGTTGAAACAGCTGAAGGTGACAGTCAGTTCATGCTTAATAGGATCAGGGCGGCCGGGCTGGGGCTGCACGCTTCTGGTGGCGAGAGGTTCAGCGCCCCATCCCTGAATAGGGGGCTCATACGGGAAAACATACGGCGTTTTTAACACATCTGTTCGGTATTGGCCACAGAGAGGGTTTTGTTTATGTTTCTTTAAAAACCCTTCTTCGCGGTTTTTAACCAGCCGGCCCCTCCTTTTCGACCCCTCCTCCGTTTTGCCTCAATGCAAAAGGCTCACTTTTAGTTGGGGAGCGAGGGAGGCGCCTTGTGGCTCTGAGTTTGGGGCTTTTAAAGTCTGGGGGGGGGGAGGTGTGTGTTGGTTGGTTGGTTGGTGGCCGCAGGTCTTCTAAGCCCAGAGTGGAGTTGCTCTTGAAAGGGAGAGAAAGTGAGGCCCACAGGCACGAGTGGACCGGCCTCAAGGCGAGTTAGGTTTCATCCCTAGACAGAACTTGCGTCATCAAGTTTCCAGTCCTCAATGAGTAGCTAGGCTGGAGACAGAGCAAAGCTGAGGGTCTCTATTCTCCACTTTCCCATGCATGTCTCCCAAAAGGGCTTTATCCCTCCTCCTCCTCCTCCTGTTACCCACTATCCCCTCCCTCCTGTTGGGTTGTTTCATTCCTGGACTGCACAATTCTCTTGTGCCATCAAGTTTCCAAACCTCAATGAGTAGCTAGGCTGAAGACAGAGCAAAGCTGAGAGACTCCTTTCCCCACTTTCCTATGCCTGTTTCCCAAAAGGGCTTTGTCTCTCCTCCTCCTCCTGCTACCCACTGTCTCCTCCCCCCTGTTGGGTTGTTTCATCCCTGAACTGCACACAAGTCTCTTATGTCATCAAGTCTCCAGTCCTCAATGAGTAGCTGGACTAGATATAAGATTTGAGTGAGATATTCCTCCCACTGCATTCCTATGTATGCTTTCTTTCTCAGAAAGGGCTTTGTTTTTACTCTTCCTCCTTGCTACTATCTCCTCCCCCTTTGAAGATAATAGCAGTGGAATCTCTGTGAGGTAACTTCCTATTCATGGTATTTTTATTGCCTTGGGTTTGGCCATGTGGTCATCTTCCATTGTCCTTTCTGCCTTTTACTTCCTTCCAGTGAAGACGTATTTTGCCTTTCTCTCTAGGCAAAATGTTGCTGCATGGATATTTTCACTTTTTATCCTTTTACCTTTCTTAGAAGATGAGATTTAGTAAGCTAGTCAGCTCCAAGACCTTTTCTATCTAGAATGAATTTCTTTTACTTTGATAAATATTTTTGAACCTAAACTTCTGACTCTGAAATCCTGTGCCATCCTAAGGAATACAAGCTATTTTATTTATCCTATCAGAAGGGAACAAATGTTGTGATGTATTTAAAAACACAAAGTTTATAAAACTTGGCATTATACTAAATGTTCTTTGACCAGTCGCTGGCCACTTGGAGTGCCTCGGGTGTAAGAAGGTCCTCTTAGAAATCTATTTCTTGATTTAAGTTTAAGACATTGGCATGTTAGCTGATATCCGAACAGAGGATGGGCCAAAGATGTCACTGCCTTGGTCTTTTCATTATTGGCTGCTACTGCTCAATGGATGTCAGGTGGTACAATACCAGCTAAACAGTATAATTTCTCCAATGGTGTAGGGCAGTGTTTCCCAACCACTGTGCCGTGAGCGATCATCTGGTGTGCCTCGGGAAAACCTCTCTTCCCCCCTTTCTTCTCCCTCCTGCTGAACTCCTCCTGCTGCTGCTTGCGGGGGAGGAGGAAGGGCCGGGCGGCAGCGAAGAAGAAGGGGCTGGGGCGCCGCCTCTTTCAGCCATTTTCGTGTTTATGTGTACCAACTATTACTACATTTGGCATTGGATGGACGTGATAGCCTTTCTAGTGACTGTGTAACAACTTTCCTGTTCACCAGTTATACACGAGGGACTCGTCTAATGCCCACCTGGAATGATACAGGAGTATATATATTGAAGGTGGAAGCCTCATTATTGTTCCATGAGGTACATTGATGCATAAGAACAGTACTAGTGGACTGCTTTGAAGCTATATGGACACATTTTTTCTAAACACACATAGAGACTAACAGCTGTTGAGCAAGACCTTCGTGTGTGTCTTTCTGCCATTCTTGCCAGGATATCTATGTTGTGTTCATTGAAACAGGCCCAGGTTTCACATGGAGTGTATAAATACATTTGAAAACATATTAACTATATGTATTACTGTGTTGGTGTCATTTTGTGTCATTTTGGTTGATGGTGTGCCCCAGGATTTTGTAAATGGAGTGTGCTGCAGCTCAAAAAAGGTTGGGAAATACTGGTGTAGGGCTTAGGCATCCTGTGGTGATGCTGCATGTCTCATTAAGAGTCACATCCACTGTTTTAGTGCAGATGTATTCACTGTATCCGGTTGTGATTCCCAGGTTGTGCCAGTCAGCTTTCGTATGATATAGTTTCTAGCACCCACTTTTTGCTTGATATTCAAGCAGTGCTCCTTGTAGGCCAGAACACAGTCCAAGGTAACTCCCAGGTATTTGAGTGTACTGCAATGCTCCAGTGGGATTTCTTCCCAGGTAATAGAAGCTTATCCCAGCTCATCACACATACATTTCTGCTGGTTATGACGTTTACTTCTGGTACTCTGAAATATTTATGGTGGAATCACCTCAACAGAGGGTCATTTTTGAGCCCAACAGCTCAGATTCCCCAACCAGGCGCCTTCTACTCTGTGGCCTCTCTTCTGTCGCCCCACAAAGAGGAATCTGGACGACCCACTTGAAGTGCACTTGGTTGCCTTTGAATTGATGGAGTCCTGCAAAATGGAAACCAATCAGGTGTAACAATCATTGTAGAACTCATGCCATTTCATCCTACTTTAACTGCCATGACTCAAAGATGTTGAACAGGTAATGGGCAAACTTGGGCCCTCCAGGTGTTTTGGACTTGAACTTCCACCGTTCCTAACAGCCTCAGGCCCCCCCCCCAGCTGCTTAACTTCCTTTCAAGGTATTTTTATTGCCCTGGGCTTTGCCAGGGCCAGAAAGAGGTGATGCATCTCCTATTTAGATCACATTAGCACAGAAACATGCAGAATAATCACAGGATGTCTTAAACCTACATCTGTTGATAAACTCTACAAGCTAGCTGGTATCACCCCCCAATGTGCAATGGGAAGTTGCTGCTAAATATGAGAGAAATAAGGTTGAACACTGTGAAAGCCATGCACTACAAGGCTATCAGCCTCCTCCCAGTAGACTCAAATCAAGGAAAAACTATATGAGAACTACCACTCCTCTGGGCGTCTCCTGAGCAACAGCAAGGGTATCCCTCTGGGCTGCTAAACCAGGAAATCCCAAATGGATGCCCCCCCCCCCCCCAGGGAATACCACAAGGCAAAAACCAAAAATGGGAAAGTTGGAATTCCCTGAATAAATCCCCAAATTGCCCATAAGGCCAACGAGGCCATGGCCTAGGGGCACAAGCTGGGGGGGGGGGGCAGATCACAGACCAAAAAACCCCAAAACTGGTCTGCACCCCTCTTTCCCTGTTTCTCATGCCCCCCTTGCTCCTTCTCCAGGCAAAGTCTCTGCTCCAGCCCCTCGGTCTCTCCCCTGCACGTTCTCTCCTCTCTTTCTCTCGCTCGTGCTCTCTCTCTCACGCGCTCTCTCTCTCTCACGCGCGCGCTCTCTCTTGCACGCGTGTGTTCTCTCTCTCTCTCTTTCTCGCGCGCGCCTTTGGAGCGAGTTTGCACCCGCTGCGCTCTCCCCAAGCCTCCTGACTCCCGAGGAGACCTTCAGAGCACAGCGGAGCTTTCCAGCCAGTGGGAATGGGGACCTTGGAGGTGGCGGGAGGTTGGCTTAAAGGGGGCGTAATTCCAAACTGTGGCCTAGGACGCACAAAAAAAAGTGTTAATCCGGGCCTGCCTGAATAGACTGTGGAGCAGAACAGACAAGTCTGCACCTGTATGCTCCTCCACTGTGTCCTGCCTCATGTACAGAGGAGGAATTGTTGGAGGCTACAGACAATGCCGTTGCTGTTGCCCGTTTTTGGTCAAAAGATATTTAGCCATCTGCGCGCCTTCTATTTTTATCAGTTTTATACTAATTTATGCAATACTTTTGATACGAAATAAATAACATAAAGTAGCACAGAAAAGAATATCTGTTTTTCCTCCCCAGCAGCTGAGGAGGAAAAGAAAAGGGCCTGAGGCTGTTAGGAATGGTGGGAGCTGAAGTCCAAAACACCTAGAGAGCCCAACTATGCCCATGCCTGGAGTAGACCCAATCCAAACTTTTTTTTGTCATCTGTCCCCCTTCCTTCATTTGTATTTGCCAGTTTCTTACAAGCTCCGGGATCGATTCATTCAGAGATGAATATTTATTGATTCATTTCCTTCCAAACAGCGGGACGATGAAAAAAAAAGAAGAGCGAGAGAAAGCCAATGAAAAGAAAGAGAAGAAAGAAATTTACTACGGACTTTTCGCTTTTTCGGGGAGGCGCGATGCCAGTGGGGATCCCTTTCAAAACACAATCCAATGGGCCTTTAATGAGGCCGGGAGTGTGCGTGGTGTGTGTGAGCCCCCCTTGGAGGCAACCGACGTGCAAAAGACTAGCCTCCCCTTTTCGCGTTGGGAGGGGCGGCGCTCTGCCTCTGGCCGCGGGGAGCTCTTTCCTCCAATCACAGCTCGCGGCGGCGCCCCCGGACCAATGAGGGCTCCCCGAGCTCCCGAGGCCTGACCCCCGAGCCCGGGGGACCCCATTGTTGGCGCTGTCACTGGGGAAAGCGCCCCGGAGGGCGAGGAGGACTATAAGACCCATTGCGCGCGGAGCCCGGCCCGAAAGGACGCTCCGTCTCTGTGTCTCTCTTTCTCTCTCTCCCTCGGCTTTCTAGGAAAGGAAGGGCAAAGGAGGCGACCCCATCCTATCCCGAGAGTGGGTTTGTGTATATTGGGAGGAGGAAGTCCAACTCAAACTTGCACCTTTAGGAAGGTGGGCTTTCTCTCCCTTTTTCCTCTTCTCCTTTCCACTTGGCCGCCTTCTCTCTCCCTTTCCCTCTCTCTTTCTCTCTCTTTCAAAGGTTTCTTGGAAAGGAAGGGCAAGGGAAACGACCCCATCCTATCCCAAGAGTGGTTTTGTTTATATTCGGAGGAGGAAGTCCAACCCAAACTTAGACCTTTAGGAAGGTGGGCTTTCTCTCCCTTTTCCTTTCCACTTGGCCACCTTATATCTCCATTTCCTTCTCTCTTTGGCCTCCTCTCTTCTCTCTTTCTCTCTCTTTCAAAGCTTTCTTGGAAAGGAAGGGCAAGGGAGGCGATCCCATCCTATCCCGAGAGTGGATTTGTTTATGTTGGGAAGAGGAAGTCCAACCCAAACTTAGACCTTTAGGAAGGTGGGCTTTCTCTCCCCTTTTCATCTTCTCCTTCCACTTGATCCACTTCTCTCTCCCTTTCCCTCTTTCTTTGGCCCCCTTCCTTCTCTCTCTCTCTCCACCTCGGCCCCTTCCTTAACCCCTCCGATGCCATGATGTTCCCCAGCCTGATCGCCCCCCCTGCGGTGTACCCCAGCCTGCTCCGGCCCACCCCCTCCCTCACCTTGCCCGCCTTCCCCAGCCACACCAGCTTCCTGGTGGAAGATCTAATCCGGATCAGCAGCAGCAGGCCTTCTCCCTCGCCTTTCCTGCCCCGAAGCAGCGCTCGGTCGCCCTCTAGCATCCCTTCTCCCCCTCCCCCTCCTCATTCTCTTTCGGGGGTCTCCAGGACCGACCCCACGGCGACCACCTCCTCGCCCACTTCTTCTTCCCCTTCCTCCTCCGACGTGGGCTCTTCCCACTCCGGCAGAAGGCCCGGCTCCTCCTCGCCCGGCCCCGAGGCCACTTTCCTGAAGTTCGGGGTCAACGCCATCCTCGCCTCCACGCCCCGGACGGGTAAGAGAGAGCGGCGCAGAGGAACCACGCACGGGCGGGTAGGCAGGGCAAGCTTGGGCCCTCCCTCCAGGTGCTTTGGACTTCCACTCCCACCATTCCTAACAGCCTGGGAGTTGAACTCCAAAACGCCTGCTTGCAGGGCTGAATTTTGCCCAGGCCTGATCTACACTAGGTTGTGGAAGGCCGAAATCACTGAGTTGCTGTGAGTTTTCCGGGCTGTATCGAGACCTCACAACCTCTGAGGAGGCCTGCCATAGATGCAGACGAAACGTCAGGAAAGAATGCTTCTACAACATGGCCATACCGTCCGAAAAAACCTGCAACAATCCAGTGATTCTGGCCATGAAAGCCTTCAACAATATAAGTCCCAGAAGCATTCTCTCCTGACGTTTCACCCACACCGATGTCGGGTATTATCCTCAGAGGTTGTGGGGTCTGTTGGAAACTAGTCAAGTGGGGTTTACATATCTGTGGAACAGCTGAAAGGCTTATTAAATACTAACCAAGGTGGTCAATTGCAACATTCACACCTGCCTCCAACAGACAAGAGTTCTTTCTCCCACCTTGGACTTTCCACAGATATATAAACCCCCGCTTTCCCAGTTTCCAACAGACCTCCCAACCTCTGTCATAGATGTGGGCGAAACGTCAGGAGAGAATGCTTCTGGAACATGGCCCATACAGCCCGGGAAAACTCACAGCAGCCCACTGATCTACGCCAGTGATTCTCAACCTGTGGATCCCCAGATGCCTTGGCCTTCAACTCCCAGAAATCCTAAGAGCTGGTAAACTGGATGGGATTTCTGGGAGTTGTAGGCCAAAACATCTGGGAACCCACAGGCGGAGAACCACTGATCGACACTGTGGGAAGAATGCGAGGCTTCGACTCCTCCACGTTAAAGCCTTAAGGAATATTGGGATATGTAGTGTAGCGCCTTAATTTGGAGTAGGAATGGGTTTCCTTCACCTCTTGTTTGTGGGGAGGGAGAGGGGATTTGTCGCAAAAGTAACTTTCCTGGGCGTTGGTCCAAGCGGGGGGTACCTCAAGAGGAGTAGTGCAAAATCCAACGGTTGGACTTGATGTTGATTCGTCACACTAGATTAAAAATCCATTTAAAATCCGGTTTTTGCCTCCTGCAGAATTCTGGGACTTGTACTTTAGGGAGAAGCCTTTAACAGCCTCACTAAACGCGCATCTCTCTCTCCTCCAGACTCCTCCCACGCGCTGATCCAGAGCGTCCCTCCGAAGGCCTTCTCCTTCCCCTACTTCGAAGGCTCCTTTCAACCTTTCATCCGGTCCTCTTACTTCCCAGGTAGGTCCAGCTTTGGGCAATCGCTGTGGGCACCAGGGCTCAAATCCACTGGAGTTGCCTCTCCTCCACACCACTTGAATCGCCACGGCTCAATGCCTTTGGGAGTTCAAGGAATTCTGGGAGTTGTGGTTTGGTGTAGAGCCAAGACGCTGGCAGGGAAGGCCGAAGACCTTGTAAAACTACAACTCCGTCACATTAAGCCCTGGCGGTTACGGAGGTGTCAAACTGCATTACTTCTCGGGAACCTTAGCCGAGTCACTCTCTCTTCGCCTCAAAGGGAGGCGCCGGCAAAGCCCGTTCTGAACAAAGCTTGCAAAGGAAACCTGGTGAGCGAGAGAGAGGCCCCCAAGGATTGGGGAGGGGCAACCCTTCCTCTCCCTGAAGCCCCCCCCTCCTTTGAAATCGTGACAGTGGACTGGAGGGGATCGGAGGTGACGAGGGAGGGAGGGAGGGAGGGATGGCAGGGGAGACGAAGAGCGACATCCCAGAATCAGTCGCGCCAATTTAATGGCCGATGTAGCACAAGGGCTGCGGCTGGCCCTTTGCCTCCAACTCGCCACCTTCCTCCGGCGCCTCCCCGAGCTCCCCGGAGGGACACATTGGTTGGGATTGTCCTGGTCCGAATGGGAGATATGCTGCTGGTCGCCTCCTCTTCCTCCCTTCCTCTTCTTCCTCTCTTTCATTCCTTCTTCCTCTTCCTCTTCTTTCTCTCTTCATCTTCTTTCTCCTCCTCTTCCTCCTCTTTTTCTTTCATTCTTCCTCATGCTCTCTTTCTCCTCCTTCTCTCCTTTTCTTTCCCCTCCTTTTTTCCTCCTCTTCTTCCTCCTGGTCTTCTTCCTCTTTTTCTTTCTTTCCTTCCTTCCTTCCCCCTCCTCTCCTCTTACTTTTCCTCTGTACTTGTTCTGGCTACTTTTCTCCTCCTCCTCTTCTTCCTCATTTTTTCTTTTCTTTTTACTCCTTTCCTTCTTCCTCTCCTTTCTCTGACTTCTCTCTTCTTCTTCCGCCTCCTTTTCTCCTCCTCTTCCTCCTAGTTTTCTTTTCTTCTTCCTCTCCCTTCTCTTACTTTTCTCTCCTTCCGCCTCCTTTTCTCCTCCTCCTCTTCCTTCTCTTTCTCTTTCCTTCTTCCTCCTCTTCTTGCCTTCTTCCTCTCCTTTCTTACCTCTCCTCACTTCTTGTTCTGCCCCCTTTCCTCCTCCTCCTCTTCTTCCTCGTCTTTTCCTTTCCGTCTTCCTCTTCTTTTC
The DNA here is from genome assembly GCA_030556195.1 of Anolis apletophallus. NCBI lineage: Eukaryota > Metazoa > Chordata > Lepidosauria > Squamata > Anolidae > Anolis > Anolis apletophallus. The sequence continues at coordinate 71,131,719 of JARBWK010000002.1, read as the reverse complement.
TTTCTTCATCTCCTTCCTCTTACTTCTCACTTCTTCTGCTGCCTTTTCTCCTTTTCTTCTTTTTCTTTCCTTCCCCTCTTCTTTCCTGCTTCCCGTCCTTTCTCTTACTTCTCTCTTCTTCCTCCTCCTCTGTTTCCTTCCTTCCTCCTCCCCCTCTTCTTCTTCTCCCTTCTTCTTCTCCTTTCTCCACCTCCTTTTCCTTCTTCTTTTCCTCCTCCCTGCCCTCCTCTTCCCTCCTGGGCGGCGACCAATGTTTCAGCACCATGACCAATCTGGCCAGCTCCCTCCCTCCCTGGGGCCTCTTCCTCCGCCGCTGACAGACACTTACCAGCCAGGGGCTAATTTCCCATGAAGGGTCATTCGCTCTACCCGCATTTGCACAAGACCCCATGCGGCGCTGCCTTGTCTGGCGGCTCCCGTGTGGCCGGAGCCCGGCCCCGCTGCCCTGCCCTCCGAAAACCTTTCCCTTTCCCCAAGGGATGGTAGCCAGCCCTCCGCTTTCGCTGTGGATAGGGGCACAGGGCCCCCGTGAAACGGGAAAACGAAATACACCGCAGAGCATCACTTTAGGAATGTCTACGGTCTTCCAGTAGAACTCTAGGGTCAACTTTCATTGGAAGCTGAACATAGAATTGTATTGAAGGACCTGAGAGGTGGTCTGTCTAGAAACGTCTAGAAACCTCTAGATCAGGCACCCTTTAAATGGTCAAGAATTCTGGGAGTCGGGGGCCCAAACAGCCGGAGGGCCACAGTTTGAGAATGCCTGCTCAAACTGTTTAACAGGAAGTTGACCATAGAGCAACATTGGAGGACCTAGAGATCCCTAGAGAGAACATATTAAAATAACAAACTGAAAAACACTAATATAGAAGGATAACTGTACTCTATCAGAAAGCACGTAGAAGCCAGTGGGTGGATGGTGGGCTGTGGCAGTGCAGGCTTGGAGTAGCCACCTTTATACATTCATATCCTGCCTACTCAACCGCCACTTGTTCTTCTGCACCAGTACATTCTCTTCCCACAATGTGGTGACCATGTTGAAGCATTAAAAGCTTTCGCGGACTTAGTTCATCCTATGTAAGATGGGCTTCATAGACACCCCTGGATAGACTTAATCAAATCTGTGATTCTATTACTAAGAAGTAATATGTAATACCTGACATCTAAAAGTGGTTCTCTACCTGTGGGTTCCCATGTGTTTTGGGCTCAAACTCCCAGAAATCCTAGCAGCTGGTAAACTGGATGGGATTTCTGGGAGTTGTAGGCCAAAATAATAATAGGCAACTTTATTTATGCCCCGCCACCATCTCTGAATTTGTATTTTTATAGTTTTAACTGTTAATTTGTATAATTTTTATATGGCAATTTGTATAGTTTTTATATGGCTGTTTTTATCATATTTATGATGTATTTTGTCTGTGGGCACTTGCTGCCATTTGTTCACCGCCTGGAGTCACCTTCGGGCTGAGAGGGGCAGTATAGAAGCATAGTAAATAAATAAATAAATAAATTTATTTATTTACTTTATTTATATTCCGCCCTTCTCACCCCAAGGGGACTCAGGGCGGATTACAGGTGCATACACAAGCAGACAATCCCTGCCATTTATCACAGTACAGTAATACATTTTTGACATATTACACACATATAAACGAACAGAGGCAAATCTGGCCACCAGGGGGAGCTGCCGCACTCCTCATCTCTCAGTGTTCCAGTGTCCTTCGTTGTTCCTTCCACATTCCTCAGTGTGCCTGGAGTTCTTTTTTATGGCCTCATAATTCAGTCAAAATTTGCCTCCCCACTTAATGTGGTACCTTTATCTCCTACTTGACAGCTGCAACTGTCTTTCGGGCTGCAAAGGTCGACAGCAGGCTACACTTAAGGCCGAGCACCCACCTCGACCCGGGCAGGCCTCAAGCTCATGACCTACTGGTCAGAGAGATCTTATGCAGCTGACACTTAGCCAGCTGTGCCACATTCCTGGTCCAACTGGGACTCGGAGGGCTTACATGGGGCCAAGCCCCTTGGAGACACACAGGTTGAGAACCACCGAATTTAAACAGTTGTAGATGAGTACAATAAGTGTTTTTAGTGTACTGAAAAGAGATAGCCATGCTAATTTGTTTTTGGGTGTGCTTTTGAAAAATCCAGGTGCACTTCTAAGATGCATCTTGCATCAAATGATGTGAATTGAGCTAGCAAAAGTTTATGCTAGAAATTATTTCCAAAGTTGACTTAAAAGCCCCTTTAGCTCTTATAATAAGCAACCATTTAATCCCTCCCTCCAAGTTTTCTAAAGAAAAAAGGCAAATAAAATAGATATTGCTTCTTACTGAGCTTATATGTCATTGTTTTTCTAACTCAGAGTATGAAACCAGTGTGCATATGCAGCTTTGTCAATGGTGTGCAAACAACAGAGCCCGAAAGAGAGTTAGTTATAAGATAGCTTTCCTCCCCTCCACAGTTCTTTGTTGTAATCCCTCATTGATGTTCAATGAATCTTAAAACTGCTAGAAGAACATATATATTCAGTAACTAGTCAGGAAGGGCTTGTCAAATTAATGTCTTCTCTTAATGTTAATGCCAAGAGAAGTTATGATTTTGTGTGGAACAACTTTTCAAAAATATCGTTCCACCGAGAAGCTGTTCATATATTTTCTTGCAAAAGCCAAGAGCCCCTCCATTCATTCTCTTGATAATGGAATTTGCTTCCTTTCTCCTGCATTTGAATGGGGCAACAAAAACAACTTGAGCCTTATAGATAGCTTTTCATGTCCATTTAATGAAAATGATTTGGGGAAAGAGAAGGCTGTGTCATCAGTATTCTCCCCAAGGAGCTTGGCATGCAGTTGTGTTTAGTTTGAAAGTGTAAATCTCTTTGTCCCAATAATATATGGCTTTAGCTGCTTGTCCTCAGTCTTTTTCTGTTAGTTCATTACTACACAATTACCATTCACGCTTCATTAGAATCTCTGTTTCTCTTTGGGAGTTTTTCTTTCCGCTTAAAGGGGAAACTCTGCCCTTTTTATCATTCCAGTCCCATTGGGAACCAGTCAATGTGCTAATTAGCTGTTACTTTTCATGTCTTCAGAGGGAATTCTGCAAGTTTTGTAAGGAAGATGAGGAGAGGGAAAGAAAGATTCATATAAAAAAGATGAATACTGATTGATCCAAAACCTGTATCTATAAAGGCCTTTTTTACCCTTCCAGACAGAAAAAAAATTCCTTTATTTATAATCTAGCATATAATAAAGTGCCTGGCATGAAAAAAGCAGCACTCTGCAAAATTAAATACTTGTAAAAGAGAGAGCTTTCTTTAAAAAAAAATTATTTTTCTGGCTTTTTTTTTTCAAGCTCCGCATCTCAAGCTGGTGACAAAACCAGCCAGCTATAGTTAAATTCACTCAATGCACATAATCTGGTTATCTTTTTTTAAAAAAAACTTCCTTTCATGGAATTTAGAGTTTATATAGGTGGCAGTAACAGTAGAGAAAGGAAAAGATGAGAGAAAAGAAGAAAGAGAAAGAGAATTGGAGCTAAATCAGGCAAGCAAATCAAAGGGAGATTCGCCATCAGCCTCAAAAGGAATGAATCGAATCAGTCTGAATTGTATTGGTAATCCCAATTAGAGTGGACCCACTGACTCAAGGGTGGCATTGTGAGCTGACACGGATTAAATTACAGTGATTCAGTAGGTCTACTGTAGAGATTTGGGACTAACAGTAAGATTTAGGCCTCAGTCTTTTAGAAGAGAACAGTTCTTGTCTCTAATGCTCTGCTTTTCTCTTTCTCTCCTGTTTTTGGCTGATTTGGTCTAATGTGCTTATTCTTTTCTCTCTCTCACAGCCTCCTCTGTGGTGCCTATCCCTGGCACATTCTCTTGGCCTCTGGCTGCTCGAGGGAAACCACGCAGGGGCATGCTCCGCAGGGCCGTTTTCTCAGATGTTCAGCGCAAGGCTCTGGAGAAAATGTTTCAGAAGCAGAAATATATCAGCAAGCCAGACAGAAAGAAATTGGCAGCCAAGCTGGGCCTGAAAGACTCCCAGGTAACCAATCACTCTTTGGGCCAAGCATAGGGAATTAGAGATGGAATGGGAGAACAAATGGGTAGTTAACCTTGGCTTCCTAAATGCAACAAAGACTGTTTGTGAGGTGGACTGTTCGGGCAAAGGAGCAATTCCTAATTTACAGCCTTAACCGCAACCCAGTTAAGTCAGAATACTAAGATTTAAGGCAATGTAGTTCCTCCTGCAATAGTCAGTGCAACTGGCATCCAAATTCTTACACTATTTAGAACAATAGCTCCATTTATTTTAGTGGAATATGTTTCCAAGTTATTCAAAAGTTATCTTCAGCCCTGTCAGTCTCATATAAATCACACTGGACTTAACCAAATCTTAATTCCAAGGGAATTCTTTCAGGATACAATGTTTGTGCTCGGGATTGAAGCCACATTAGGTGAATGTCAAACACTGCTAAATCCTACAGATCTCTTTGTTTTGAGGCTGAAATTGGTACCTTTAATGCAAGGGACTAAAGGACATTTCATAGCAACTCTTTTTGTAGTTGCTTGTAGATGCTCAGAGCATTCCTACAGAGCTTTTCTTTGCTCCATTGCAAACCCTCAAAAATGTTGCTATTGGTTGAAAGCTTGATGGCTGTTGCTTGGGAAGCATCTACACTTGCTCAGGTAACAGCCCTGGCAACTGCAGAAGCCATTAGCTGTCTCAGAGCAACACTGGAATCTGTACTGAGGCCCTGATTTAGATCATGGCATGGAAGTACCTTCCTCCACATTGGAGCCAAAATCGGATTGCTAGGCCCAATTTAGATTAAGCACACTGAGACTTGAATACTATGATCCATGTAGGTAAATCTCATTGATAGAATGGATTTACTCGACTTCAAGATAACAATAGGATTCAGGACTGAAATAATGGGGTTTATAAACATTAACCCAGTTACCATTTAGGATTGACAGGTTGGATATGGAATGAGGCTCCTGTAACTTTAATCCTGAAGAGATCCTAAAACATGGAAAGCTAGAGTAAAACATGGCAATGCTGGACAAAGGTACCTGCCCTCCCTTACCTTCCAGATTCTAGCTTTTCAGCGACAGCTGACCCCTCTCAATTGCATTTGCAATCCCAGTGAAGACAAGAAGAGGAGCCACCCTTCTAAAATATCTTCAGGATTAATATTACAGAAGCCCTTCTTGGATCTAGACTCACAATCCAACTACCATTCAGCAGTTCATTCAGTAGAATTCCTGTAACTGGAATTAGAAGATGGATTTTGGCTGAAGACTTTTCACTCTCTCACACAAGAACACAATGCATGCACCACCGCCTCCTTTTTAGGAGCAAATTTGAATATGAGTATAAGGGGCCACTTTTAGACGGGACCTACAAAGCCTTCCAAGGACAGCTACTTGCAGTTGAGGGGCCACATTGCTTTGATCTGTGTGGTCACAACTTTTAATCCTACCAACTAGGAGCTGTTCAGTGTAGCAATCAGCTCTTTTATTGTGTTTTGAGTTTAATCAGATATAAGCATGACTAACTTCCTTTCAATTGGGACTGTAGAGTATTTTGGTGGAATATGTTATCCCAAGAGAAATCCTGTTTAAAGGTTTTTTAAGGTTTCTAAATCATTTATACTTTTTCCTTCTCACTCAAAAGCATAATGAGTTTTAACTTAGAAAACAAAACAAAGATATAAAGCAATGGACAGCTGAACCCCAAACATATAACATTATATGCACTAGGCTAATGGTTCCCAGTCTGCAAGTCTACAGATGTGGCTAAAATTCCCCAGAAGCTGCAGCCAGCATTCACAATGGTGATCATAGACTGATTCAGCTCTAAATAACTCTAAAAGTATTATTTTCTCCTATGTGTCTATCAGTTATTATGTTCAGGCATTGAATATTTGCCTTTTTGTGATTGGAATCCACCCTGAGTCCCTTTGGAATATAAATAAATAAATAAATAAATAAATAAATAATTCACTAGGCCAGTGGTTCTCAACCTGTGGGTCCCTAGATGTTTTGGCCCTCAACTCCTAGAAGTCCCAACAGCTGGGGAACTGGGATTTCTGGGAATTGTAGGCCAAAACACCCGGGTACCCACAGGTTGAGAACTACTGTACTAGGCAACATCCTTGCAGACAGCCAATTCTATCACACCAGAAGCGACTTGCAGTCTCTCAAGTTGCTCCTGACAGATAAAATTATTATTATTATTATTATTATTATTATTATGAAGGATTCTGGAATCTGAAGGGCAGTAATATTTGGGGATCCTGGAATTGGGAATTAATTCTGTAGTGATCATTGAGAGCTCCCCACCCAGCATTATTTGCTGATGGGAGCAAGGATGGGTCCAAAATTAACCTTTCCCAACTCTGAAAATTGTTACTTAAAAACCTTCTTAATATATTTTTGAAAACTCTAGGTAAAGATCTGGTTTCAGAACAGAAGGATGAAGTGGAGAAATTCCAAAGAGCGAGAACTACTCTCATCTGGAGGCTGCCGGGAGCAAACATTGCCCACAAAGTTCAATCCCCACCCAGACCTCAGTGATGTTGGGAAGAAAGGTTCTGGGGAGGAGGAGGAAGATTCTTCCTTGCTACCCTGCTCGGCCAGTCCCAGGCACTCTTTGAATTATCATCAGACCACAGACCTCCCACACTTGAGAGACAGGCTGGACCCCAGGATGCTTCCTTCTCCCACCCATTCCAGCAGCCCCAGCAAACCTTCAGACTTCTCGGACTCAGAGGAAGAAGAGGAGGAGAGGGAGGAGGAAGAGGAGGAGATCACGGTCTCATAGAGAACCTTTCTTCTGGCCATTATAAAAAGCGGACATTGCAAAGATCTACATCTAATTGAAGAGGTGGTGTCCTTCCATATCATAATGACTTGTATAGAAAATGTGCTGATCATTCTTTTAATCACAAGGTTTTGATGACCACAGATCTACCCTGGTTAGAAAGCCTCACTTTATAGTGCTCCTTTTGCTGAGCAGTCAGCTTGCCTTGCACCTTTCAGATGGAGGTTACAGCTTACACAAGTAATAAACAGATTATATAAGTAATAAACCTCCCTTATTACAAGTTGGTTATCCTTTATTCTAAATGCTTGGGACCAGAAGTGTTCTGTAATTCAGATTTTTATGTTTGTTTTTTCAGTACTTAAATGAGATTTATAAGCAGATACTTTGAAGATGGGACCAAAGTCTAAACATGAAATTCATTTCATATACACCTTGTTCACCTTGATGGTCATTTTATTCACAATATTTTAATAATTTTGAGCACGAAACAAAGTTTGTGTACATTAACTCATATGAAAGCCAAGGTGTCATCATCTCAGACCTCTTTCACACAGCTGAATACAATCCCACATTTTCTGCTTTGAACTGGAATATATGGCAGTGTTGACTCAGATGACCCAGTTCAAAGCAGATATTGTGGGATTTTCTGCCTTGATATTCTGGGATATAGGGCTGTGTGGAAGGGCCCTTAGACACCTTGTGGATGATTTTGAATCTTGGGAGTATTTCAAATTTACCAATTCCAGCTAAGGGATATTTAACCTGTACTGAGACTACATTGCATTAATGTTAATTATAGTCTGATTCAGCTCTAAATAACACTAAAAGTATTTTCTCCTAAACACTTGGGTGATCCACCTTATGTTTCTCAGAGTGAGATGCTGCTACTATTGCACTCATGAAAGCTCCTTAGTTACAAATGAGCTACACCAAGGTCTGAAATGCTACCAGTAATATTCACAGTGTAATCTATAGGAGTATATTGCTAAGAATATTCTTACAAATGTGAGCAATACCACTTGGACCCAAGGCCCAGTTCTTTCATAACTACAAAGAGAAACAGTACGTTATAGCTTAGCTTTAGGTCTGTACTTTTAAAGTTAATTTCATAAGTTTCATGTGCTCTCTAGCCATTACTACATTTTCCCCAGCTCTTTGGCCATTTTGGGTTTGCAGAGGGTGCAAGTATGGACACATGGAAAATGGAGCCACCTCTTTGATTTTGACTGGACCTTGCTGTCTTTGCACAGTTTTTAATGAACTGTATACTATTTGTACATTTATACTGTAAGGCTATTTTATACCACAACTATTGTAAGTCTACAGACGGACAGATTTTTCTACATTTTGTTGGGATTTTGAGTGCATATGTGTGTGCTTTTTATTGTCTTTTAAAAACTTAAAATGAACTTTAGTTTTTAACTGTGTAATTTATAAAACTTGGTCTATTTTATATTCTTACTGTGTACAGATTTTAAATATGTATATATAACAAATGAAGCAAATGCCAAATTAAAGAAAAGGCTGTGAGGATAATGTTTGTTGGTTTAGCATGATTTTTTTTATGCATTCACATTCATGCATTAATTAGAAAAGCCTGGTTAATGTCAGCAGTATAGTACATTTAGGCTCTCACTGCCGGTGCTTTTCAGAGCTTTTTCACAGACAAGATACTGAGCCTCCGCCGGGACCTTCTGGCCACAGTTGATACAGTAAGAGAGCTTGAGACTCCGTGGCCCTCCGCCGGGCCCACCCTCGACCGGTTTCGGCCACTGGACGCAGATGCTGTTGATAAGATAGTGGCTGCAGCTAGGCCTACCACCTGCTCCCTCGACCCGTGCCCCTCCTGGCTTGTTAGATCTTGCCTGGAGGGGTTACGTGGGCCTCTGTTGAATATCATAAACAGCTCCCTTGAGCAAAGAGTCTTTCCAGAGTGCTTGAAAGAGGCGGTGGTAACTCCATTACTGAAGAAACTGTCATTGGATCCCGCGGTTCCCTCCAACTACCGCCCAGTGTCGAATCTTTCGTACCTGGGCAAGGTGGTTGAGAGGGCAGTAATGGAGCAGCTGCAGTCCTTCTTAGATGATGCAACATGGCTAGACCCCTTCCAGTCCGGCTTCCGTTCGGGGCATGGGACGGAGACGGTGCTGGTCTCCATCACAGACCAACTCTGCTGTCAGCTCGACCAAGGCGGGTCTGCACTGCTCGTGTTATTGGACCTCACGGCAGCGTTTGACACGGTCGACCACAACCTATTGATCCACCGCCTGGCCATGGCTGGAGTGAGGGGGACAGCCCTAAAATGGCTGACCTCCTTCCTCCACCAGCAGTCTCAGCGTGTGAGGAGGGGCGAGGTGGTCTCTGAGGGCTCCCCACTAGTTTGTGGAGTTCCGCAGGGGGCCATTCTCTCCCCTCTGTTATTTAACATCTATATGCAGCTGCTTGCACAGCTGGTGCGGAGTTATGGGCTGGAGTGTCACCAGTACGCTGATGACACCCAGCTCATTCTGAGGATGGAGGGCAGGCCGGGATCCGTCCCCGATAATTTCCAACACTGCCTCGAAGCCGTTACTGGATGGCTGCGAGCCAGTAGGTTGAGGGTGAATCCGGCGAAGATGGAGATCTTGTGGCCGGGTTGCCCGGGCGGGGTAGGTGTCCAGCTTCCGACCCTGGACGGTGCGGCGTTATGCCCATCATCTTCTGTGAAGAGCCTGGGGGTCCACCTAGACTCCCAGCTGACCATGGAGGCCCAGGTCTCCGCGGTGAGCAAGGCTGCTTTTTTCCATCTCCGACAGGCAAGGAGGCTGGCCCCCTATCTCTCCCGGAGTGACCTGGCCACGGTGATCCAAACCACGGTCATCTCAAGGCTAGATTACTGTAACGCGCTCTACGTTGGTCTTCCTCTGTCGGCGATCCGGAAGCTCAAGCTGGTGCAGAACACTGCCGCCCGGCTCCTGTCTGGCACCCCAGCAGGCTGCCACATAACACCTGTCTTGCAGGATCTGCACTGGCTGCCAATTGAGCACCGGATCGCCTTCAAAGTGTTGGTTCTTACCTTTAAGGCCTTGCACGGCCTGGGGCCAGCGTATCTGAGGGACCGTCTCACTCCATATTGCCCTTTGAGATCACTACGGTCCGAGGATGCCAACTTCCTGGAAATACCATCAGCAAAGCTGGCACGTTTGACATCTACCCGCCGGAGGGCGTTCTTTGTCATAGCTCCCACGCTATGGAACGCCCTCCCGGCCGAAACCAGGGCCTTGAAGGACCTGCTCCCGTTCAGACGGGCTTGTAAAACCCATCTGTTCAGGCAGGCTTTTGGCGAATAGGCCCGTGTACCTTTAAGTGTGTTATGCTGAATTATGTTACTGTTTTATTTCGCCACTGCTATTTTAACTGTTTTTACTGTTTTTTATCTTGTATTTTATTGCGCCTTTGGCTCTTGTGAGCCGCCGCGAGCCTCCGGGAGTCGGCGGCATAGAAGCCTGAATAAATAAATAAATAAATAAATAAATAAATAAATAAAGTGACTCCAGGTATATTTCAGTGGAAATAAATTCCACTTAAATCCCCTGCATTTAAATATTTCAGGTAATTTAATGCAGTCCTGTGCCTATGATTCTCTAGTTACTATGACATGCATCTTCACACCATCAGAGCCTTATAAAGTTACTTTTTGAAAGCTAGAATCAAACAGCCAGTATCTTTGCCAAGCTTACTTGGTTTTAGTAACATCTAGAATGTTAAATGCCTGGCTGCTATTCTAGTTCATCTACTTCCTTATGCCACTCGCTTAACTATTAGGCCTGGCTGATCCAAAAGAGAGAAAAAAGGTTCAAAACTCATTCCAGATGTAGGGGGTGCTGGCGCTTTGAATCTTAAATGATTTCTGAAGTTTTCCAGAAAAATGTTTCGAAATTTCAGAAATGCTTCGATAATGGCTTTCTTTCCCCTCCAACGCGGGAGGGGAAAGAAAGCCGCATCCAAAGTGGGTGTTTAACCCGGTTTTGAAGTGGCTTTCTTCCCCCCCCCCCCAATGTCCCTTTCTTTCCCCTCTCACAGGGAATGAGGAAAGAGGGAATGAAGGAAAATGTAACAGGGCTCTGATATCCACTGGGGTTTGGTGCAATCTCTACAGCTGGTTGCCTCTAGCCAATGAGGGGAAAGCACCTCGGGAGGGGCGGGAATCTAATGCCGATTCTTTTCCAAAAATGGTAGCATTGGCTTCAAAATGGCAAATTCACTTCTGGGTTACTTACATTGCCTCGAAACCGCTTTAAAAGGGAATTTAATCCAAATTCATTCCGATTTTACAAGCATTCCGACAAACCTACCCAGGCCTATTAACTATATATAGCTAAGCAACATATTCTGGCCTAACCTCTCAACTCTGAATTTACAGGGCAGCAGTTGTGGTGAATGACAAGTCTGTTTGGGATACAACAAACTGATGTTTCCAATCCTCTCCCAAAAGCAGTCTCTGAAGTGAAAATCAGATGCAGGATGTACAGAATAATTCCCCCTCATTTCTGAATTCACTGATGGGAGAAGTGAAAACATTAATCTGTTGTATCTCAACTGACAGTACATTATATTCCTGTCACCCACAACAGCTACGGCCCAGTAAATGAGGGTTTGAGACTTTTATAGTCCCTATGTATTTCCTACACTATTGAATAAGTAGGGATGTTTAACAGTCATATAACCCAGAATATCAAAGCATAAAATCCCACAATATCTGCTTTGATATTCCTTTGAATCCACACTGCCATATGTTCCAGTTCAAAGCGGAAAATGTGGGCCTAAGAGTTACATATTTGTGATAAACTTGTTATATATTCATTCCTGTGATTGTGAATTCCAGTCCTCATGTTCAACTTACAGACCCAATTCAATCACAGATAAAGTTGATGCAGAATTATCTGATCTTGTTTATAGAAATATTAGGGTTTGGGAATGTTTACAGGTAAGGAAACGATCAGTTTAAGAATACACCATTCTGCACAATAAAATGACGCTTACTCTCAAACAAATATGGAAAACAAAAAAGGAGGGATCTGGCAATGATCTTACGACTAACAAATGTCTTAAGTAATATGTCTTTAAAACAACAACAACAACACCCTCCAGCATGAGTCTATGGCCAGTTTCTGATAGAAATTAACTGTAAAGTTACACTCTCATCACATAGAGATGTCCTCACATAGAGATTGCTAGATATTACATTGTAATCAAATACATGAATAATCAAATCAGTGAAAGTTAAATTGAGAAATATGGAAGTTTGTCAGTAAGTCTACTTTATATGACGTAAACACTTTTCCATTAATCTGCCAAGAAAAAAAGGAAATCCTAGACAAGGGCTGGTAATGTCTTCCTGACTGAATGTGAGGAGCAACCATGTGAAAATACCCATTTGTAACCATATGATCATATCCATTGACTGTGTAAAGGTAAAGATTTCCCCTGACATTAAGTCTAGTCGTGTCCAACTCTGAGGGGTGGTGCTCATCTCCATTTCTAAGCTGAAGAGCCAGCGTTGTAGACACCTCCAAGGTCATGTGGCCAGCATGACTGCATGGAGCGCTGTTAGCTTCCTGCAGAAGCAATACCTATTGATATGCTCACATTTGCATGTTTTTGAACTGATAGGTTGGCAGAAGCTGGGCATAACAGCGGGAGTTCACCCTGCTCCCTGGATTGGAACCACCAATCTTTCAGTCAGCAAATTCAGCAGCTCAGCGGTTTGGCCCACTGCACCACCAGGGTGTAATCTAGAAAAAAAAATCAAATTCTGCACCTTGTCATATTAATACTTTAGATACAGAGTACAAGATTGTATCTCCTCCTGAGAGTCAGTGAGTTGTAATGGTTGAAGTGTTGGACTCGAAATTTAAAAGACCAGGATTGGAATCCCTTCTCAGCCACGAAAACCCACTCTCTCGGTATCAAAGGAAAGGAAACACAAGACTCTTGAATCTCATTCTCAGGAAAAGGTGGGATATTCAATACATACATGCATACATATATAGCCTACATACATACATGCATACTAGGGCTGAGTGATTGATGAAAAAAGTTTCAAAACTCATTACAAAATTAGGGGGTGTCGGCAATTCATTTCTGACATTTTCTGTCAGTGAAAATTTCATTACTATAACCAGAGAAATTAAATTTTGTTACATTTTTGTTATAGTAATTGCATATGTGGGGAAACTTCAGGTATTCCTATCTCCCTTATTTTTTTTACAGCTATTGGGGTGAAACTTGCTACAGTGGTAGAATACATTTTCCACTGTTAGTCCATCAAGTTTCAGAATGTTTCACCTATCACCTGGTTTTGGTGGAATTTTCAACATTTTTATAAACTTAAAAAAAAAAATCTATCAGAGCTTTTTGCTTGAATTTTCTATACAATGACACAAGATAACAGGGGATCACCCCCCCCCCAATTTTCAGAAGTATTCATACATCTATTGATATCAGGGAGTGTTTTAAAAATTTTGACCAAAACATTTTTAAAGCCACAGAAGCTATCTCATTGAATGTCTCTCATATTAACCAATAGAAGTTCAATTTAGGGATTTCTTCCCAGCCAAGAGCAGAGATTTACTTACTAGAAGTATCAGTCAGTCCTCCTCTTTGCAGATTCAAAAAATTATTGGAACTCTGGCTGGCTGCTGCTTTGGAGAGACAAATCTATCCCTTATCCTGTTTGGGGCTTTCTGATGCTGAACAGAATTCTGGGAAATGTAGTTTAGGGCAGGGTTTTTTGAATTCTCTGGCATAGGGCTCCTTGCCCTCCAAAACTACATTTCCCAGAATTCTGTGCTTTCTCAGTCTCTTTCCCAGTGAAATCTGTTTTTCTCCTGATGCCTCCCTCTCCTAATGGTGAGAGGCCATTAATTTAAAGAGGAAGGGCATCCCTTTTGGCTTTGCTTTGTTTTCTTGCATTGAAAATCAAACTGACTTTGGGAGGTTTCTGAAATTTATAAAATGCAACCAAAAAAGTATTGGTTAAGTTTTGATTATTATGTTTTTGGCACTGGCCACACCCACACTTCAGATATCGCATCGTAAGTATGAACTTAATGAATTTGATATGACTAATACAAAATTGAACACCCCTAATACATAATACATACATACATAAACTTACCTTTAGCGTGATGATTCCAGAAAACATGGAGCACATTGCAGGATAACTGGCTCTTAGGGAAAAGAATGGCATATATCGGTTTGGATTTTGAAGGCACATTTACACAAGCAGGAAACTTCATTTTTAAAAATCACATCTGTATCTATAGTATTTTTAACATTCAACTTTTATGAGAATAATTAAATAAATAAGTTGATCCACAAAAGACTAGATTTTTCCAGAAAAAAACATATCTCATAAAAATCTGACAATATATAATTTGTTTACTCCATATTTATGATAAAAGCTGATACTATTTGGTTATCTAAGTGTAGTCTGGTTTCCATTGGCTTGAGTGTACTGCCATCTGGTGGTCAATTGGTGATAGCTGAAAATACTTGTTCTCCAAAGCTTGTATATTCCGAACTTTGAAGAATTGAATAATTGGTTGACCAATTATTCCTAAGAGTAGGTGGTTAGAAATTGTGGGATTTGGATTCCAAAACATCTGGTAGGAGGGCCAAAGTTTGCCCATGCGTGGACCATGTTAATCACAGAACGATAGAAAATGGATACACTTTATTTGGTTTTGCAACACAGAAACCAAATTTGAAAGTTTATTATATTCATATGATAGCAACATTTATAAACTATTGTTAAAATATGAAATGGAGGTAGAACAGGAGAAGGATTGGGTGGTTATATGGGAACAATGGGAGAAGGTTTGGACAAAGGGTATGATATTTACTTTGTGAAGTCTTAGCTCTGTCTTCTCCTCTCCTCTGCTTTAGTTTCCCCTGTTTATGGGCCTTCCCAATAGTGTAGAGACTTTCCTTTGTATTAATTTTTGGGTGGAGATTAAAATCCACCCAAAGGCTGGTCTTTGTTGGTCTATTCAATTTCCCTGTATATTGCTCTCTTGCTGAACTCCTCCCTTTTCTACAGTCACTAGAGGCTTGGGGCATTGTCTGGGGATCCTAGGCCAAGCAATCCAAAAACAGGCATTCTTAGCACCTGCCACATTTAGCAGAGGTCCGCAGTCCCACGGACTCATCTGAAATACAGGAAATCGAATCATTGTTCCATCTAGTGTGGGACCATCTATCTTCAGGTAAGATTCCTTTTGTAGAGCAGAGATCATTGATATTCCCTGGTAATCTCTAGTTCACATAATAGCCAAGGACAGTTGACCCTGATTAACTTCCAAAATCAGACAGGTGTCTTCAGGATGGTATGAGAATCCTGTGGATTGATTTGGGTACTACAATCGTTGCCACCTATATCCATAATCTTTAATACTACTTATTGATTGGATTACTTTGGTGATAGTAGAGTATCAAAACATCACTAAAGTTGGTTCCTATGTTGCCTTTTCTTTCTATCCTATGCAGTGTTTTTCAAGCTGTGCTCCTCTAAGTGTTTTGGACTTCAGATCCCGGAAATCCCAGCCAGCTTACCAGCAGTTAGTAATTATCGGAGCTGAAGTCCAAAACACCTGGAGGAGCACAGTTCGAGAGAGAAAAATGCTCCTATGTAAACACAACTGATACCAAGTCAGTGGTTTGAAGGCAGGTAAGGTCCAGACATTACCTAGATTCAGTTTTGCAATCTAGGTAATCTACGGAGAGAAATGCCATCCTCCTCCTTTTGAGTCTTTTATTTAAAAATTTGGTGATGAGACAATCCAAAATCAAACAATAGTGCAAAAAGATGACACTCTCAAGTCAAAAAGCCCTCAATAAGTTACTAGGGTGCAGCAGAGGACAACTGTGAATAGTGCTGTGGCCAATGAAATAAGTGGATTGAAAGCGACAGTCTGCTCTTTACATGCTCATCGTTTAAAAGGAAGTCTGAAGCAGGAAAATCTGAAGCATATTATAGGAGTGTTTAGGAGAAATCAGTCACTAGAAATAGATGGCATATTAACAGAACTGCTTCAAGCTACAGACAGAATCTACACTAGTTCTAATTAAGGTCTGTCAACAAATATAGAAAAAAGAATGACCTACAGATTGGAAATGCTCAATATGCATTCCAATCCCCCAAAAAGTCAACATTGGAGATTGCAGTAACCATAGAGCCACTGCATTAATTTTCCCTGTAAGCAAAGTGATGCTAAAAGATTCTACAACAAAAGCTTTCCCCATATACAGAGTGAGAAATTCCAGATGTCCAAGGATCATATTATAATCACACAATGGATGAAACAGCACACCAAAGAATTTCAAAAGAAATCCAGCCTTTGTTTTGTAGATTACAGAAAACATTTGATTGTGTAGAATCAGGAAAAACCTTGGATTGAGATTATGGAGAGACATCAGAGTGAGAAAGGTTTCTCTAAAAGGAAATATACATATCCATGCACCACAACTGAGTGGCAGCAAGTGAGCAATGCATATCCTCTTCAACTACATATGCAGATATTTGCTGTTGGATTAGAACAGCACATATTAGCATAGTCTTGAGATTTTACATGGTAATCTACATTATGTAATTTTAATTACATTGCAGCAGAGAGAAAAACTCTGGTTAGCATCAGGAAGAGTGTTCCAATGTGCATCTGGTACATCTGATATGCACTGAGTGCTTCTGTTGTTCAGTACTTCTTTGCCAGGATCGATATGGACACTCCTCATTACACATAGGAATATAGCACATCTAGCTCTCCAATATTGTGAAATAAATGCCCATACATAGAATTATTCCAGCAACCCATGGCTGAAAATTAGGCATGGTTTGGTCCAATTGTAATCTTCGTTATTCGGATTAAAATCGAAACAAATCCATTTTTGAAGCGATTTCGAAGCAATTTGGGAAACCGGAAGTATTATTGCCCTTTCGAAGCCACTGTTACCATCTTTTATCCGATCCAAAAAGTGAATTGGAAATGAATCAGCATTTGGAGGCAAGCATCTGCTTGCATGCTGGGATGCTTGCCTCCAGCCAATGATAGGAAACTACCTCGGGAGGGGTTGGGTTTCGGCATGGCAGCCATTGCCCTTTAAAAAAGGCTGTGTGCCTTGTGGGCTCATTGCGAGTGGGGGACGCGAAGGCAGAGGGACTAGGGCAGGCTGCTTGGGTGGGAAAGGTGCCATGCCACCACTTTGCAAGGGAAGGATTGGGTTGGGAACAAATTACCCTTTGCTGTTAATAATTCCTTTCTTGAAGCAGGGAATACAACTTCTAAGGGCGTATTCTCTCCTGGGGTTTGACTTCTGTGCTTTGGAAAACCAGAATTCCCCATTGCTGCTAATAATTCCCTTCCTAAAGCAGGAAATACATCTTCTAAGGGCTTATTCTCTCCTTGGCGTTACTAGTTGTACTTTTGGAAACTAGAAATCTACTAAGTCAATCCTTTTCTTGGGGAACAACACAATAAAACTTTGGAAGGCCCCTTTCCTCTCCTTGGGTTTACAAGTGCTACTTTTGGGAAACTAGAAATCTACTAATCCAATCTTATCCTTGGGAATCAACTCAAAAAAACCTTTGGAAGGCCCCTTTCCTCTCCTTGGGGTTACACGTTTTCCTTTTGGAAACAACTTGGAGGGTTGTGGTGGAACTCTGCCATCCACAGGGCAGTCAAGGAATTGGTCCTTTGGGGATTCCTCCCTCCTGATCTGGGAGGATGGGACAATGTTGAACAGTGGCCTGGCCTTTGCTCATCTTGGAAACAGGCAAATGTAGTATTAATTAAATGTTGAGATAAATTCAATTTTCTCATATTCAGAGGGGTGTGCTCTAGACAAATATGCAAAACAGATAGATTTAAATTTTTCAAGAGAATCCTGGAGACAGAACATTTCTTCTTGTAATATTCCTTATTAAATTACTGAAATTACTTTTAAAATTGTCAAAACCCCAGGAATCTTCTATACACATTGAAAGTTGGTATGCTGACAGAGGAGAATCTTTTCTACCACTTTGGCAAGTTTTGTCAGTAGCAGTCTAAAACTGAGGGAAAGGGAATCCCCCAAGTTTTTCCTGTCCCGTTTGCATTTTTCTGCACATTATGCAATCGCGCCCGCCATTAACGAAGCAATTCGGAAATTTCGGAAAATTCCGACTTTTTTGGGGAAAATTTTTGGAAATCATTTCGGAAATGAATCGCCAGTGCCCCCTACATCCGAAACGAGTTTTGAACCATCGTTTCCTTGATCAAACAAGCCTAGTGAATATGGATATTGTGAAACTGCTTGGTCCATTTAAGGAGATCTACTCACTATATACATAAGAAGAGTGCAGAATGTAAGACATTATTACTACTGCCATTTCTACCATATATTATCTCATATGAGTGATGCAAATGAGGTTCCAAACCTTGTGTTGCCCAGGATTGCAAAAATGGCAGTAAGACCAACAAATCTGAATAAATAAGCATCAAATTTATTTAATCATGAATAATTTAAGACTGGTACAATCATTAGCTTTATTCTCCATGACGTAGGATGGGACAGGACAGGGGATTAACGGTAAGGGCAAGCAGAGGCAAGGAATGGTCCCAAATAGACCTTTTGCAAATTCCAATCCTAAATGGTAACAGAAAATTAAATAGGAAGGTGGGGGAAAAACAGCATACTGTACACAAAATACTCAGTCCCTAGGGTTTTTTTCTCTTTTAAAAATGGCTAGAAAAAATTCATCAAAATGCAGCACTTGTAATCAAATATTTACATTTTTATGTTACAATGAAAAAATGTACATCTTAGAGAACTTTCCCCCCCACAAATGGTTCCACTGGAAACAACTAGATCAAAAACAGCAACCTTTCATTTAATATCCACATTTTTTCCTTTTTTTTCCTTAAAAGAAATTGTCACATTTAGACAAGGTTCAAGACACATAATATCAAAAGTTTAAGCATCGACAATGCAATATTGTAGGGGTTTTCTTTTATTTTCTTGCAAAATATACCAAAAAAGCAGGGAGGCTAGCCATACCCTCCCTGTTTCTGCACCATTATCCTAAAAACCAAGAAGAAAAACTCACATTATATGATTTCTGGGTGGTAAAATTCTTGACCACTGTGGTGGAAAGGAAAATGTTGTACGCTTCCAATTCATAGCTAAACAGGTATGTTGCATAGAGTTTTGTAATAAAATCTAGAGGAAATCATGCCAATTTGGGCAAGGGGGAATGGTGAGAATGGAAGCAATCTGAGTAATTTTTGTTGTCATTCCAATGGGGAGGGGTGCCAATTCATTTACACAAAAAAGATGAGCTAGTTAAGGAATGTGCATAATGGACAACCCTGCTTCCCGAAATTTCAGAAAGGGCACTACAATTGTGTAAAAGAATGAGAGTACTCCAGGCTAATTTTTCAGTGATCCAAGCCATGTTCTGTTAGAGAACAACAAGGAAGAGAATTATTTTCATGAATGTCACAACAGGATATGCGGAAAAATGGGTATCAAGACTCATTTTATATAATAAGCCAACTCAAAGGTGATCAGATAAATTAGACTCCAATGTGGAACCAACTGAAATCCAACTCTAAGAGAAATTTCACATATAATCTTTCTCGGCTATTATTATTCTTGTAGGAGGAAATGTTGTGTGCCTTGGTATATACAGAATTTGATCCCAAAGAGCTCTAATACATAAAAAGAGCAGAGGAAATATAAGATCTTAGCATCTATTTTATTTTGCACACTAAGTGCTATCTCTTCCTTTGAAATGATCCATGGAGCCCTAACCTCATGCACACTTCTGCAAGGATCTCATTCGATCAAGACAAATGTATGACACATGCTTATGAAAACAGATACTACAAAATTGTAGGTGGGTTTCTTGGTAATCAAATACATAGAACTAAGTTCTATGTATAGGGTTTTGAGATGTACAATGAAACTGAATTTTACAACTTAGCCTCTTGGGTTCAAAGGCAAAGAAAACATTGTTGATATAGATTTATACACAACGGCTATACTCCTCAAGCCGCTTACCATGTTGGGTTAGAATCCTTGAGTGTTTCTATCAACAATGGTTTGAATCTGGATTTACTATTAAGCATATTGACAAGATTAAAATGGGATTTAACATTCCTATTGATCTCAATGGATCTACCGTAACCACAAGCAGTTCTAGAACTTCCCCGATTAGATCAAGGTGTACATATAAAGCACATATTCCCAATAGGTTCAACTGGTGGGGGACACCCACTTTACTCAGGAGCAATACTAGGTGACTTACACCAGTTGTGATTCTCTGTTGTTAATGGCTTTTCTTTTCAGGGTCTTAACATTATCAAACGTGTGATCACAAACTGAAAACATGGTAGCTGGGGAAGTATCTATGAATCTGAACTATCCAAACAAAATGACCCACTCTGCCCGCTTTCAAAATCACTGTGCACTGCAGTGGGGGGACAGTTGCTTGCTAAATCTGCTCTTAGGTACAGAAAGTCCCTGCAGTAGTTACGAGTGCATCATTTCCTAACATATAAAACACCCTGTATTTAGTTTGACTGGAATTTCAGACCATCTATAAGATTGCAAAGAAATGGAATTGGATCCATTGTGTTCAAAATATTAACTATCTAAAAAGTCTAATTTAAGGAAGGAGGATCATAGAAACGAACACAAGTTGTCTTCTTCCATGCAAGTGGACTTTCTCCACCAGAGGACTTCTCCAAAAATTATTTTGACACAGCGGAATGCAAGTATATTCCTATGAAGCAAATGTGATATGGTTGAAGTAAACACAGATTTACTGAAAGAATTAGTTCAGAAAAAACACATGGCACAATTCCTCCAGGACTGTACCACTTGCAAAATGTATGCGTCCAACATATATCAAATGGATTTTTTAAAATATTCTGCAAACGGAAAGCTATCATAGCGGGATGAGAGCTAAAATGACATTATTTCCATATAAGTGGAAATACATGTTCTACAAGAAGGGCAGAATCTGTATAGGAGATTGTTTTCCAAAAACAGCTTGATTGTTTTAGCATTCTGGATAACAGGAGTGGGATTAACAAGATTAGCAGAGGAATCATGTTCTGTTTTGAAAAGAAACACTCAAGAATCCCTTTTATATTCAATAATAAATATCAATTTGAGTAATTTCAGTGCTGTCTTTTACAAAGGCCTGTTGTTCCAAATGGTGTTAGAAAATGGATAAAAAACAAGTTCACAAAAGGCTCAAAAGACGACATAATAAATTCACTATCACTGAAAGCAGAAAATCATGAGGTATGATAAAAACTACCAGCTCAGTAAACTCTTTCCAAAAATGTGGCAAATATTTTACCTGGATATTTCAAAACTAAACATAGAGAGACTTCATCACTTTGAATTTAATAGTGATGCCATACAGTCTGATACAAAAAGGAGGCTTTTTTCTTTTGCTTCCATCGTAAATACAACTATCCAACAATTAGGTGGCTAGCTGTAGGCTGATATGGAAATTCTCAAAAGGTCCCTTTCTTTCTTTGCATCCTTTCACCTCTTAGTTATGGTCACATTTAGCAAGAAAAGGAATTCCATCCATATTACAAACAATATTCACAGCAACTCACTTCATTGTTCTCCAAGAGATGACTTCAATAGCCCTGTTTTGTTTAAATTAAAAAGAAGAAACCCTCAGTCATATATAGCATTAATGGAATTCAACGCAAGTAGTAGAAAGTAGGTAAGGCATCACGTTTAAAAAATCAGCACCCAAAGATAGCTGAAAAGGCTTGTATGTTTATTCATGTGTGTCTGTGAATGCAGAGGCCTGTTGTCCTCACTCCTGGGCTGGCTGATGTTGTAAACTTGAAAACAAAACAAAACCCGCACACAAACTAGAGTGCAGTTTTTGTGAGGTGTTTCTGTTCACCAGCAGAAGAAAACACCAAGCCTTCATTGTTAACAAAATAACTCCTCCAAACTTCTATTTTGTGCATTTGGAATTGATACTGGGAACCAGAGAAATTGTTTGATGACAGGTTTAAAAGCACAATTTTGGAAAAATTATAGTAGAGGTGGGTAAGGTGTTACCATACAGATGTATTAGATTACAATGCCAATTAGCCCCCCCCCCTTTGTTCATATATATTTTATATATGAACGAAAGGAGGGGATCTTAAGCAGAAAACTCTGGACTAAGAGAAATGAATTTATTTGAGTGAACAGTCTCAGAAGTTATTCGTATTTCCCAACATTTGCTATGACCCTCCCCCAATAATTCTTTTATCTTTTCACAAGTTGTTTTGAGGAAACGGACATTGTCCCAAGGCAATAAGAGCAGTCTATCCCAATGGATGGTAATCAGTGTTGGAAAAGCAGAGGGAAAGACAAGGTTAAACAAGTATTTTTTATTCAGGCATTCCCTCTTTAAGCAGGCCATGTTTGATAACCACCTCCTTGGCCTATGAGGGTGTGGAACTATCCCCCCCCCCCCCACATGTTGTTCTACTCCTGCCACTCATGCTGCCACTTCTTCTTACAAAATTGATTTTGAGGTATATAGGTGCACCTTTCTGATGTGCTGTTGAGTTTAAACATACACCAACGTTAGGATCCATAGGGCTAATGGAGGGGAGTAGAGGGGTGTGTGTGTGTGTGCATGTGTACTGCCAGAATCCAAAGAACCATTCATATAATTAGTCCTACAAAGGGAATTTAAACTGGAATTTTGCTCTGCGACAAATTGTTTTTTACAATTTGGGAGATTGCTCTGTTATTCAAGAAACAGCTATCAGAAAGAAAAAGAAAGAAAAAAAAGGAGAATTTCTATTGAGCCAGTGCAAAGACTGAGCAGCTCTTTAGATCCTGACAATTGCTTATTCAGCATTTTGTTAAATCACTGATTATAATATTCAAAAACCTGAGCTGACGTTTTATAGTGTTTACATCAACATTTTTCAATTCACATTTCATGTACATGGGCTGGTGCCCAAATAACAAATAGGTTCAACAAGAACCAAACTGAACTCTGATTTCACGAGGGTTTTTTTTGCCTAAGTCCAACTGATAGTTCCAAGCTGAGTACAGCCCCCGAAACACCTGAATTTACTTAAGTGTTGACTTTCTCACATTCCCATGACTCAGACTGGGACTAGAATCTGGATTTGGGCCATTCTCAGCAGGTCCTACTGCTGAAGACATAAGCCTCTATCAATTTTCCATAAAAACTTGCTTCTTCAGCAAAGAGAACATCTGTAGTGAAAAAGTGAATTGTTTAACTGCATGTTTAATTCTTTTTCTACACGTCTGTATCTATTCTTCAGATCCTGGTTTAAATGAGGCACAACATTCACAGCTTCAGTGTTGAGAAACAGATGATATGCAGCCGCTTCGCTCAGTGGATTGAGTCTAGTGCCGCATTTGTGTACACAAAATGAAAATAATAATAAATGAAGCCAAGCCCTCAAAATGAGGAATGGCTTCATTGCAGGAAGGGTATGTCTGTGTGTATGGATATTTTTAATTTCCCTGTTTTTCATCTCTTTGCCTTTTATGAAATATTATTATCAAGGTGAGCAACTATTTTATAGCACCAGAACTATCGGTAGCTGAGGTTAGACAGAAAGATCACTTGTAAAAATTCCACCATAACTTAACTGAGTTTGATCAAAAGCAGCATAGGCAAGATCCACTCTCTTTCTGGACAATATGTAGCACAGAGCTCTCTTGTTTGTTCCATAGCTTTCAAGGTGAGTATTTTTATTTTCTCCTCTTCCCCCCTCCCAACACTCTCCCCACTGTAATTAGTATTAATAATGCTTTATGAAAAAAAATTCAGTGTCTTAGGTATGTGAGCTTGCAGCAAAGTCAAAACAACAAAAATAAAGTAGTGCAGTTCTTATTAATGAAAAAACGAATAATAAAAACACAATATAAAAACATCCCGTGGGTTGCCTGCACCCACATTTGACACTGAATGAGGGAGGTGGGCAGCAGTAGGGGGAATAAGTTCATATTGTTCTTGCAGCTCTAATACTGAGACATCCATCTGGAGCACCGACCAGCTATCCTCATCGATTCATGATCATTTTTTCCTAAGTGAAGCAGGAAATAGACCATGGGAAACAACAGTTTCTGCGAGTTTTGCATCACAATGTTGACTCCAGGGATGAGTCAAGGATGTCGTCATGGTGGCTGTTGCTGTTGGAGTCACTGTCGTAACTCTGTGGGCTTGAATAGTTAGCTGCTTCTTGTAATCTCATCAGCATGTTCATCTGAGGAAACACAGAGAAGGACAAGAAAGCACTCAGTTTGATTTCAGTCCAAAGACATTTGTTCGTTTCAGTTAAAACTTTTGTTCGTTTCAGTTAAAGGAGATAACTGAGCAGCCAAACGGAAGATAGACTCATCAAATGGAGGATAGGGGTAGCTTTTCCCTAGTGAACACTGACTTCTTTAGCAGCCGAATGATGTGGCTCAAGTTCAATTTGTGTGGAGGAAAACTAGATACAATAACTGTGTACAGTAAGTTCACAATGAACTCATCACTATGAAAACCCAAATGTCCTAGAAACAGATGAAACAATGCAATCATTTCCCAGGTAATTGAAATTACTTATTACTATCCCATGATGTATTAACTCCTGCAACCATCATGCAATGGGCTGCCTAAAGATGACCAGAACACCATAAACTCTTAAATACTGCTATTTAAAATAAGGATTCTCCTGCTTATATGAATGGTGGTGTTATGAGTATTACAGATATTGAGACTTTGCACAGAATGCAGAGCTAGAGCTGGGAAAATTCAGTGTGAGTGTGCCTCCCCAATACTATTTGAGGTTTTGAAGAATCCTCTCCATTTGGGGGGGGGGGGGTATTAAAACCCATATTGCTTCCATACTCTCTAGAGCAGTGGTTCTCAACCTGTGGGTCTCCAGGTATTTTGGTCTGGGGACCCAGCCAGTTTTCCAGCTGTTATGATTTCTGGGAGTTGAAGGCCAAAACATCTTGGTACCCACAGGTTGAGAACCACTGCTTTACAGCATTTAGCTTTTCAACCCAGATATTTACTTCTTGGTTAATATCCAGGTTTTTAAAAGGCCTCTCTTGGATCTGAAACATGGCGAAGATAACCTCTTTAACACTTTTGAGAAGTTGAAGTGGGCTTTTTAAATGATTAAAAATAAACTCTCAAGAATCAGTGATGGATAACGAGTGTCCTAATGAAGGATTTGTGCCATTCCTGATCCTCAAGTAATTGTTAGTCTAAAGCAGTGGTTCTCAAAGTGTGCTCCATGGTTCCCTCCTCTTCCTTCCCCTCCAAGTTTTCCCTCTTCTTTCCTACCTCTTCCTTTCTCCCCGCCTCCCTGACCCCCAAAAGCCTTTTCTCTGCACCTCCCTCACTTCCTATTATTATTATTATTATTTAAACACAAAAACACAGTATGTCACAGCAAACAAGATATATACAGTATGCTGGATTTCGTATCACAAAATCACAAGTCGAACACTTCCCAAGCGTCTAGGGCTGTGTGATGTATGTTTGAATGATGCACACAGATCCAAGTAAGGTGGCCTTTTGCAGTTGACAGATCGTGATTTTGTCAATGTTTATTGTTTTCAAATGCCATCTGAGATCTTTTGGCACAGCAGCCTGTGTGCCGATGACCACTGGGACCACCTGTACTGGTTTATGCCAGAGCCTTTGCAGTTCGATTTTGAGCTCCGTATAATGGCTGAGTTTTTCCTCAATGAGACTATCACCTGGTATGGTGACATCAATAATCCAAACTTTTTTTCTTTTCCACAATCGTGAAGTCTGGTGTATTTTGTTCCAAAACTTTGTCAGTCTGGATTTGAAAGTCCCACAGTATTTTTGCGAGTTCATTTTCTACTACCTTTGCAGGTTTATTATTATTACTACTATTACTACTACAAAGGGCAGGTGGCCATCTGTTAGGGGTGCTTTGATTGTGCTTTTCCTGCATGGCAGAAGGGGGTGGACCTGCATGGCCACTGGGGTCTTCCACTGATATACGGTTAAGTTTATGTTGGTTAAAATTGTTCTTCATTTTAAATATTGTACTGTTCTTTCCTTTTTTTGCACTAGAAGCAAGATATGTGCAATGTGTATAGGAATTTGTTCTTTCCCCCCCAATTAGTTCACACAAACACTCTCTATCCATTTATCACTGGCCTGGCCTGTCGAATTTTAAAACAAAATGCATCAAAAAATGTGCTCATGTCTGATACACACACACACACACACACAACATAAGATAATATAAAAACATTTCTTGGGGCTCCATGAGAAAGTTTTGTTTCAAAAAGGTATCTGTGGCTTTAAAAGTTTGAGAACGTGTGGTCTAAAAGATTGAGTGTAAATAGAGCACAAATTGGTGCACAACAACAAAAATGGTAAAAGCAATCAAAACACCCAATAAATTCAGCACTATAGTAATGTCACTAAGCCATAAGGTCCACAGAACAAACTGCTGCTCTAGCTACTAACTACCAGACCCATCTTCCATTCTTTTAGGACACATATGCAGAATAGAAATATTTGCCACATTGTAAGCTCAAAGATTTAGGAATATGGAACCACACTTAAAGAATGTGAGCTAAGAGCTAAACACCTCCTATTATATGATCAACATAATTCTAAATGACTACCATGGATTACATAGAGGATTTTGTACCACAAAGTAATGTATGCGTACATTTCAAATACTACCACTGAAAATTGACCTTCAGGTTTCATAAGCTTTAACAATCTATTTCAAAAATTACATTATTCAGAAGATAAATCTCACCAGAGGATCTCCTTCAGCATCACTGGGAGGAACTTGTTTGCTGGTTGAACCTTCCCGAGGCATAGAATAACCATCAAATCCAACATCTTCTGGCCGCAGCTGGAGCAAAGGAGGCCATTCGTGGTGTTGTGGGGTAGCGGCCCATGGGTATGTCTCCATTACCCATTTGGCAGGGTCTTCCCAGGGAGCTCTTCTTCCGTACAACTGCAAGCAAGACAAAAAAAATAAGAGACCTCAACTTTAAAATATTATTTTGAATTCATTCATTTTCTGGCACTGAAGGCATTGTATTGAAACACCATATGTGGTTTGAGGGCATATAGGGTAGCCTTGCTGTAGGTTTAATACTTCTAGGATATAGACAGGGGATTGCTTGAGAACCCCTATGAATATAATCTTGAGTTACTGTATATGATGGAAGGTGGGGAAGAAATGAATAAACAAATATGTTGATCAAAAACATAAGGAACCTTAAAGGCTTAATAAATATTTGGCATACACTTTTGGATATACAGCCCACTCCATCAATTGCATGAAGCAATTCCTCAAACTGTAGGATGTCTAACAACTAATTAAATAAAAAGTCAACAAACATTCCTGTAGACGGTTCCCAATGCAGCAGAGTAAGATTTCACTTTAAAAAATGGCCTGTTAGATCAAATAGACCAATAGAGAAAAAAGTATTTATCTGAGAATCATGTAGAGGGAAGAGAACAGAGAAGGTCAGTCCTCTCTTTTGAGGATGTCATGCCAGGAAAAACGGTAATGATAGTGGAGGTAAGAAGCTTCTCTAATATTCTTTTTTAAAAAAAGACTAAACAGGATGCAACAATAGCTAAATTGTCTGCTTCTAAATTTGGTTTTAACGCCATCAAAAAGCAACATCTCAGTGCTTGGCATCCCTCTCTGGTTTTTGGCACCAAGGAAGAGGTGACTCAGCATATTTTAGACTCCAGCTTCAGACTCACATGTCCCACCATCGCTTTCAAGCAGCGTTTTGATGTGATTGCATCTCAGTAATACACCACAAATAGTCCAGCTCTGTGGAGCCAAGGGTTTTGTGAATACCCTTTTATACACTTAGCCAAAATCTTTTCAGCGAGATGAAAGCTGAAAAAAAATTAATTGCTTTCCAGGTGAAAATAAACATTCATTCTTTCATCCCTGTAACAGAGGGTTTTAGGTGTACCTTCCAGATTAAATAAATATCCATTTTTTCATCCCTGTTACAAGTTGCCAATGACATTTTATCCCAGAAAACAAAAAAAATCATATTAATTTTGTCTTCTACTTAAAATTAATCTCAATTCCCCTGTTATGTATGAATTATGCACTGCTGTTAGATCAAACATTCAAACAGAAAGTAAGAGGAAGAAGAAAATGGAAGAAAGGAGGGATGTTAATGTCTTCAAAACATGTCTGTGGTATCTGTGGTAGGACACGGGCTGTGGCAGCTGTCTGGGAGTCAGCTGCATTAAATCAACACTGACCAAAAGATAATGAGTTCGGAGTCAGCCCGGGTCAGAGTAAGCTCCTGGTATTTGTTTAGCTTGCTGTTGTCCTTTGCAGCCCGAAAGACAGTTGCATATGTCAAGTAGGAAATTTAGGTACTGCTTATGAAGGGAGGCTAATTTAACAAAATTATGACGCCATAAAAATCTCCAGCAGCAGGCGAAAGAATGAGGAAGTACTCTATCAAGGGCTCGATGTCACAAGTGGACGGTGAAGCGACAGTTCCCCTGGTGGCCAGAATTTGAACATACCCTCATGAAGCTGGAAAGTTAAATAGCCTCTGTATGTCTGTCTATATATGTTGTGTGTCTATGGCATTGAAAGTTTGCCATGTATATGTGCATTGTAATCTGCCCTGATTCCCCTGCAGGGTAAGAAAGGCGGAATATAAATACTGTAAATAAATAAATAAATCTGTGGGGGTCCTGGGACCAATCCTCTCCAGATACCTAATGCTGACTGAATAGTCTTAATACTTAAGAGAACAGCCTCATGACTAACATGATAACAAATCCTTGAAAATAAAGAACAAAATGTATAGCTGTTTTACTTTATTTTTAAGAAAAAAACAACTGGATGCAAGTCAAATTTATGAACCCCATTATTTCTGTTTTCTTTCAACAAAAGCTTGAAAAGTGTTACTTTGGGGAGACTTTAGTTTTTAGAATGTCAGCAGCAATCCTACTCAATCTAACCAGAGTAAGCTCTCTGGATCAAATGGTGAGTCAACATTTAGGCAAATCCCATTGATTCAATTGATTTATTTGAACTGAATTATAGGAGTCTAGAGACTAACATATAATCCAGTTCAAAGTAGATAATTTGGATTTTACATGGCAGTGTAGAAGGGGGCTCAGTCTGTTTCTCTTTTTTTCTTCTTCTTCTCTCTGTACCTGTTCCCTTTGCCTTCTGTTCCTTGTATCTTCTGAGTTGTAAACCAGCCTTATTATTGAAATTTCTAAGATGCTCTGGGGATTGTTCTTTGTTAAAGACTGGTGTAAAAAATGTTTACACATAAAAGGGTCTGAGACTGAATCTGTGAAATTCATCTTCCTTTCAAATCTCCATAACCAAAAGTATGTGGATAGTTATCTTAAATCTTTCTCTTTTTGTCCTAAAAAAGCAACTGCTTCTTTCTCATGGTTGTTGAAAACATCTCTGAGCCAACCACAGTGAAATGAATAACAGATGGCATAACAGCTGTATTTTTCAGCATTCCTAATTCATTTCAACTATCATGGGCAAAAAAACCCCTCTGGTGAACTGAGCTTTTTAACATCAAGGCCTAGATATGCATTCCTCAAGTGAAGCAAGTTGAAGATCCTTGTCCCTTGAAGCCACGTTACATATAAAAGCTAAACTTGGATGGCATGCACACTAACCAAGCAGGTTGCTGTTTTTGTTGTTGTTAACTTTGACTTATGGTGACCTCATGAATGAGAGACCCTCATCAACTGTCCTCCTCAGATGTTCTAAATTCAGGGCTGTGACTTTCTTCATTGAGTCAATCCATCTGCACTGTGGTCTCACTCCAAACATTGTCATCTTTTTGGAATGAGACCACAGTGGTTGAGGCTCCTTCTTTGGAGGGTTTTAAACAGAGGCTGGATGGCTATCTGTCGGGGGGTGCTTTGATTGCAATTATCCTTCTTCTTGGCAGGAGGTTGGACTGGATGGCCCATGAAGTCTCTTCCAACTCTATGATTCTATGTATTCAGAAATATTGACATGTATTTTCTTTTACAAGCTTCCTGACCTTGAGCATAGAAAACAATTTTTTTAATACACTTATCATCATCATCATGGAATGGCCCTGCTCTCGATCCCAATCTATACAAAGCGGGGGAGAGTTGCTGTAACAACAACACAACTGCGAGTCGATCAATATCAAATATAAATTATAATATCAAAAGTAACAAACACGTCCATAGTAGGCTCCTACCCTCATAATGATAGAGCGTTTATAATAGCACAAATTTATTTATTTATTTATTTATTCGACTTAGTAGACCGCTCTCCCCGGAGCTCAGAGCGGTTTACAACAATAAAACCAGATAAAACAGCATAAAAACAGCATTACAAAACCAATTAAACCCCACCCTCAAAAATAAAATCCCAGCAGAACGACAATAGTGCGGGCCACAGTGACGCGGCAGGATGGCAGGCTATAGCAGGCATCAGTCAGAGCCGAATGCCTGTCTAAACAGCCAAGTCTTCACAGACTTGCGGAATGCCATCAAGCCCCGCAGGGCTCGCGTCTCCTCAGGGAGTGAATTCCAGAGGCTCGGCGCAGCCACTGTGAATGCCCTCTGCCGCGTACTCGACAAATGAGTCCGTGTCCATCTCTTATAATCAAAGTTCGAGGTGCAGATTCCTCTTGGTTGGACACATGATTTCGTGGGATAGGCGGACTCATTTGTGCTATTTTAAACGCTCTATCATTATGAGGGTAGGAGCCTACTATGGGCATGTTTGTTACACTATCAATATATTCACTTTTGATATTATAATTTATATTTGATATTGATCGACTCGCAGTTGTGTTCCTGCTCTCGATCCTGCTTGTGTTCCTGCTCTCGCAAGCGCAGCTGGTGGGGACGAGAGACAGGGCCTTCTCTGTTGTGGCCCCTCGGCTGTGGAACTCCCTCCCAAGCGATGTTAGGTCTGCCCCCTCCCTGTTGTCATCCAGAAGGCAGGTGAAGACTTGGATGTGGAATGAGGTCTTCCCAGAATAAGCTGAAATTGATTTAAATCAGAAATGGGTGACCACTTTTATAGACCGAGTTGAATGTGGTTTTAATGGCAATGTGGTTTTTATGTATCTCTGTTTTTATGTATTTTAATATGCTGTTTTAAGATGTTTTAAATTTGTATGGCATTGAATTTTGCTGTAAGCTGGTCTGAGTCCCTCCATGGAGGTGAGAAGGTCGGGAAACAAAAATTTTAAATAAATAAATGGAAGATCACTCATGGCCGAGCATGACTGTCTTCCAGAGGTAGAGTTTTAGCACTGATTCTGTAATTGTCTTTGAAGACCTATTCTAGATCTGCATGGTTTACGAGGACATAGATTTCCAGATGGAAGGCAGTCACAACAAAGGTTTGTTTTGAAGTGTCTTCCTCTTGGCACGTTTCCTGCTTTTGTTCTGTACTCATGGCTCTTCAAAATCTATAGCGCTGTTGGAAACAGCTGACCTCCAGTTACGATACTTGAGCACCAGGGCTTCCCAGTTGTTAGTGTTTATACTACATGTTTACATCTGCCTGTGATGACTCACAGTATAAAACAACAACAGGAGTTTCCCTCACCTAAATTGGAACTGCCCCATTCTGCCTTTACCCTGTGGTGTTATAGCTGATCCTTGCCACAAGATGGAAGCAGCCACAGCAAAAATCCCAAACTGAAATATACATCCATTTTGAAACATCCTGTATTACTATGGAATTGCCAGGAACCAGGTGTGGAGGCATTTATTTACGTAAGAGTAGATCTTTTCTTTTTAAGAGCTTTGTCTAATATCAAATATAGAGGCGAAGAATGATTTTGTAAAATCCTCTAACCACCATATTTTCACAGAAATAAAAATGTAGCAAGGGAGAGATATTGCAATCTATTTCTTCACAGCCTATAAGGAAAAGCTTTCGTGGCAAAAACAACTCTGTGCTCTTCCAATGATGCAATGCCCTTGGGGTCACCAAAACACTCAGAGAAAAGGGTGGTTCATTTCATTACACTATTACATACACAGATGATTTGTTACACATGAATGCATGGGTGTGGAAGATAGTGTTGCTAAGATGGGAACTTGTGCCAAAAATAATTTTTATTCAAAAGGAAAATATTATACTGTTACTGAGGAATGCACTTGGAGGAGGTATTTCACCCAGACTTCACTAGAGAAGAAAACAGATTCCAACAAGCTGCTATATACCAGTCTCAGGAAGTATGTGTATCTTTTCAAAACACTTCATTTTGTCAAGATCATCATATTGTTTTCAAGTTGTTTCTGGTGTGAGAGAATTGCCCAGTGGATGCCCAGATGTTTGATGTTTTACCATTCTTATAAGAGGTTTCTCTCATGTCTCTGCACGGGGAGCTGGAGCTGACAGAGGGAGCTCAACCGGCTCTGCTGGATTTGAACCACTGACCTGTCGGTCAGCGGTTCTGCCAGCACAAGGGTTTAACCCATTGTGCCACCAGGGGCTTGCAGTTTCTCGAGTCACTCCTGACACACACACAGTTTGTTGGTACTGAGTTTGGATTTTCAATTTAAAACTCTCCATACTTCTCAGGATGAAGCAAGGATCAATCTACTTAAATTGCCCACTGAGATTTACTTTCAGCTCTAATCCAGCACCCACTGTGTGTATATGAACTGGTTATCTTTAGATGCACAACAAGTAGAAACAATACATAGTTTTTTGTGCAAGGAAAAAAAGCCCATGTTGGTATGGAGCCAGTCTTTGAGGCTTTAACTTTTAGAACGTTGGCACAATTAGGCATTTCATCTGATTGAGCAGGCCCAAATAATCTCACCTGTAGCCCTTCTCTGACAGCCTCAAGAAGATAGGGAACGATTGAGTAGTTCCAAAGGTCAGTAAACCAAACCCTAGAACCATCCACATCTATAGGGCATGAGAGAAAGAGTCGTGGACCTACAAGAAGAAGAAAAAGAAGAAAATTACTCACAGAATGTATTTGGTGAGTGTGGCTTATGGCAATCATTTTAAGCAGAACATCAAGTATGGAATGACAAGAGAGGAGGAAATGAAAAAAGAAAGGGAGAGAGGAGAAATAAACTCTTATGAGAGAACATGTAGGTCCACAAAAAGGAACCAGTTAATACCATTTAATAGTAAAGAGAGACATGCGTATAAAGTGACCAATTTACTGTGGCAGATTGGAGTGGAAACACATTTAAAAATGAGTTATTTCAATAACCCAGAGGCTGCTTGAGAGGTTCACTTTAAATGTTTTGACAGATTCCATGCAGCATCCCATGAAAGAAAAAAATTGCCCAAGATCTTCCGTAGAACTGAAGAAATTTACGACTCTACAAAGTATTGTATGAGAAATAATCCCGAGTTCTTACCAATAGTAACGTCCGAAGAACTATGGGCCTCCAAGAACTTGTTGAGATGTTGCCAGACTTTAGGGATCCAATCTATGATCTTGACCAATTCTGCATTTCTCATCCGACCACCAATTTCTGTTTCAAGGAGCTTCCTTCTCAAGAAACGACCAAGAAACCCCTTGACTGGCTCAGTATGGTTGGCGCACAGAACCCATCTGAAGTTGTGATGGAGCTGAAGGTTGGGTGTAGAGGATGTTGCCTGGTTCATTGTTCCAATAATGTAGGGACTAGAGGAAACACATTTGTAAGTTAAAGAAAGAGGGAGAACATTTAGCCTTTTCCTCACTACCACTGATATGTGAATGAATTTATGAACCCTATTAACTCATTTTAGTAGTAGCTGAGTTTGTGATGTTATGAAATGTTTCAAAAGAGATTGTCCGCTTATCACAAAGAAGGTTGAAAAAAGTATAGGAACTGTGAAGTAAATGTATTTTATTGCAGGAATTCTTCATCTGGAGCAGTGGTTCTCAACCTGTGGGTGTTTTGGCCTACAACTTCCAGAAATCCCACCCAGTTTACCCACTGTTAGGATTACTGGGACTTGAAGACCAAAACATATGGGGACCCACAGGTTGAGAACCACTGATCTAGAGCTGTGGAAGGGTGAGGGGATCAGGTGAGATTGCTAGGCAAGCAGGGAATTTTGAGAAATTAGGCCTCAAGTAGAAATGGTACCACAGCAGAGTGTTAATTTGCCCCACATATGGCAGTACTCTCAAATCCTCTAGTATGAAAAGGCAATATAATACTTTTACTGCTACAACAGTTTCATTATGTCTAAACAAATGGCAATGTATTATAAATAAGTTTGTATTTGAAGGAAGGAAGCCTAAAATGGTTTAAATAGTCTGAAATGGGAATGGAGGCAATTTATCCATGGTTGATGGATGGGCAAAACATGGGACTAATTTCTTATGGAGAAATTGCCCCATGCCATAAGGGCAGCTACAGGACTTGTTTCCAGCTAAAAATTGGTCAGAACTGGTTTCCCTTCATTGACTCAACAAATGTGGAGCCTCTTTTGCAGCAGACTGGCCTTTTAGAATATGAAATGTGACACCCTTTTATTGATGAAGTGTTATTTGTGATTGCATCCCATTTGTTAGGTTGTTCAGTTGCTTATTTTTATTATACTTGTTAAAGAATTTGAAAATTACAATTATTTTATTTTATTTTTTTAAAAATCCTACAACCATTGGACAATTAAATGAATTAAAATTCATTTAATTGGAACAGATCTAGGTAACTTAATTTAGTATATAACATATTATTACCATTTGTGGTACTTGCAGTTCAAGAGACCATTGAAGATCTCTCCCAGGGAGCTAACGTGGTGCAAATTGTCCAAGATGATCACCAGAGGCATGTCCACAGCATTGTTTTCACTATTACATTGGTCAGCGAGGTGGGAAAGATATTGACGGAGTTCCTGTGATGTAGGTGAGAAAGAGAGAAACTGGCTTTCAGTTAATTCTTTAGGAGATTCCAGGGGATACGAAAACGGTAATAGTAAACTTCAAAGACATAATACATACAGCTCAGGTAAATTTGGTATCTTGTTTTTTTAAGTTCCTCAAATATTGATTTTCAAGAATGGGACTGTATCTTCAGGCCTCCCTTGACCAAATTACTGAATGAGGTATGGTTTCTGAAGAGGAAATGGAGCAAGGAGCACACAAAGCAGCAGCTAAATGCCAGAATGACAAGGACAAGAGGAGGCAAGAGGAAGACTGGCAAAGGAAGTTGAGACTTTAAACAGCAGCTTCTCTTCTCTATAAGTCTGTCAGCTCCAGGAACTTTGTTGTAGACTTCGTTTACAAAAAACCAGTGTCAGAGTCTCCAAATGACTAGTAACCAAGTGGCATTAATTCCTCATCAGATGGCACTCCTCTTTGAGCGTAGATTTGCTTTAGGTCACATGAGCAGAATTCCCAGCACACTCCTCAAGAAAAATTTACTCCCCCTGGCCAGGTCAAAGTATAAGAAGACTTTGCTTGGAAAATGTGCTGGTATTTCTTCTTAATGTGATCTAAAGGACATCCGATCAAACCATTAAGAATCATATAGTTGGAAAAGCCCAACCCACTGCCATTCCTGAAGGAATAAAATGTCTTCATTTGCAAACAGTTTAAATAGAGTTGACAAAGGCTTTCATGGCTGGAATCACTGGGTTGCTATGAATTTTCCGGACTGTCTGGCCATGTTCCAGAAGCATTCTCTCCTGACGTTTCACCCACATCAATGGCAGGCATCCTCAGAGGTTGTGAGGTTTGTTGGACACTGGGCAAGTGAGGGCTGTGTGTCTGTGTGTCTATCTATCTATCTATCTATCTATCTATATCTATCTATCTGTGGAATGTTCAGGATGGGAGAACAAACTCTTGTCTGTTTGAGGTAAGTGTGAATGTTGTAATTCATCACCTTGATTAGCACTGAATAGCTTTGCAGTTTCAAGGCTTGGCTGCTTCCAGCCTGGGGGAATCCTTTGTTGGGAGGAGATTAGCTGGCCCTGATTATTTCTTGTCTGGAATTACCCTGGTTTCTGAATGTTGCTCTTTATTTACTGTCCTGCTTTTAGATTTTTTTTAAAACTCTTAACTTTTGGCAGGAAGCAGCCAAACCCTGAAGCTGCAAGGCTATTCAAAGGTGATCAATTGCAACATTCACACTTGCCTCAAACAGACAAGAGTTGTTTCACTCACCATGGACATTTCACGGATATATAAACCCCACTTGTCTTGTTTCCAACAAACCTCACAACTTCTGAGGATCCTGCCATAGATGTGGGTGAAACATTAGGAGACAATACTTCGGGAACATGGCCAGGCAGCCCAAATAACTCACTGCAACCCAGTTTAAATAGCATTTGGTTTCTGTATGCTCACCTTACTAGACTTGTGATCCACGTTAAAAGTTGCAATAGCACCATCAGCCAGCTCTCTGCCTTCTCTAAGTACCATAAACTCTGACAGACGATTGGCTAAGTATGTCTTTCCTGTGCCGCTCGGACCAGACAAAATGATTCTCCTATGTTCCACCAACAGTGACACGTAACGCTGTAATATAGGCTTTGGGATCAGGGATTCAAACACCAGGCAGTCCAAACTATTTTCTGTGATACCTGTATAAATAAAAAGAGCACATGTATTACTAAAACTATTTGAAAGTATCTTTGAACAATTTTA
Source organism: Anolis apletophallus (assembly GCA_030556195.1). NCBI lineage: Eukaryota > Metazoa > Chordata > Lepidosauria > Squamata > Anolidae > Anolis > Anolis apletophallus. The sequence goes on along the minus strand of JARBWK010000002.1, from coordinate 71,095,207 downwards.
AGGATTGTAATTTCAATGTTTTAAGGCTTTCAAACCCCAAGAACTTCCATAGTGATGGAACATGGGAGCAAGAGTAACTTACCTTCGAGGAGGCAAAATAATTACAAAGCAAATGCATTTGATAGGCATGGTTTGTAACATTTTTATTAAGCAAAACATTTCAAAGGAATTAGTAGAGACTTCATTTAAAGAAAACCAATACGACGTAATCTTGAAATCATGGGAAATTATCTGTATTTCCCTATCACAAACCTTGTTAAAGTGGTTTCTAATAAAAGCTTATTTAAGTATTGCTCCTCAAATAAATCAAAGAAATCTCACTCTCTGCTTAAAAGAAGAAATAAAATGTTCCTTCCCTCACAAAATTTGCCTTCTACTTGAAATGGAGTGGAAGAAAGGAGATAATATACACATATTTCTCTTCTAATTCCAGAGTTTTCAAACGACCCCATAGACTGGCAATTATGCTCACGTCTTGACTGAAGGCTCCTTATAGGCAACTGAGAATGCTGGACTAGACAGGCCTTTGGTGTAATCCACCATGTGTTTAAATATCTAAATATGCTGCTGAGGTCATTTGCACTCACCCCAACTTCACTCGGAGGCCATGCATGTTGACTATGCCAGCTGCAAAACCTCATTTTCATGCTGTCAAACTGTGCATGATTGTCATGCAAATATGTTTAACCACTGTTTATTCACATTCTCCACTATGCTAACATAGACCATTATCCCATCAACAAACAAGATAGTTTTGTCCTTTCTGAAATACTAAAGTGAATCAGAGACTGGCAATAATATGTTAGAACAGGCATGGGCAAACCCCCCCCAATGATTTTTGGACTTCAACTCCCAAAAATCTCAGTCCGCTTACTGGCTGTTAGGAATTATGAGAGTTGAAGTCCAAAACACCAGGAGGGGCGAGGTTTGCCCATGCCCTTTTAGAGCTTAATGTTGTCACAGATAATATATTTTTTACTGTGATCGCAAAAGCAAATGATAGGCCTTTTATATAGTGAATGACCAGTAAAGTAGTTACATGTTTGGTGAAAAAGAAGCAAATGTTGAATACTTAACTCCAAAATATTGCTTTGTGGGTCATTTGAGAGTTTTTAAGGGTAATCAAAAATACTTGTAACAGAACGTAACCCATGAGTTACTTTCCTAAATGCAATGCTAACACCATTCACTTAACTGTAACAGAAATAGTGGAATCTGCAACAAATGCTGCAGTCAAGCGCTCCTGTTTAAGTTCTAGCCAGTCAGAAATTCTATTCTATTTCATTTACCCTTTTTCTGATTTTTCCACAAATGAAACTTAAAGTTTCATGGAATCTGAATAGCCACGGTCCTCATCATGGTGTATTTTTTGGTTCCTTAAGGTGTCTTTTTAGAAATGTTCATCTGTATTTCTGTAAACCTTAGTGATTTGTCAAGTATGCAGTTTCTCAGTTGCAGCATTTTCAGTCAGTCAGTAGCCTTTATTTCGGTCAACAAACCATCGGCTACGTCAGGTGAAAATAGAACCATAGAATACAACATTTAAGAAATTAATAACATTGCATTTGGGTTATGATGAATAAGAACAAGTGTCACAGTTCGCTATCGGTTGAATGACTGCATTTTGGCTACATAGCAATCACCACTCAACAATTAAGTGTGCATTTAAAAAGAGAAATACCTTTTTTTTAATAGCAAAGACACTTTCAGAGGAGAACACTTCTGCAGTGTCAGCAAGCACAGCTGACTGATTCAGAAGACAAAACTAGCAATTTTGAAAAGCAAGTAGATGGAATGTGAGTTGAGAGATTACATGAAAATGGAATGTTTAATGCCCACATTACTAGGAATCAAGATTAGACCTTTGTATGATCAGCTGTATATCTGGAAGGTGTAAATGCTTTATCAACTCACCACAAAATGACTGAAAGAGGGCTTCTGTCTTAGGATAATGTCTGTATCATATGCTGACTCTTAAAGTCGAGAATCAGCTTTGGGTGGGGTTTTTGTTTTAAATCTTACATACTCTTAAATAGCATCAGGCGCTATATAAGGCAGTGAGTTCAAGAAAAACAATCTGATATTCAGTCAGTAATGAGACAGGACCAGAAATGTGAACATTCCCTTTCCATTTATTGAACATGGTTAGTTCTCCCACAGTCAGTCTTTTGAGAATCCAATCACTGGAGACAGAAGTACTTGGGAGTACTTCTCAATTACTTAGTTAATTCATCTTGCTGACATGATAGCTCCTTGAGTGTTAGCCTTGCAGGCTTCTCTGTGTCTCCCAAATGGTCTTTGAGATACAATAAATGACAGAAGAGCTGGAGGAAGTAACACAGTCAACAGGAGTATGGTCTCCACATTGAAGAAAATAGCAGTATTCTGATTTATTTTTGGGCATTAAAATTCAAGAAAGATATTGAAAAGCTGGAATGTATCCAGAGAAGGGTGACCAAAATAATCAGAGGTCAGGAAACTAACTCTTATGAAGAAAGATTTTAGGATATGGGCATGTTTAGTTTTTAGAAAAGAAAACTGAGAGTTGACATGAGAGCCATCTTCAAATATATGAATGGCCGTCATGTAGAACAGGGCTGTCCAACTGGCAGCCCGGGGACTGCATACGGCCCCCCAGCCTCTTCCCTACGGTCCCCTAAGCTTTTTAATAAAAAATAAAAATTGAAAAATAATATAAATAATAATTTTTTTTAAAAAATGCCTACTTCCGGGGTTGGAGCAAGTATCGCGAGAATATGCAATCCACACGAGATTTCGCTGTCAACGCGAGATCACGCCGGCGTTGACAGTGAAATTCCGTGTGGATTGCGTATTCTCGCAATACTCTTTGGCTACTCTACTACTGGATCGCTGAGGCCCACAGACGCAATTAGGACCTTCTTTGACTCAGTCGGTTGTCGCCTCTCTTGTCATCCGGGTACTCCTGGATCCTGCGTGTTTGGAAAAGGTAGGCCGAAGCAGGGGGCTCCCCATTCCCTCCCCCCATCTCCCCTCATGTATTAAATATAAAATTAAATATATTTAAAGATGAAATAAGGGGAGATGGGATACATTAAAATAAGGGGAGAGGGGAGGATGGAATTAAATATGTTTAATATTAAATAAAAATAAGGGGAGAGGGAGGATGGAATTAAATATATTTAATATTAAATAAAAATAAGGGGAGAGGGGAGGATGGAATTAAATATATTTAATATTAAATAAAAATAAGGGGAGAGGGGAGGATGGAATTAAATATGTTTAATATTAAATAAAAATAAGGGGAGAGGGGAGGATGGAATTAAATATATTTAATATTACATAAAAATAAGGGGAGAGGGGAGGATGGAATTAAATATATTTAATATTAAATAAAAATAAGAGGAGAGGGGAGGATGGAATTAAATATATTTAATATTAAATAAAAATAAGGGGAGAGGGCACCAGGGGAGAGGGTGGAGCCGGGGGCGGAGCCGGGGGCAGACCCTACGGCCCCCCAGGTCATCAGTGGCCGGAATTCAGGCCCCTGGGCCGGTAGAAGTTGGACAGCCCTGATGTAGAAGATGGAGCTAGGTAAGAGTATGAACCAATTGATTCAAATTACAAGAAAATAGATGCCACCAAAACTTTAAGAATAATGCATTTTACTGTAATTGCTGTTTGCAAGTGGAATAGATTGTCTCAAAGGCTTGTAGACTTTTCACCCCTGGAGGTTTTCAAGGAAAGATTGTATAGGTATATTTCAGGAGTGATGTAGTTGTGTTATTTCTGCATGGCAAGATGATCCATTCTTTTAGCTCTAAGGTTCTATGATTCTAGGTGGGAATCCACTCATACAATACTGAACTTCATCATCTATTATGGTTTCCAAATTTGCAAAATATCAGTAAAGGGCTTAAAACTGGCAAGTTATATATAAAGTTGACCTCAAGTCCCACAAGAAGTCTCCAACATATCTAGAAGTATACATATAATTAATTTTCTTGCTTCTTGTTGGATCGTCACATTGGTGTGGTGAGTGGGCTTATGTGAATGAAGCTGGCGGGAGTCGTATACTCCCAATAGGGACACCCATGGCAGCAATGTCACAGAGGAGGACCCAGATAAAAAAGCAATCCAAGAAAGTCATAAATGACACAACAGGCAGATGATAACATGGCACATGTTACAATGGCTGTGAAGGTGGATGAAGGCTGCAACAGATAAGAGGCTACCAATCAACATGGTATTCATCCCATTGGATTAAAACCTTTTTCTGTGCACCAATCCCCACACATAAAACAAAGTGATGCATAGACATCTTCCAAGCAAACCAAAATCAACAAAAGTCCGATGAAGAGTAGCGACAAAGGTAGGACTGTGAAATCTGGAAGCCCCTAGAGTTATGAACTGGTTCATGGATGTGGATATGGATTCAGTCGTTCTAACTTAAGATCCGAGGAATTTGCTGATGATAATGTGTAGTCCGTACTCATTCAGAGGAAGACCTACAAGCCACTTTAAACATCTTCACAGAAGCAAATTAAAAGCTTGGCCTTTCACTTAGCATAAAAAAAACCAAAACAACCCCCAAACAAACAAAAAACAACAAAAATAAAAAACAAACAAAAAACTCCCAAAAAACCCAAATGCTCTACCAATCTCTCTGCAATGCCAGCAATACAGCTTAATGGTGTAATGCTAGAAAATGTTGAGCATTTCCGCTACCTTGGCAGCCACCTCTTCACAAAAGTCAACATTGAATGCTGAAATACAACACTGTCTGAGCTCTGTGAACACAGTATTTTTTCAAATGAAGCATAGTTTGAGGATTGGGACATTCACAGAGATACCAACATGCTTGTTTATAAAGCAAATGCACTGGTCAACACTTTTTTGTGCCTCAAAAGTTAGACTTGTTTCTTGGTATATTTGACCTGATTTCAAACATGGCATTTTTGGGGTGGAGTCTCTGTTATCTATAGAGGTTCAAGTCAAATGTTCTCAATGGGGAATATATTAGGCGGGAATGTGGCTGCATTTCAAACTGCTCATCAATAATAACATGCAACTTAAGAAGATAAAAAATAGAAAGGAAGAAAGTTAATTAAACTTTGTTTTGCTTCTCTGAATTTTTTTTAATGCTGAAGCATCATACGACATGTAATTGCAAGAGGGTGAAACAAACTGATCACCTATAATTTACCTTTGATAGTCACTGAGATGGTGTTATTTTCACCAACCAGATAGCCACAGGGCAGAAGCTCAGGTGTCTCTGAGCCATTTGTGCGAATGATTTCCCCAATGCTGTATCCCAGGACACTGTCTGAATTCAATCCCAGCTGATTCACGGGATCTACATGAATGATATATTCCTATGAAGGGGAAACAGATAATAAATACATAAAAAGAAAGAAAATACCGGTCTTTAAGACAAGAAATATATAATCAAGTTTTTTTTATCTTCTTGACGAAGGATGTATGACAAAATACAATATGAAAAAAGAAAACTAAATCCACTGCTCATTTTAGTTCAAACTGATGTTTTCCTTTGATATGTTGCAATCAAATAATAAAACCATAGCAGAACAATAATTTAAAACATATACCGCACTCAATACATAATGATATCTCATAAATATGTATTATTGATCACATAAACATGGACTCATGAAGAAAAAAAACACTGCTTAATATTACTGTGCTATTGTTTAGCATGCAGGCACAGTTTAAGTAAAGTAATTCTTAGGAAAATCTCCATTTAAACTTTACTTTTTAACATTATGTCCTTAGATACTATCAATGGCAGTAAAGTCTACAGTGCTTGTCAATGCAACTAAGAGTTTGTTAGCATTGCTTGAATTCTGAATCAAATTAAAATTTTCAAAAGAAGCATCATGGCAACTTTCAAAGCAATGTTGTTATGAATAAGAGTGAAAAATAACCCTAATTACCTTAAAAAGCCTTCTAACAACTCCATCCAGAACGTCCCATTTGGTTTTTCCACTGACTCCTATGCAGCCAATGAGAAAGAGGCGGGGCCGAGAATCCTAAAAGCAAGCAAATGTGTAAAATGAAGGCTAGACTTGCCAGCCGGCTGAAGGTGAATCCGTCGAAGACGGAGATCTTGTGGCCCGGTCGCCCTGGGTTGGATGAGTGCCGGTTGCCTACCCTGGATGGCGAGCAACTTAGCCCGTCACCCTTGGTTAAGAGCTTAGGTGTTAAACTGGACTCCTTGCTGACCATGGAGGCCCAGGTCTCCATGGTCAGCAAGATGTCGTTTTTCCACCTACGACAGGCTAGGCGACTGGCCCCCTACCTGTCCAGGGATGACCTGGCCACGGTGATCCAAGCGACGGTCATCTCGAGACTGGACTACTGTAATGCCCTCTACGTTGGTCTTCCCTTGTCGACAATCCGGAAACTCAAGCTGGTGCAGAATGCTGCGGCTCGCTTGCTGGTGGGAGCACCAGTGAGGGAGCACATCACTCCCATCCTCCGGCAACTGCACTGGCTCCCCATCGAGTACCGGATTGCCTTCAAGGTGTTGGTTTTAACCTTTAAGGCCTTGTACGGTTTGGGGCCTGTGTACCTGAGGGACCGCCTTACCCCGTACGTTCTCCCGAGATCACTGCGCTCGGAAGAGCAAAATTTGTTGGTGGTTCCATCGTCCCGCTCCTGCCACCTGTCCAGCACTAGACAGAGCTTTCTCTGCTGCGGCTCCAGTACTCTGGAACTCGCTCCCTGAGCATATTCGAGCGATCCCTGAACTCCTTCCCTTTCGAAGGGAATGTAAGACGGCTTTTTTCAGGCTAGCGTTTGGCTAAACCCAAATGTGATTGGCTCGTCCTGCTTCAGTTAAAGAATTGTTGACCCGTTCCATCTCGGTTATGCATCGTGTTTTTACTATGTGTTTTTATTGTATGTTTTATTATATGTTTGCAATTGTGATCCGCCCCGAGCCTGCAGGGAGGAGCGGAATATAAAACCGAAGAAATAAATAAATAAATAAATAAATAGACTTATGCTCCCCTGATATGGAAAGTACAGGTCCTTCTCAAAAAAATTTCATATAGTGCTAAAGATCATTATTTTCCATAATGTCATGATAAAAATTAAACTTTCATATATTTTTGATTCATTGCACACCAACTGAAATATTTCAGGTCTTTTTTTGTTTTAATACTGATGATTTTGGCATACATATCTCAAAAAATTAGCATATTCTATCCGACCAAATATGCTAATTTTTTGAGACAGTGTTTTTGGGTTTTCAGGAGCTGCATGACAAAATCATCAGTACAAAACAAAAAAAAGACCTGAAATATTTCAGTTGGTGTGGAATATATGAAAGTTTAATTTTTATCATTACATTATGGAAAACAATGAACTTTAGCACTATATGCTAATTTTTTTGAGAAGGACCTGTACTTTACTATGTATGATCTATCAGTCATTATGGAGCAAATACCTGAGGTGAAACCCACAATTCTGTTTTCAAATGATTATGTGTTTTGATTGTGTGTTTTAGCAATGTTGTAACCCATCTCGAATTGTGAGGAGAGGCGGGTAAGAAATAACAATACTACTACTACTACTAATAAATCCCATATTTTCACATCATTCGGAAATACATCACACAGTCCTAGACACTTGGGAAGTGTTCGACTTGTGATTTTTTGATACGAAATCCAGCATAAATCCCATGTGTTCATCTCATCCATGTATTTCTTCTGTAACTATGACCTTTTTCTGATCAAGCACAACTGTATGTGCCAGATAAGTTGGTGCAAGACAGTGCTGCACGAAAACAAAAATGTATCCCCCTATATTTTGCAGGTTTACAGAGGGGAAAAAACAGCAACACTGCCAGAATGTACCCCATTTGTGTGGTTTGTAATTCAACCAATTCTTTGTAAGCAATACTAGTATCTTGCATTGTATATGAAAGACAGTCAGTAGCCAAAGCAAGCTGTAGTAAATCAGATGAAAAAGGTTCTTCACATTACTTTGCACGATTCCTCTAAATCTGGCACATGTGTTTGATTGATACACAGGTGCTTGACTCATTGCCCTGCACCTGATCTCCAGTTTGGATCATTTTCCTTTTTTTTAGGTTACTTTAAAACTAGGGAACAAGAAAGAGGCCATAAGGCATATTTAAAATTCTACATGACTGATCATGAAAACCTTGTTCCTCAAAGCAGTGTGCACATTTAGTTTAATTTCTCTTTTATTCATTCCAAATTTCCAAGACAAAAGCAAGTCTGGACTTCCCAGCACTTAAGACATTCACAGCTGCTGGCACTGAGTCTAGACTAGAACTGCAACCATAGTATCATCATCAGAAACAGCAAAGGAAGATGATACAAGAGAAACAATCTTAACAGGAACTATGCCAGAAATAAACTTTGGAGGATAAACACCTATGAAAGCATGGCTTTGTCTTTCAGTTTCTTTCGAAAACTTTGCCCTCGTTCACTGTTATAGAAGGAAAATGGCCAAGAGGTCACAGACAAGCAAAAAAGAAATTCTTACAAAAGGCCAAAACCAAAGGTGACCAAGGAGATGTAACTAGGAAAAGGAAACATTCCGTGTCTTATACCATACATTTTAGATATTGAGGCTGTTTGAATGCAAGGTTAAAACATATGGACGCACATGTCATACTCAAAAAACTATCTGGTCAACTAATTAAACTACAATTTCCTTCCCAATAAAACTACTATGTAGGCACCAGAGATATTTTAATCTGCTCTACGAGGATCATCTTATTTTTCCTAACAAAGTCTCAAACATATTTTAACTCACCTCTTTCCATTTAACTTCATCCTGAAAGCAGACAATTATTTTAACATGCCTGCCACCTTCTTTCCGAGAAGGGCCATCGCTGGAGTCATCCAGGAGCATATCTTTGGAGGAAAACACATATACTCTTTTAGATACATGTAGAGAGCCAGATAGGGTAGCACTAATGTACCTTTCTTAGGCCCCTTCCACACAGCTGTACAAAATCCCACAATATCTGCTTTGAACTGGAATATATGGCAGTGTGGACTGAAATAACCCAGTTCAAAGTAGATAATGTGGGATTTTCTGCCTTGATATTCTGGTTTATATGACTGTATGGAAGGGCTCTTGGTCAATACAAGGAGCATTGTGTGTACTCTGGGCCTATCAGTCTGGGCCTATCAATCATAATTTTCCACCAAGGGAAGTTGAAAAAAGTGATAAATTATGCAAATCAAGCAGGCCTTCTTGCATAATTTATTTTTTATTTGTTGGCCACCAGGAAACAAAACAAGTTGTACCAGAGCAACAAAACCCTGTCTTCAGCTATTGAAAATTATTATTTTCCCTGCTTTGACTTCAGAGATTTCAACACACATTCCTTAGACATTACTTTTGTCAAGTAAAACAGTTGAGATTTTTGCATGCTTAATTTTGTAAACTCTAACAATGTATCATTTTGTGAATCCATGTAAATGAGAAAAAATGTGAATCTATGCCTCTGAACCTGAAGTGGATACCAAAGAGACAAAGTGAGTTTACAAAAAAATTAATGGTTTGTCTTGAAAAAGTCTAATAAATGAGTGCAATTAGATGACTGAATATGATTCAGTGTAGCTAAGTCATAACTTGATTGTCATACTTCAAAGTATTATAATGGTATTATAATGGAAGGGTTTATTCCATCTTTTCCACTTCCACGCCTAGCCCATTAGCTTTCAGAGTACTTTTTATTTATTATTGGCTACAAGAAAAAACCTGCCCATTGGCTTTTCACATACTCACCAAGACTAGCTGACTCTGTGAGGTTCAGACTGTGCTGAGAGAGACCCATAGATTGCCTTGGAGAGGATGAAATGGAAACCTGAGACTGGGCTCTACTACAGCTGCCTTGATTTTCAGACTTCAGCCGATCATTTTCTGCTTTTAGTTTCTCAATCTCACTCTGTATTAGGGAGGGAAAGAAGCAAATAATTTGTGAAGGAAATTGAAAGACTTTCCTGCTATCTCTATTTTTCACTAAGCATATATGTTGAGCTAAGAGCCTCTCTTCCTCTTTGTCTATTGCGTTCAACTGTCGAATCCCAACCACCTCAACTATCAAGAAATAAAGGCTTTTCTCTGACTAACTTCTAGAGACAGACGTTCTTCTCTCTTTTACATCATCCTTATCTTTACTAGTCAAGTAGAGGAGATTTGAAACCATAATTTTCAGCTGTTCATTAGGAGTTATTTATTTATTTATTACATTAATATACTGCTTTTCTCCCCCTAAAGGAACTCAAAGCAGTTTCCAACATTATAAAGGCAAAAATCAATGTCGAACACACATGAGAAAACCAAAAGATAATAGCAAGACATTAACACAGAATCATAGAGCTGGAAGAGACCTTGCGGGCCAACCAGTCCAACCCCCTGCCAAGAAACAGGGAAGTAGTATTCAAAGCATCCCCCAACAGATGGCCATCCAGCCTCTGCATATAATTATAAATTAACCTAACCAAATTAAAACATAAACATTTAGACATAAAGCATAAAAATAAACATCGATAATATAATAACATTTATATTAAAATCCAGTAATAAACAAACGATTTAAAAACAGTTATTAAAATCACGCCAAACAAAATATGTGCGGAGCTCCACCCACTAATAAACACTAGGTCAATCTATTAATAAACATAAAGAAGTAAATAGGCCAGGAGAAGCACAATTGCTGATCCAAGGGATCAAGTACTCCATCAATATACAATCTCAAGATACATAATGTGGAGGAAATAAGGTCAAAAACTTTGATTGGTTATAGCTGTAAGAGCTTGGACACAGGTCCAGATCCAGGTTGACCAATCCATTTGTTGGTCAATGAGCCAAAGCCAGGCGAGTCAGAAATCAGACCCAGGATACACATGGGCAGAAGTCACTGTGTGGGTCTCTTCCACTTGGGAGAATAACTCAAGCCCTGAAGAATAAGTAACATCATACAAGTTATGTCCACTTCAGTGACAATTTAGTGGGAAGTTCAATACTTAAGGGGTTTTCCTTGGCATTTCTTCCAAAATGGGGAAAAAACCAACGAGAGGTAAGCCTCTTGACAACGGCACTCTAGTTTTACATTTTGCATGTGTCTTTGTTGGTGGTATCTCTACAATTTTTTCCCTACCTGCATTCTGTTCATAGCTTCCCGAAGCTGGTCAAGTTGGTGGGCAGAGCTGAGAGCCTCCAGGCGGATATCAGTCAGCTTCATCTCCTTGTCTCTGAGCTCATTTCGTAGTTGCATGACTGTTTCAGCTTCACTGTCAATGCAATCCGCAAGCCTGTGAGCAGAATTTGTTTTTTAAAATAGAGAAGATAGTGAGCCATGATACTGAAGGAACTGAGCAACATAAATTTTGAAAGTTAGCATAAATGAAAGTATTATTGCCCTGCTCCAATAATATTTTTATGTGATGTGTGGGAGAGAATGGCAAAAGTTGGGACCAGTGATGAAGTCAGAAGGAAACATCATTAGAACCCATACAATGACAGATCGCAGAATCAAGAGCATTAACAGTGCCATTCTGACTATGGGAAATACCTAGCTTTAGCTGTTAGCCTCCTGTTAGATGTAATCACTATTCTACAGCAAATCTATTCTCCTTGAAAACCTTTAGTAGATTAAAGAGTTATAGTAGTTGCAGTCACTTGGGGATTGATAGCCTCAAAGAAAGATTTAGCATCCGCCAGGTGCAATTCTGGAGGGCTTTAGAACTCTATACCTTTTCAAACATGAAACATCAGTCCGCACTTCACACTGTTCAGACTTTTTTTAAAAAAAGATCTTTATTCTTCTGGCACCAGCTTTCTTTCCCTTTGCACCCTCCTTCTTTCCTCTTGAAATATCAGTTTCCTTACTTTTCAACATAAGAAAGAAAAGCACTACTATTTTCTGCCAGTTATTCATATCATGTGCATTCTATCAATTTCAGTTAAGTCTTCTTTCAACGGTATCCAATTCCAATTAAATAGTGAAGCAGTCACAAAACTGCAAAGCAAGGTGAGGAAAAGCAACTGTGGCTGTGATGTTGGAGGATTTTTCTGCATTTACTTGGTGGGGCAATTCTACATAGGAAGGTGTAAAGAAACAATGCTAGACAACTTGCCTATTTAGCTCTATAATAACTGGCAAAAGTCATTCTACAATATCAAGGATGGGATCTTATCTATAGCAACATATATACCTTTGTCAATGAGGCAGATGCGTTCTTGGGCATCACATCTTTGTTAAAAAAAAGTTGATGCCAGACACAGAAATAGATATAGGTAATAATAATAATACAGTTTAACACATTTTGACACAGTTTTTATTCAAAACTAGCAATACAAACATTTGAAATGAAACAACTAGAGATCAGGTAAGCCTTGCATAAGTGAATACTTTTTTAATATTGTAGAGATCACTTGTGTCTTTCAAAATACATATATTGATAATTATTTTCTTTTCTAAAGTTGCTTATTATTTTTATATTGATGATCAGAGTTGTGCCTTATTAACATATTGAGGATTGCCGATAAGTCAATCTGATCTGCTTTCCCCTTTTCTCTTTGTTTTGCTGTTTATGCATACTGCATAAGATATTTTGAAGATAGCTAATGTAATATTGTCTGTTGTAGGTGGATATACAGAATTACAGTAGAATCAGCTAAAGCAGAATCCTATTCTTTCCCAGGTCAATTTTTATTATATTGTTTACTACAGACATGCTGCTGCAGCCTGGCACAAAAAAATCTTGTTGTTTTTTTTCTAACTCCCCTTCTCAGTTTTGATATTAGAAATATAAAATGGCAAAACATGAATTCCCTTCTTTTTTACCCCCAGATCCTAATTGATGTCTACTAAAAAATGTATGATTTTAAATGATCTGAAACTATCATCATTTCTATTTCAAATTTATAGGCCGCCACTCCCCAGAGGCTCGGAGCGGCTTACATCAGACATGCATGACACAATAAAACAGCAAAAACAATAAAATATAAACTGATTAGCCAGATGGGAAGGCCTGCCTAAACAGATGTCTTGCACGCTCTCCGAAAAGCTAGTAAGTCTTGGAGTGTATGGACTTCAAGCATTGAAACATTTTGTTTTACCTTATCAAATTATTTAAACATACCTTTAGTTTGTTTATTTTTTCCTTCAATTTTTAAACATTGCTTTACACTGGTGATATTGATTTGTTACTAACCTGACCTCCTATAGGGAGAGGTATGAATATTTTAATACATAAGTAAATCAAATGCACCATAATATTATCCTACATTCTGTATTAAGAAAGCCAACTATACTACTACCAGTTTAGCAGATTAGAAATTAATCAAGATTGAGTGGAAATAATTTGTGGAACTGCAGCCATAACAAGAACATTTGGGGGGGGGGGGGAGGTGTCAACATTTCTCCACATTAAGCCAGCAATAAACAATCTTGTTCAGTGTCTTTGAGGCTAGAAATACAGGATTACACCGGAAGAATCCTGGGAACTGCTCTGTTGATTTTAAGTGTTACATTGGGTTAATCTCTTTTCTAATAAAGGATACCATCAGAAAGCAAATAAATCAGGGTGGAAGCCCCAGGCAACCTAGAACTATATATTTTCCTTTCTTAAATCTGTACTGTTTGGTGATTCCTGAAGTACTTGTCAAGACTCATCATACTTGCAGCATACATTTGATTGATGACAAGTGTGATCATAAAAGATAGGATAAATTTCATGGTTTAAAAAGCTTTGCCTCTATCCAGTATTAAAGAGACAAGATAGTTAGATTAAGTTGTTGAAGATAAGAGAATTTTCTGAAAATGATATCGATATCTAAACTCATAATGTCTTTGTTTTCAGAAGTGCAGATTTCAATAATGCTTGATATTCCCAATCTCTATTTATTTTACCATCATTTTAAAAAAGCAAAAGTTGGTACAGATCCCTGCTTTCTGACACTTGGCTTCAGATCTATTTTTTTAAATCACCACATGTTTCACTTGCCAAATTTGAAAGCTTGACATATGTACAATATGCTATGTGTCTTTACAAACAAACAAAAAAGAGACACACCTATTTGTGGTTCTCGCCTTAAAATATTTTAAAAGAATGCACTCTGAAGTATACAAATGAGCAATCATCAGAAATGCATGTCATTCACATGCCATTTAACCTGGGTATTTTCCTTCCTATGTAATTTATTTTTATAGACATCAGAACTTATTCGAACAACTTACAGAGTGAGAAGTATAATAATGAGAAAGATTTTACATAAGGCAAATTAATTTACGCTAACAAAAACTGTTGTATGTTGGCAAGATGCAGCAAGCTAAGACTAAGACAGAGGGCAGAAAAGAGATCCAATACAAGAATAAATCATACAGAGAGTACAGCCAAGTTTTTAAAATGTACTCCCACTTCTCCTTTCCCTCCTAGTCTTCCATCTACCTGCAAGTTCTTTTTGGCAGCATCAACATCAGGGACAACACACATTTCACTCTAGGACTGAAACAGTATACAGTATATGTAGCAAAAAAGGTGGTGAAGCTTGAGTTATGAAAGAATGGGATTCTACTGTAATTGTGTGCCCCTGCTTATACAGACAAGGGAAAATGTAGCTGCTCCCAGAATCCCTCTTTCAGCATGTGGAAACAGTAAACATAGAAGAAAGAAAAGAGATAAATCTGCCTCATCATCTTCTGCAGGACCATAACAAACGTTGGTGTATGTGCTTACCACAAAAACAGAATTTTTATTAAAATATATTCTGGTGAATGAAAATGTCATCCCTGGATGTATTTTGGAAGAATATTTCAAGTGGTCTCTACAAAATGCAAAATGTTTTTGCTTACTTATGGGAGTAAACAAAACCAACATGGAAGGCTTGCCTAATCTGGTTGTTTCATTTTACATGCCAATATAGTCACATCCACCATATATACTCATGTATAAGTCAACCTCGTGTATAAGTCAAGGGCAGTTTGGGGGATTAAAATGATTGATTTTGATACATTATCAGCAAATAAGTTGAAAGGAAAGAATCAATGCTGCCCCTTGGGCCAGCCACCCCTGACTGCTGCCACTTCTTCACCCAGGCACTCAAAAAGGCCAGAAGCAGTGCCACCTTGGAGAAGGTAGAGGAGGTCAGTGTTTCTTTTAGGTTCTTCCTGGATGGACAAAGCTCTTGTCTTATACGACTCCACACAGAGAAGGGGGTGGCTCCTTTTTTTAAATAAGAGTTAAGGTGAACAACTCAAGATGATAGTGAAAAGAAGGGTTTGGGACTTAGGGCCCTTCCAGGCAGGCCTGAAATTCCAGTATCGGATCCCAGATTTTCTGTTTATCGCAGATTATCTGGAAGTGAGGTTTAAGGCAGAAAATTTGGGATCAGATCTAGGATATAGGGCCTGTCTGGAAGGGCCCTAAGTCAAACATAGAAAAGGGACAAACTAGTTGAGTGGAGAAGACATTACGTATAAAGAAAAAAGAGAGAAAAACTACTTGGATTTGAACTTTCAGTCTCTCATGGCTGCGGAGATACTCACAAAAAACAAACAAACAAAAAAAAACAACACAAAAACAGAGCCTAACTTCAATATAGGTTGGATATTCCTTATCTGAAATACTTGGGATGACAAGTGTTCTGTATTTTGGATTTTTTCAGATTTAGGAATACTTGCATCCACATAATGAGATCTCAGAGATGTGATTCAAGTCTTAATACAACATTCATTTATGTTCCATACACACCTTATACATTGCATACTATTTTTTAAATATTTTGTGCATGAAACAGTTTGTGTACATTGAACCATCAGGAAGTCAAGGTGTCACGCTTTCAACCACCTGCATGAACAATTTTGTTATATTTCAGATTTCAGGATTCCAAACAAGAAGTATTCAACCTGTATAAGATAACAAACACTACTACATTAACAGGAATGCTGCTTCTTTACACTTAGAAACTCAACTCACAGAGAATTGGAATGTGAGGTTCTCAATAATGGTGTAGACATAGCAGAGCCATTGTGAGGCAGTTTCGGTGATGAAGGCAGTGAATAATCTGTCATCTCCTCGATATCGGAATGAGAAGAGGCTGATTTAGGAGACTTCTTTTTGCCAAAAGCTTGTTTGAAAGAACTACGCAACTGAAAAAAGACCAAGACAAAGTGATGGTGAATTAATCAACTTACGATATACAGCCAGAAATAAAGAATAGAAGGGAAAATACTTATCATGCAAAACTTTAAAATGTGATTTAAAAACTACATTTATTTCAAGCCAAATTAAGAGAAGTACAGATTTTTGTGTTCTTCTTCTGGAAGTCTTTATATCCTATTTAGAAAGGATGCACCTGATCTGCTTTGAATGTACTGGTTGGTGGAGAAACAATTCTGAAGCACATCTTCCCACTTTACCAGCTTGGAAATGCTTTTCAGCTCATGGACCATTTTATTAAAAGATTACCACATGTTGCAGTTACAAAGTGACATGGCTCAGACAAGGCAATTGATGCGGACAGTGTTAATCACGTAAATGGATGAGTTAGCTTGGTATTTTAGAATTTAAAATACATCTGCCTTACCTCATTAACCTGCCAGAGGAAGTGCAAGCAAAAAGGGAAGGAAAAAAAGACAAGTTTTAACAGATAAAACCAGTGACAGGGAAAGCGCCAGATTCCTCAGACACACCCACCACCACCATCTCCCACAAAAGCACACACAACAAATAATTTTAGGGGGAAGGGGAGAGGGGGAGAATATAGTTTGAAAAATGAATGTCATCTTAAGACCAAAAATGGGGGCATGGATATCTTACAGAGCAGGAAGGGTGATGTACTACTTTTAGTCTGAATTGATTGCAAGGTGCTCATCTTCAAATTTCTCCAGTATAAATCCAGCATTGGATGTCACACCAAGATCTGGAAGTTACTGGCTATCCTTCATCTGTAGTATAATCATGCTTTCAATTTAACATTTCATTCTCTTCAACACTATACATAGGCAAGCTTATCAGAGGAGACTGTTGTAAATCCAAACTTCCAACAGTTAAAAAAATTGTGTCAGAAACGACTTGAGAAACTGCAAGTCACTTCTGGCGTGAGAACATTGGCTATCTGCAAGGACATTGCCAGGGGACGCCCAGATGTTTTACCATCCTGTGGGAGGCTTCTCTCATGTCCCTGCATGAGAAGCTGGAACTGACAGACGGGAGCTCACCCCACTCCTCAGATTCGAACCGTCGACCTTTCGGTCAGCAGTCGTGCTTTCACAACCCATTGCACCACTGGGAGCTTCACTTATAACAGTGAAATTAGTAGAGTGAAATGTCATTACTCTCCCACATTTGATGATCTGGTCAAGATTCAAGGAAAGCTCAGATCATAGAAGATGATGCCCAAATTTATAATGGAAATGCACCTGCAGTGCCTTAGTAAGTTGAACATGTCTATCACATTTGATAACCTGCAGACTTCTTCTGAATTCTCAAATTTGTGTGCTAAAGGGGCAGTCCACTTTTTAAGGTAAAACACAGAATTCTAAGACTTAAAGGGACTATAGGAACTAGAGGTTTTACTTCAAACTAAAAGAAAAGCAGTGTCATTAAGGCAGACGTAGTCTCACAACAAATGGGCTTTTCTATCAGGTACCTTTCCTGCAGCACATGGGACCTTGCACATAATAAATGGTGAGAAATGAAGGAAGGGGAAGTAAAAAATAATTATTTTTCATACATTGGGGTAGCATCTGCAGTAAAAATTAAGTTGTAGAATGCTGCTGTCATTTCTCTATATAATGAAGCAAAAAAGAGATCCAGGGGATGATGAATGGAATTAATACTTGTTTATAAGTTAAAGCAGACTACACAAGAAACTGAAGCAGGTGTTAGCTTTTCCTTGATATTATATGCAATTAGATTATGTACAAAACATTTATCTCAGCCATGAGTACTAAACCGCAAACTATGTGCTAGGTTTTCTCATTTGATTTGCATTTAAGATGTAACCCACTCATTCCATCTTTTGTAACATAAACATTACTTTCTGGCACAAATTCTTAACACACATAGTGCAGTTTAAATTTTAATTCAGGAAACAAACAATAAATTCAATAAAAAGAACACATTAAATCCATAACTGTCAAACCTTTCCCCTCTCTCGATAAAATGCTGCTCCAGAATATTGCAAAACGCAATTGAAGCAGCACTGTGTGTATATGTATATAATCATTCAAACACACTATTTGCCAGTCAAAATAATTTTACCTTACCAAGTTCCTCACTGCTCCTCAGAACCCCCCCCCCCCCCCAATATTACAACAGCAAACACCAATTTTGATGCTCAGTCCAATCAGACACCACAATGTAATGAACATTCCTGATTGCTCAAAGAAAGTGATTTGTCTTTCTAGATGAATTTCAGTGAGAAGGAAAATTGGGGTTTCAATCACAGATCGTCTGTGGAAGGAATACCACAGATCTCAGTCATTTTTGCTCAAGACTTCAATAAACTCAGAGCATGAGGACACCATAATTTTTATTTATTTGATCTCTTTCTTGCCCTAATTAACTGCTTACATTAGAGACGGGAAATCTCTCTAGATACTATTGGATTGCAGTTACTTTAATCCTTCATCATTGCCTAGGTTGCCTGGGTTGATGGGAGTTTCAGTTCTAATGATACTTGGAGGGAAGATCATTGCCTACTTGGTTGTGTTTTGACTCCTGTATATTCATAGAGATATGCTTCAAAGCAATCAAAATTGTCTGTTGAAACATACTGTACATACCCAGTTCTTTCTCTTCTTTTTCTTAGAATCACATTCTATGTTGCTTCCCACACTAGAATGGCTAGTAGCACTGTTAATGCTAGAGACGCTGTCAGAAGAGTGCTGTCTTCGGATCCGCAGATCAGTGGTTTGGGAAGTCCCACCTCCTAAACAATAAGTTAAGCCTTGTTAAATCAATTTAGAAATTGTCCCCATCTCTCCTTCTTTATTCCTACGTACACATTAGTCATCCTTTGCTCCCCCTTGACACCGTCTTCAATCACTATCTTCCTTTGTCGGAAACAACAGTTTCACCCCATTGCCATTGCCTATAGCACACTGAAATTCAATTTCTGCTTTGTGACTTGCTACTACCATTAACCTTGTGATTCCCAACCTTTTCTTGACCAGGAATTGCTTTTGACCAGGGACCACTCTCCAACGTTAGTATCAAAAGGTCAACTTTAGATTTGGTTTGGTTATTTGGGGTGTTAATTCAGAAAACTGCATTGGATAAACCACATCAGTTCTAGTCTCTGATACAGAACATATACCATCCAGTAGTTGCCATCTGCTCACCCACAGAAAACCATATTTAATAAGCCTTGGAACTACAAGAGGGTTTTGCGAGGCTAGTCGCTTTCATTGCAACAGTGTAGTAATAGTGAGGTCATGGATCATATTTTTGTTCTTGTGGACCACTGGTGGTCCACGGACCACAGCTTGGGAACCACTGAATTAACCTAATGCCTGAAATAGCATAATTGGACAAGGGAGTAAACCCTGACTGCTGGGATAGCTAATACCAATAGTAAAAGAAGATGAATGGTGGAGAATCAAGTAAGATGACTGCTGCAATGAAAGAGGAACTGGAAGGGAGATCTGGGTAGAGACTGCAGCAAAAGGTGGAAGGAAAGGGCAGGAGGTGAGCAAGCATTCGTAGTAGGAGGCCAATGAGCATCGTATGTAAAGGTCAAGCAGGAACTGTCATTACTTGTCTTTTTGGGGATAAGATTTTAAGGCTTTCAACCAAGTTAAGCACCTGTAAATGCATATTGTGCTTGAAGCACATTATATTGTAATACCACAGGGTTGTCCTGTGAACATTACTTTTCTCTAAAGGAAAATCAAAGATAGCTTGATAATTATATATTCTGTCTATGGCAAGAAACATTGCATCAGTTATCACCAAGGGATGAATGTTAAGCTGTTATTGAAAGTGAAGGTTCTTTGTTTCCTTTACCTTTGCAGGCAAGCTCAGGTGTGTTAATTACCCCATTAATGGCAGCCTGAGCAGCAGCATTTTGTTTCTTCAGTAGCTCAATCGTCTTTCTTAACTCATTCAGTTCTGAATCCTGAAAGACACACCAACACACAAAATTCTATATTCTTGAAAGAGTGGTCAAGTAGGCATTGGAGCGCTGTGTTTCACATCATTGGGAACATCCTTAAAATCACTTGGCTGGAGCCTAGTATGCCAGGTGAACATTTCTGAATGCCTCATTTCTGCATTCCTAGTCTACTGTAATGTGCTCTTCATGGGACTGACCCTGAAAACTATTTGGAAGCTGCAAAATGCACCAGTCTTGCAAGCTCAATTCAAAGTGCTAGTGTTGCCCTACAAAGCCCAGATATTCTTAGCAGTCAGGATATCTGAAAAACTGCCTGATAAGAATTTGAGATATTCAGAGGATGCCCTGTTGTGTATTGTATCACCTCATGAAGGCTGGTTGATTCACATAAAAAAAGCTTTCTCTACATCAGGTTGATCCAAACATCATCTTGTTTGAACTTCTGGCAAGCAACCCAAACAGGGCTGTTTCACATGGCATTCATTTGGGTTTGAAATTACTATTTTAATTGTTTGAAAACTAGATTCTATAACTACTTTTTAGATTGCTTTTAAGGGGTATTTTTACAATGTATTTGTCTTTGTGTGGATTTATCCCACTGGGTTATAGCCACTGTTAGGATGCAAAGAAAAATCACAAGTACCAACATTGTTTCACTAACACAGGGGTGACTTGTCTGGGGCCACATGTTCCACCACTCGGCACCCCATTTTCATAGTGTATTGATATTCTTCAGGCCATCATTGTTGATTTTCACCCTCCCCTAAGGTGGTATTAGTTTTGCTGAAAGCTTCCAAGAGTGACAATTTTAAATAGGTTGCAGTCCTATCCTTGAATGGTTTAACATTAAAAAATATCATTACTGTGACCATTATCACCAGTCTAGAAATAGCTGACAGCTGAGTCCATTTGATTTTCTTTTCATATTTTTGCCAGTCAATGTAACCCCTGGAGAGTCACGGGGACAGAAACTGCCCCCTCAATCAATTGCTGTTGTCTACCTCTGCAAATCAGCTAGCAGAACCACAAGGACAACTAGCACAAACAATACCAAGACACAGTTCTTTTAAGTGGAACGTATTGTATAAATCCTTTCACAAGCAGAATCAGCTAATTAGATTTAACTTTTGCATAAATTTTGGATTACTTAATCTGTATTCTAGAAAGGGTAAAAATAGGGGGTAGCTAGTGGTGGAAGCCCCGAGGCAGTAGAATCACTCCCTTGGATGCAACCTATTATACAAGCACATGCAAGAAAACAGGCCTAATAGTAGCATAATATTTCATGAGCATAACATATCATTATTTCTCCTAAATATGGCCTGAAGATATCAACTGGTGTTCTGCTGCTGAAATAAAGCAGGTCTGTTCCTGTAAATTTTTGAAATGAATGACCATTTGGGAACCATGGGAAATCAGTTTGGGGCTCTTTGCAAAAGATATGTGATGCAACAACATAAAGAAATACATAAAGAAATGTTTTGATTTTATGTTATTGCCTCATTTTCTTTGTGACCCCTATTATGCACACAAGCACCGACATGCTACTTTTTAAGAACCGAAAAGAAAGGGTGACGGTCTTCTCAAAAGATCAGGAAAAAAAGCTGTAACAGCAAATGTTGGGGTGTTGATATAAATGGTCTACCTCCTTCATCATTACTAACTGTTAAATGCACTGAGCAGAGCGGTAGTTCAAAGTATCTGGATGATCCCAGGTTAGGGAAAGTAGCACCTTTCCCCTTTCCACCAAGATAAAAAGTTGTACTAGTGGTTTGCAGACATGTTGAGTCAGCAATACAAATATGCTGCCTTTATGCTCTCAAGGAGGTTTCTTCACTCTGCAATTGGATTCCAAAGACATTTTTGCTGTCAGCTTAGTTGACAATAACTTCTCAATTTTATCGAAAAGCTATATTTTTATATCTTTATACATATTTTAACTGTTTAGTATGATCAGTGATGCCTGAATGACTGATTCGCCCAAAGTTGTTTATTTTGTTTTAATTATATGTGTACATGTTTATATTTTATGGCATTGAATGTCTGCCTTGTTTGTGTTACATTTGGAAACTGCCCTGAGTCCCTTTGGGGAGAGAGGTGCAGGCCAGAAATAAATAAATAATAATTATTATTATTAAGAAAAGGTCATTTATGCAATGTATGTCCATGAATATAACAACTGGACTTGCCTTCTGTTCTGCAGTCATAGTAAGGCTTTGCAGTCTAATGGTCATGTTCCCCAGACTCTGTTCAAAAGCTGCCACAAGGTGAGCCTGCAAGTTGAATAAAGCAACACAGTTAAGACTTTTCCTTCATAGAGCATTTCCCTGCTGAAGAATTTAAAGTGGATGTCTGTGGACTCAAGATAGTCCTTAAACTACTGATTGGTAGCAATTTTTCAGGAAAGAAACATTACAATCCATGGCAGCAACATGGTGCTCTCTCTCAAATGGTTAGTCCCTGGCACGGGGGGACATGGGGGACAGGGACCTTGCTGGTTTGCCACATCAAATAACTTCAGGAGCATTTATTCAGAACAGTGGTTCTCAACCTGTGAGTGCCCAAATGTTTTGGCCTTCAACTCCCAGAAATCCTAACGGCTTGTAAACTGGCTGGGATTTCTGGGAGTTGTAGGCCAAAACACCTGGGGATCCACAGGTTGAGAACCAATGTTCTAAATAAATGCTCCTGAAGTTATTTGATGTGGTGAACCAGCAAGGTCCCTGTCCCCCATGTCCCCCGTGCCAGGGACTAACCATTTAAGAGAGAACACCATGTTGCTGCCATGGATTGTAATGTTTCTTTCCTGAAAAATTGCTACCAATCAATGGCTTAAGGCAGTGGTTCTCAACCTGTGGGTTCCCGGGTGTTTTGGCCTACAACTCCCTGAAATCCTAGTCAGTTACCAGCTGTTAGGATTTCTGGGAGTTGAAGGCCAAAACATCTGGGGACCCACAGGTTGAGAACCAATGGCTTAAGGACTATCTTGAGTCCACAGACATATAGAAGAATACCATTTATAGGATGCAACTAACAAATGCCAGCACAGAGCAGCACCTTTCTTCATAAGCAGCAGAGATAGCTAAGCTGTAGCATTTTTGTGATTAGAAAGCAAGACATAAAAAGAGGTCCTATAGCCTGTATTTATTATATTGTACCTGGTTGCAGCAGATGCACTCAGGCTAGAAAAGAAATGCCATGAGTGCCTCAGCCTTGGCTCAGAGTTATAGCCAATACAGCTACACCAATAAATCTGAGCACTCTGTCATTTTGTTGCATAGTTACTTATCTGACCAATCTGCTGATCCCAGGTATATTTAGTCATGGCAAATATGCTTGGGATGGCAACTTTCAAAGTATTTCTCCCAAGCTATGGAAAATCTACCACAGATTCTTTCGATACAGCAAAGCTGTAGGCAGTCATTTCAGCATTATTCTCCCATCAGCAAATAGTTGCCTTATCCCTAGTAACTGTTCTCCAATTCACAGTGAAAACAACCCTAAAGAGTACGATAACACTGGGATATGTGGCTCTTACTCTCTCTGGCCTCTGTAAAAACATACCAGGCCAAATCTGTGAGAAAAATAGCAGAAAATAAAACAAGCTTCGAGCTGAATACATTTGCTATAAAAAATGTTTATTTTAAAAATACTGAAGTGAATAATTCCTGTTTAAAAAGATGTGCCAGTTATTTAAAATACCAGCAAAACCTCAATTCAAATACTAGAGAGGAGGGAAAGGCATCCGAACACAGAAAAGTTTGTAAATACTATGGTGTCAATTAAGGTAACCTCTCTCCGTTACATTTAGATACTGCAGCTGTTGTGTAACTAGTCCACAGCGACAAAGAAGGTTGCTATTTAATAATTGAAAGATGGATGTTTGTTTATTAGTTTGAATTAGAGAGAAGCCCACTTAAAGTAAACTCCTCCTTCCTGTTTGAAACCTCAGCAGAGTGGCTGGGTGAACCAAGCTGCGAGAAAAGCCTGACAAAACTAAGGGACTGGTACGTCAAGTAGAAGGGGAAGTTATAACACAATGTTGAAGAGACTCCTCGCCCAAGAAACAATTCTACGGAAGCCTACATCCAGTGTGGAACAGCAATTCTCTAGTCTTTCAGATCGCTTCAGGAGTGAGGAAGTGAAGATAAAATGCATTCTTCCCACTATCACTTCTTATCACGACTTTTCAAGCTGAACTATGTAGTGCCAGAGTTTTTCCACTACCATATCTAAATTTTAGAGTAACATACGTTTGAGAAAACAACAATTCTATTGACTGAGGGTTTTGTGTGTGTCAGAAGCAACTTAGAATCATAGAGTTGAAAGAGACCTCGTGGGCCACCCTGTCCAACTTGAGATAACTGCAAGTCACTACTGGTGTGAGAGAATTGGCTGTCTGCAGAGACATTGCCCAGGGGACGCCCGGATGTGTTATCATCCTATGGGAGGCTTCTCTCATTTCCTCGCATGGGAAGCTGGGGCTGACAGATGGGAGTTCACCCAATCTTGCGGATTCGAACCGCTGACCTTCAGGTCAGCAGTTCAGCCGGCACAAGGGTGTAAACCATTGTGCCACCACAGCTCCGATGTTGACAGTGATTCTTTGGTAATGAAGGAAAGAATATTCCTTGACTGATTCTTTGGCAATGAAGGAGGGAATATTTTAATTATGTGGCATATATATATCCTATATTTTCTCCTAAATACCGTGAGACGCTGTCATTTCATCCATTCTATACTATCCTCGTGTTAATAATGGTTGGGATCGTTCTTCAGTCATTCGTTTGGAAGCAAACCTCCCTGTACTCAAATAGGTTGCCTCCCAAACAGCAAACATGGCTGTATCTAAAGACTTAATAGTTTGATAGAATCCACAAAAGCATGTGCTCTCCTGATACTAACTTTGACAGCTCAATCTCAAACTCCTTTGACTTCGCTGACAGCCTCTTATAAATTATTGTAAAGTGTTGCTTACTGTGTCAACCTAATACATGTTTGCAATTTTTTATTGTCACTTGGAGTGAGGTTTAGGACAACTCAACACATGGTGGAAATTGTCTCCACACCCCATAAAGATCATTTGGGAGGTGGGGGCTGAGGGGGGGAATTGTAAAAAAAAGTGGTTTGACCTTAAAGTCCTGGAGGTCATGAAAACAACCTGGAAATCCCATGATGTCCCGGGACACACTTTGCTTACCCTGATCTAAATCTTCACTAACGCAGTTCCTTGCCTATACCATAGCTCAACTGGACACGTGAAACTGCTTGCACAATAGTAATAGTATTGCATGTCAACTTTGCAAGAACTCAAAAAGCAGATAATTAGTTAAATTACCTCTGCACCAACACAGTGGCATTGCAATTCACTGTTTAGAAAGCAATAAATTAATTTCTATTTTAAAAATAGAAACTGTATTTGAAAATCCCAATGTAACCCTATATGCCAGTAAAAAAAAAACTTTTCCTCCTGTCTACATTATACTCACATTGGCAGTCAATTGTGTTGTCAGAGCTGAGACTTTTTCCTGGGATGCGTCCAACTCCCTCCTCAATTTGCGGATCTAAATACAAAATTTCAAAATATTGTTTTGAAAATATTAATATAGAAAATTAATATTACACAAAACAAGGTTAAAGTGCAGAACAAGACTGAAATGCCAGAAATGGTTTTTTAAAAAACCCAAAACAAAACAAACTATAACATCATCAGATATAAAGATGCTTTAGAGCAGTGGTTCTCAACCTGTGAGTCCCCAGGTGTTTTGGCCTACAACTCCCAGAATTCCGAGCTGTTAGGGTTTCTGGGAGTTGGAGGCCAAAACATCTGGGGACCCCCAGGTTGCGAACCACTGCTTTAGAGGAAGAAGAAGAATACAGTACATGGAAAACTAAAAACAATATTTGGATCAAATTCAAAAGACCAGACATGGCACAGGTTAGTT
Organism: Anolis apletophallus; assembly: GCA_030556195.1. NCBI lineage: Eukaryota > Metazoa > Chordata > Lepidosauria > Squamata > Anolidae > Anolis > Anolis apletophallus. Next base: position 71,069,147 of record JARBWK010000002.1, on the reverse strand, counting down.
ATAGCTTAAAGAACCACCATTGTTGTAATAAAAACACAATGCAGAACAAATAATATATTCCAAATTAGGCATCAATCTTATGGGATCCTTTCCTGATGTATATGTATTACTAGTGTTTTCAGAAGAAAAAGTAAAGCTGAACTTCCTTTTGTTCTTGCATGCAAGAGTTGTCAAAGCCAATTATTTCAAAACCACAGGATAAGTGTCCAAATCAATGTGTGCATCCAGAAATGGCTAAACCCTCCTGGTACTGATCTGATGATTAAATAAGTAGCAACACCAGCAAGCATTCAAAAAATGAAGACCCTAAAACAACATGTGTCACAACTGTAGAGAATCATGAAAGATGTATATACTGCAATAAACTCTCTTTTCGGAATATAATGAATAAACCCTATTTCTTTTCCTTACTGACATAGGGCCAGTTGCTGTTAATTATACCCAAGACATGCCAAAACCAATTGTTGTAGTTGAGCGACACCAATGAACACATAAATGTTATAAGAGTTTACACACATTGGACTTATGGCATCCTTTGAAATAAACATTACTCTATATCTGAGAAACCTGATGGCGTTGACAAAGTGAGAAGTACACAAACGCAAATATATGATTCAAAAGGATTCTGCATTTGAATAGCTGATTTTTACAAAAGCCAGTAGTATTATTCCCTTAAAAATTTCAAATATGGAATAAAAAATATCCATTAACAAAAAAGGGGAAGCTATTAATAGTATTTTTCCTTACCTCTGACTGACATTTTTCTTCAGGCTAGAAAAAGAAAGGAAAAAGCACTAGTATGAAACACATAATTACGATCAGTTTCAGTTTTGAACCTGTTAACGACTTGGAGCGTATTCTTAAATTCTTTCCTTAATTTTGTCATGTATTCTTCAGTTTCTGGCCACATTCAGCCCTAAGGCCGATTTGCTAAAAAGGCAATCTGGCTGAATTTAATAGTTTTAATACTTTCAGGTAAGCTGATAAAGGGTTGAACTCCAAACTGTTACAACTATTCTCTGAATGTTTCAATATGCATTAAACAATGCACATTGCAACCTACAGCTTTTATGACTTGGAAATAAAAATATTCCAAAAACAAAAACCAAGCAGTATGAACAAATAACAAGATTGGCCTATTACTCCAAACACATGAGAAAAATAAATGCAGCCGTCACAGCTTCCAAAAGTTTGAAGAAACAACAACAACAATAACTTTGTTTATAACCTGCCCTATCCCCCTGGGGGGACTCAGAGTGGTTTCCAACAAAGGATGGCAAACATTCAGCGCCATGAAACAATGCAAATAAACAAATAGCCTCAAGAATAAGACATCTATAAAATTTATAACTACTCACAGTTTAAATTATTAAATAAAACATATAAATATATTAAACCTACAAAGTTACATAATAAATCAGTTTAAAAACAACAACAGTTAAAATAACCATTGTCATATAATTTATCTGCCGCCAACAAGCCAGAATAAGGTGCCGTGTTCTACTCAAGGTTGTAAAACATAATATTATAATCCCCTCCTCTCCATAAGCTAAATAACAAAATATATTTTATGCAGGGTTTTTAAAAAGAAGGCAGTTTTTACTTCTTTACGGAGGGAGTTCCAGAGGCGGGGGGGGGGGGGTGATCACGGAGAAGGCCCTATGTCTCATTCCCACCAATCATGCTTGAGACGGAGGTGGGATGCAGTGACCAGCTAGTTTATATACAGAGATGCAATTAGTCAAATAGCCTGGGACCAAACCATTTAGGGCTTTATAGGTAATAACCAGCACTTTGTAGTTAGCTCAGAAGCAGACTGGCATCTAGTGGAGCTGTCACAACATCGGGATGGTAGCAATCTGTCTACCCATCTCTGAACCAGTTGAAGCTTCTGAACTATCTTCAAAGGCAGCCCCATATAGTGTTGCAGTAGTCTGGGATGTAACTAAGGCATGGACTACCATGGTCAGATCTGACATCTCAAGGTATGGGCGCAGCTGGCACACAAGTTTTAATTGTGCAAAGGCACTCCTGGCCACAGCTGATACCTGGGCCTCCAGGATCAGTGATGAGTCCAGGGTCACCCCCAAGCTGTGAACCTGTGTCTGCAGGCTATACACTGGTATGCCTTCTGACTGACCAGGAGTACCTCTGTCTTGTCTAGATTTAATTTCAACTTGTTAGCCCTCGTCCAGCCCATTACTGATTATAGGCACCAGTTTAGGACCAGGACAGCATCCTTGGCTTTGGGTGGAAAGGTGTAATAGAGTTGGGCTTTAGTGTTTTATTTGAAACTATTACAGAATATACCCATGTATATGTCTAGAAAAGGATTTCAGTGTGGCTTAATTTTCTAGATTGTGCCTCATTCTGAGAAGAAAGATTGATAGTTCTATTTTATGACACTCACCGTTGAATAAATAGATGATGTACTCGAAACCAATGAAAGAGAGGAGCCATGCACTAAAGGGAACATAAAGGTAACAAATTACTTGCCTGACTGTATAAGTGTAGCTTCTCAGTACAGATGCTTCTAGAAATTTTAATATTTTAAAATCAGTCTATTTTTTTTAAAAAAATAAATCACCAGTCATGAACATATTTACTCAAAACAAATCTTGCAGAAGTACCAAGAAGTAAGCTGAAATAAATGGGAGCATTATACAAAACATACCCAAAAATGGTCTCAAATAAAGCTTTTAAAAATTATTGTTTGTCTGCCGGTTATGTCTGAAACATTGCAAAGTCATGATAGCGCATGAAAAATGCAACAGAAGATGACGAGAAGCAGACAAAGTAAAGGTTAAACTGACCAGTCCAGTTTCACCATATGGTTGGCCTGAAGCATAAACAGCAAAAGGGAGTTAAAAGACTTCATAAATAAAGGAGACCGAATATTTTGATGTGAATAATATAAACAAAATCTCAATTAGGATTGCAGATATCAAAGTAAGAGGGGGAAAACACTGATTATATTTTAACAATTCCTCAGTGGTAGGAATGGGAACCCAGTGCCCCTCCAGAACCTTTCAAAACAATAAAGGAAGTTTTCCTATGAGGCAACAAGCTATGGAATGTCCTTCTTAAATATCTTGTATTTGTATCTAAACTAAACTGCCCACACGCAAAAGTAAAATACCAGTTTCTTTCACACACATATATAGTAGGGTTTGTGGTGGTCTCGGCAATGTAATAGACTGCTGCCATTGGTGTGAAAATCACAGTAATTTGTCTCAAAACAGTCATGGGAACCCTAGCTTTCTGCAATGCTTGTTTGTTTATAAAACAGTTACACATAGTCAGGTTTTTCACAACCATACTAAGAATAGAGAGAGTTTGTCAAACATTTATTTGAATAAAAATCTAATTTTATTACTGTTTGTTCCTTTTTAATGTTTGTATCTTTTTTTAAAAAATGTGTCAGAAACAACTTGAGAATATGCTGCAAGTCGCTTCTGGTGTGAGAGAATTGGCCATCTATAAGGACATTGCCCAGGGGACGCCCGGATGTGTTACCATCCTGTGGGAGGCTTCTTCCCCACATGGGAAGCTAGGGCTGACAGTAGGGAGCTCACTCTGTCTCACAGAATCGAACTGCTGACCTTCAGGTCTTCAGATCAGCAGTTAAGCTGGCACAAAGGTTTAACCCATTGGGCCACCGCAGCTTCCTCTCTTTGTCTGTGACCACAATAAACAATGTAGATATCATAAAACAATTATTCTTTTCTCTAAAGTCACTAAAATCACATTAAAAATAAGATAAAGTAAAATGGTGTGAAATTTCTAGAAGAAATTAATATTCCACCCCACAAGATTCACTGCACTAAAATAGAAATTGAGCATGAAGCAGTCGCTTAATATGCACCTTTTCCGAGAAAGGCCAATTGATAATAAGTACGTTTGGGGGGGATGCCTGAATTACCATATATTTTGGAAGACACATTCCATAATCCCTTACCATGTTGATTGGGTTTATATAATATTGTAATATTGTGCTTCACAGGCCCAATTCAATAGTATCATCAAATTTACTCTTTCTGCCACAAATACATGTGAATGCTTCTATCTCTATAACAATTCAAATAAGCTTCCATAAAATATTTTCAGCAAATTTAAAAGTTATCCAGGAAAACAAATCTGATTATTATTATAATCTCCATGTGACAAAATGGCCCTGTTTTATGTCTTTTACGTTCATCAAATACCAAGAATGCTTGGTAACCTCTTAGTTGAACAAAATGTTTGCCATGTTTGCAAAACTGAATACCAGCTATTTCTACAGAACTGCGTTTAAATTGCTACATTTTAGGGTCAATAGTATGTGTCTGGCAGAATAAACATTTCATACATTTTGTTCTATAGTCTACATTTTTTCCTTTCTGTTAAATATATAATCACACTATCACTGGAGGGATTTATACAGTTTTAAATAGAGTAAAACATTAATTTATTGATACTGTGATTTGGAGAAAAGAACAAAAAAGAAAAATATATTGAATTCTTTAATGATTTTATAGTTCTACATGAATGCCAAGAGATCATTTAAGAGTTTATTTTATTCCATCATACTAAAATCTCTGATTATTTTCCTTTGTTTAATGAGGTTCACAGCAATGTTATAGCCTGTTGTAGGTGTTACTGAAATAGATGCCTTTCTGATCACCGTGGGTAATAAACACAGTTCGGAACCTAGGGGAAGAAGATCTTAATTTGAAATAGGAAATTATTTCATCAGTACTAATTTTCAAGGCACTATTTTGGGTTCAATATAAAGCTCTCAAAATCTGCTATCCCATTTGCAACAGTCAATTTCACTTTCTGCAAAAAAAATATGTTGCTTTCCAAAATCAGACACACACACACTCTTCATTTGATTGATATTACCAGAGGGTAAAAACCTAAACCTTGGAAAGGAAACATATATTTTGCTCAAATTAGGGAATTTCTCTCTGGAACTTATAGAAGCACTAAATCAAGCAAAGAAAAAGACTGTGAAAGGTTATAAGAGTATTGAATCATTAGCATTTAGTAATGATTAAAGAAGGAAATAATTAGCAGTGGTGGGTGGTTGCTTCTATCTCAATTGAGCTATCCAAGGTGCTGAAACATTGAGCATAGATAATGGCACCCTGGACAGTTCCTTCAAGAATGGATGAAAACTGGACTAGATGCACCATCCTCTGATATTGAAGCAAGCAACTGCCACGGATATAGGCAATTCAATATATGGAAAGGTGCCTACATTAGGACCGAAGGATGTGTACAAATCTTTACCCATTGAAAGAGTGATATTATGTATTACTGTAGTCAGAAAAAGGATATATTTCAGTGGGAAACGTAACAGAGTATTGCATAATATTTGAGGTTTTGAAAAATCAAGGCACTGAATGCTGAAATGATCCAAGGTTATTTTACATTATGTTTCAGTTAAAACAAAATACCATAAACTAGTTGATATTTTGTGTTTTGTTTGCTTTAAAATTTCTTGAACTCGGTATCTATTACATTAACTAGATTTTATATGTTTCTGTTTTCTATTTGTAGGTTTATTAAAACTGTACAAATAGATACAAACAAAATCAACATTAATCAACAGTAGATGTTGGTTAACACTTCAACAATTTGTAATTATTTTCTTCCATGCCTAATTTCAGCTATATATTTCAACTATATCATACTTAATACAACCTTTGAACAAGATTTCCACTTACCCTCTTCAAAGCCATCTCGGAATGACCCAGAACGGCTCATTGTCCTGCTCTTTTCATCCAGTGACATTGAGCTGTTCCGGAACCGGGAATCACTGTAAGGATCATAAGGCCCATCTGCATTAGAGAGACTGTGCGTCCGGAGCATGGTTGGGTTTGACAAGCTCATCTGGGCAGCTGTGGTGGGGCTTGCTAGAATGCAAGGCAAACACAGAACATTCACAAATCTATGAAAATACCATTGCTACTATATCAATATATGCTCATATCTCTCTGCAAATCCTTTTAAAATAAGAATTGGATCAATTCAATGATTGTGCAACTTAAGACAAAAATATAATTTCAGTACATATACAAAAATCTAGGGGAAATCTACTGAATATTGGCCTAGAATATTGCATGCTGTCTTTCTAACTGTTGATCTAATTTCCACAAATTCACCCATCGCTTTCATTTTTAGGGTCCAGCTAATTTATTTATTTATTGACTTTTTCTAAGAGAAGAAAATGACAGCAGAAATCCATCAGCAGAAATGGATCCAGCATGGGTAAATAAGACATCCAATAGGGTAAATACATTGAACTCTACTGTTTGTCATAGGAGTGGCACATTCTCATTTCTGTATGTCCCCAAACACCCTTAAAACTTTTCAGGGCATTTTAGGGTGCAGAGGGGATATATGCAAGAGGAAAGACCTTCATTAATTCTGGTCAACACAATTAAGTGCCCAACTGGATTTTAACTCTGAGATGTAGTCTACAGTTCAGGCAGGAGGGTGGTATTGTACAGTGCTCAAGAATCTAGACTCTGGACCTTTAAGCCACGAGGTAGGATCATGCCATGGCCAAATTAAAAATTATGGAACACCTTTGATCTTCTATGGTATTCTTATATGTAATTTCTCTTGTGAACGTTTGCCTCATTTACCTTAAAAACCTGAAGATTATGCATTCTATTCTGAGCAATGAAAGCTGAAATACTACAATACACCAAATGTAACTAAGTCACCTGCCCCATCCCTATGCACTAGACCTAATTGGATTACCCTTGTCCAATGAGGAAGATGGAGTGGCCATATGTTTGCCAGCTGTGTTCACACAGCTGGCTGCAGGAAGACACTATCATCTTCCTGGATCTCTGCCCTCCCCTGGACATACTTTATTGTTTGTGATGAGAAAAAAAAATCACAGTATACTGTTGTTGTTTTTATAGTTCTCTCTTACTGTCATCCTATAACTGGGATTCCAAAAACATGGGACTTTACTCACCAAGTTGGGAAAAGTTAAATCTGGTCCCAGAAGGTGATGTAATGCTAGAGCCAGAAGAAAATGGGGAATTGACAACTGTATCTTGAAGTCCTCCAGCAGAGTGTGAACGGAGCCATTCTTTTGCTTCTTCTTGATTACGAAGTTGAGATGATGGAGTATACCTGCACAAACAAACGTAGCCTTTGTATCGCTTGGGAAAAAATTCACTTGACCATAATCCAAAGATATATACATATGGACAAGAAAAAGAAAGCAGACCTGGAATTAGTCCCCTGTCTGCCAAAACACTTGTCTTTTACTGTGGATTGCACCAATGCAAGTTAAATAAAATCTTAAGGACCTGATCTTATACACATGTATGAACTTGTCTCATTCTGAACATACATGGTTAAATTCAGACTCACAGTAGTGCCACTGGAGTTAATCGTTCTTAACTTGATTTCTGTGATTAAATGTGACTGAATCTGAATCCAGCCCATTAATTACAAATAGGAGTGCCATTTTAATTACAAATTAAAGGAAAGATTTAATTTTACAAATCCTATTACTTGACTGAATTTATTATCTAGAATACTGAAAAATGCTATCGTTTAGCATTGTTATCTGGTATACATGAGACGAAATGCCAAATATAGCACTAGTAAGATGGATGTGAGGGAGCCTGGAAAACAGACCAAAAGTTGTAAAATGCAATTTATACATTTTTTTTTGTGAGATGGGAAAACAGTGAATTCAGGTTTGAGTTTTCAAACAGTGATCATACTTGGCTTATAAATATATTCACATATCTGCCTAGGCAATGTAGAATTGTCTTCAAGGTGACTCTTCTCTGCCCCTTTCTTTTAGCCTGCTTATACACTGAAATTTGGGACCAAGCTATACATTGAAATTTGGGACCAAGCTTAGAGTTGCCTTTAAGGTGACTTAGACAAGGATAACATGATTGCCCCTGTCTTTGAGCCTGCCTATACCTGAAATTTGGGACCAAGCTCAGAAGGTCATTATAGTATTGTAAATTATGTATGGGACTTAAGACTATGAGAACCTCCACCACGTAATACACTTGGTGACCTAATGTTATTACCCTACTCTTTGTCACAGGATGACTGTGAACATAATATGGAAATGGAGGCGGAGTAGGATGAGAGAAATAATCAGGCACACTACTAGGAGCTCCTTACAGAGAACACCTGGGTGAATGTAACAAATAAAGAAACATCAAAGCAACTGAGGTCTTGTATTTACAAGGCAGAGATAGATTCTACTTGGCATAACAAAGGCCAGGATCTGATTGCAATTGATCTACTGATGGAATTGTTTTTGTCAGCATAATCAGGAGAGGTCAATCTCCCCCAAAACCTTCTCTATGTTTGGATAGAGGAATGACATAGTGGGTTATGGGGGAAGTTACATTATCAGCAAGTTCTTAGCATGATGTTGGTTTCAGGCAAAAAGCAAAATGTAGGAAAAGCTTATTTAGGTTGCTTGTATGGATTTTGCACAAATGGGGCTGTGGATATAAATGAAAACCAGTACTAGAATGATTGAGAACGGAACAATATGGAACTGGAAGCATTGCCTTTTTCCTCACACCAGGCAAAACCAGGCTGGTGTTCTAGTTATTCATGTGTATAGATCATTGAGGGCTGGAGCCATGAAAAGGCACACAAACTGTTAGCACAATGTAAAAAAGAGCAGGGTGAGAAATACCTACCGTACCTCTTTGGCATTCACATTCATGCTTAAAATATGGTGTTTGCTATTTGTTGGGAGACATTTGACAGACACAGGGAATGATTCAGATTCATCATCGCCCCCACCCCTTCTCGATTTACAAAATGCTTTTAACATCCAGCTCAGCGAGACATTCAAAGCTGCTGCAAAGAACAATGTGTTTATAGCACAGAATAAATTGCAGCTATAATTTAAAGCCATCAGCTCAGTTAGAAAGCAGCACAATCCAGCCTAAAGTTGAACTGTTGTTAAGTGAGCCAGATGCTTTCCGCAGGATTAATGCTTTCAATTTTTAGCACTCATGTTAATAAAGCTAGTGAAATCGTAGGTCTTTATATATATAAAAAGGAACACTCTCTTCTCAGTGTAATTTCTCTTGATGTCAAATTGCCTGCATTGCATGATGCATTACAAAAGCAGACATTTATGGCGCGTCTGATTGGTCTGATTGTTTTCCTTAAATGCACAATTACAGATTCAAGTACTGCATAGCAAAATTTGCACTTCTAATAAGCTCTACATTTCTCTTGATCTGCATTTCAGAAGTTACTGTGTAAGAATAGCATCATCAGGTTAACTACTTCAATCATAAAAGCTGCAAATTATTGCTTGCAAATCAAGCCCAATGATGGGTTCGGGAGATGCTTTTGGAAGAGCCAGCCAGCTACAGATGCAGTCCTTGCTCAAGCTGAGAAGCCATCCGATGAAAAGAAGCATGTAGAGGGAGAAGAGAGTAATGACCTGCTTCAAAGAGCCTGAGAGGGAAAGAGTGAGAAAGAGACTGCAGCCACTCACTGCAAAAGCTGACCATCGCCACCACCAGCATTACAAAAGGCACACAAAGCAAAGCTCCAAAAGCCCGCATGGAAGATTGCTTATGCTATATAGGAAACACCAATACCTGAGTCCTTTCTTAGGCAAAGTGTTCCTATCAAGATGTGGGTCGCTGTAGAAAAGTTAAAAGAAAAGAACTTCAGATAAGAACAAAAGGGAATAAAGATCAGCTTGAAAGGGAGGGCAATTTACCATTAAATAGCTGCATCATGGTACCAGAGAAGATAGCCAACACCCCTGCCAAGCCAGCATGCAAAAACTTTCTAACAACATATGGACTTTGTCATACAGAACATGCACAAAGAACCATGCTAAATGAAGTCACTCCCAGGGCTGTATCCTAAAACCACTTCACTGGTCGAAAGCACAATTCCTTTATCTGTCTTTTAAAGGTCTGTTAAGTCTGGGCGCTTCCTCCACCACAACTGTATCAACTCTTTCTTAATGAAGTGTGCATGGTTCAAAGAAGAGAGCATTAAAATACAAGCTTAGCAGCCATCACCAATGATATTGCTTTCTAAAACACTTCACTTAACTCTGACAGAAATGCTAAGAGGCTTCCATTTTCTAATCGACATAATTTGAAAACTTTATCAACAAATACTTCAAAGGCTAAAAAAACTTGTCTGTGTGTGAGGAGAGCTCTGTTACAAATGAATCAAGAAACATGTGGATTTCAAACTATGAAGATACTTTCCCTTTCAGGGAAGCAGGGAAGAGATTTGGGCATTTAGGCAAAATGTCATTCAGATCATAGAATCATTGAGTTGGAAGAGATCTCATGGGCCATCTAGTCCAACCCCCTGCCAAGAACAGGAAAATCGCATCCAATGCACCCTCAACAGATGGCTATCCAGCCTCTGCTTAAAAGCTTCCAAAGGAGCCTCCACCACAATCCGGGTCAGAGAATTCCACTGCTGATTAGCTCTCACAGTCAGGAAGTTTTTCCTAATGTTCAGGTGGAATCTCCTTTCCTGTAGTTTGAAGCCATTGCTCCACGTCCTAGTCTCCTGGGCAGCAGAAAACAAGCTTGCTCCCTCCTCCCCATGACTTCCCCTCACATATTTATACATGGCCATCATGTCTCCTCTCAGTCTTCTCTTCTGAAGGCTAAACATGCCCAGTTCTTTAAGCCACTCCGCACAGGGCTTGTTCTCAAGACCCTTTATTATTTTAGTCGCCCTCCTCTGGACACATTCCAGCTTGTCAACAGATCACACAGGATCATATAGTACAACCTCTTTGTCAGTGGGACTGGCACCCATGCTTTCATTTATCAATTTTGACAAAATATGGCCTCTCTGGGCATTTTCCAAGTCTACCAGCATGGCTCAATAGTATCTTCAAGCCAGATGTTCTTCATTTCATTCAATTGGATTTGCTGTTATCCACAGGTTTGTGTATATCTGTGAAGTCTGGGAATGTATTTCCATTGCCTATGGGGGTAGTACTGTACTCAAGAAGAAAAGAATGGCTGACTACTGACTATAAATTATCAAAAGAGCCTGCCTATGAACTAGTTGTAACTGCCCATGACACAAATGCTTTCAATGTGCAATGAGGTGTGATTGATGCAGGTTGGTAACCTTGCTATATATTAGGTGACATTAAAGACAGCTGCAACAAATGCTCTTACAATATGCTGCTAAAAAAGACGAATCTTGAATATAATATTTTAATGAACCTTAAATCCTAGCTAAAATGAGCCTAATAACCTAAGTATTCGCCACCATGAAATGGTGACAGTGCAAGAAAGAAAGGTGACCACATTAATTCTAACATTATGATCTGCTACTACACGTCAGATAAACATAGCACAGACAACAGTGATAGCCTTTTAAACACATGGCCATATGCAGCCAAATCTGCTCCCTGGCATTCATGTTTACATGGTAGCAGACACACATATACAAAGACACAGATATAAATATAAAGAAGCCCCCGAAGACAACCCACTCAAGCCAAAGTGAGGTGAGCAACTTATATTTCAGCCACACTTGGAAGATATGGCACAGGGGAATCAAGACAAAAGGTGAGCGGGCTTGAAACGTGGGAAAAAGCAGCATGCCACCAAAGTGCTGAAATGCTAGTGAGAGTTTAAACTGTTAGGTAAGTGAAGTAGAACTTTAAAATGATTGTCAATTTTTTGTTGGCAGTGGAGAAAGAGCCCCATGCTTCCCAGCTCTACGGTGTGCCATTCCCCAGAGTAAACAGGGGTATAGCACCATTAAACGGACTCTCACTGGCATGTCTTCTGACAGTTTACACATCCCAGTGAAACACACACACATTTTTGCACTGAGCACAGTCTTGCACAATACACTTTGGTTTCTAAAGTGTCTCAGTGAAACCTCTTGGCCTTTGGGCATTCTATTGCCCTGAGACAGCATTACCTGTCCTGTCTTCTGGGTAAAGTATTTCTGCAGAATTTGGGACTAGCAGCAGGGGAAGAGAGAGGGCTAGAAGAATAAAGTCCAACAAGACAGGAAAAACAAAACAACAACAAAAGAGAGAGAGGAACATTAGCACAAAAGGAAGAAAGGGAAATAGTTGTTTTTTTAAAAGTATCACAGGTATTCAACAGTGGTTTTATGTTTCTCGGAAGAAGGATTGAAGGCCAGCTTGTGATTTCATATTCACATTGGAAGTAGATGCATGTGCTGAACAGGCAGACCCTCAATTTCCATGAAAATATACCCTGGGACATGGATGTCGAACAAGTGGATATCCTGTCATTCCCTCTTTGATGGATGATTGTCCCGCACAGATCTGGTGTCTGCTGCATCTCCCATCAACTTGCAGGTTTCATGTCACATTATTGTCATTCCAACAGAGACACGATGAGATGTAGTGTGCATACTAGGACCCCTCTTGTGATTATACAACGAAAAGGCAATAGAAATGGATCTATGAAAGATCTGAATCTGGAGAATGGATATGGAGAGTAGAGAACCATGGAGAGCATTTAAGTGGAAACGCCTAGGTCAACAAACCTAGCTATAATCCCAGTGTGGGCAGGCAGCATACCACTCTCAGTTTCTGGAAAAATGCAGATCCCTGTTTTTGCTACTACATAGAAATAAAATGAAATTGTTCAGCAAGCCACAGCTGAAACAACATGTTCATTCTCTAGTCAGTACTACTTTGCTGAAAATGAAAAGATTGAACTGTGTGTGACAGCTGCACTTCCCAGATCTTTTTGTCTTCTTTTAGCAGTTGGTGTCTGTGTTTCAACTTTTCTTGTTCATCAGCACGCAGTGGGATTAATAAATAACTCCTATTACTATGGTTCACTTTTGTCATGAAAACAGATGTAAATAAATAGAAGTATGCATATAAATCACAGGTAGGCGAAATGTGGTCTGTGGCCAATATATTGCTGATGAACAGTTCTTTTAGCCGCCCTGCGGTATCCAGAATCTTGATTTAATATTGAATGATTTTTTAAAAAAAATGAATTTATTATTTAAGATGTTAATTCTATTTAATTTCAGCTATGTTTTAATATGCTTAAAATGTAGCTACTATTGATGCATTTATTTTTTTAAACAAAAAACCTTTTAAAATGTGTGGCCATTCTGTTCTTGGCTGACTTGAAAAGTGGCTCCTGGCTCCTAACTCAGACATAAATGAATAAAGAACAAAACTTTCCTTGTGTATGTGTGTGTGTGTGTTCAAGTTGCCTGTTGAGTTATAGTGACCCCAATAATTTCAGAGTATTTTCTTAGTCAAGAAATCCTCCTATTTCCACTGAAATACAGTCTATAGCATGTAGTATTCACTGATTTCCCATCCAAGTACTAAAAGGAGCCGACCCTTCTTAGCTTCAAATATTAGATGGGAACTGGTGCCTTTAGGATATTTACAAGATTAAACATTACTTAAGATTGTAGGGGTTGTTTTTTAAAAAAGTAAAGCTTATTTAGTTTATAGTAAATCTAAAGCCAATAGTGGAAGAAGATAGCAATACTAGGCCAAACTAAAAACTGAACACAGCTTTACAACTAAGTTTGGGTAAGGCAGGGTTTTCAAAATGCAACTGAGGTAAGACTTTTGAATCACAAATTGAGTTGGATAATTAAAGGAATTAGGAGTGGTGTGGCTAAAAATAATAATTTCTCCACTGCTGCTATCTCGACAGTCCCACTGTTGAATTCCCAATATCTATCCAATGCCCCCCAAAGCAAATACTACCGGTAGCTTTAGAGGAAGGCTCTCCTCTCAACCAAAGCAGAAGGAGGAAGCTTTACATTAAACCTCTCCATTTGCTCTGATCTTAGTACATATCACAGTTTCAATACTATTTACATCACTGAAAAAAATATTGTTACTGTGTGCATTGAAGTTGGTTCCAACATATGGCCACCTTTAGGCAAACCTATCGTAGGGTTTTCTTGGTAAGGTTTGTTCAGGTGAGATTTGCCTTTGCCTTCCTGTGAGATTGCTTAATGGATTTTCATGGCCAAGAGGGGATTCAAACCATGCTCTTCAGAGTCATAGTCTAACACTCAAGCCACTAAACCATACTGGCCCTCTTAAGAAGTGAAGGTAAATAATGAAGATATGTTTCATGCTATGTTGGGATTGGTTCATGGACTTCAACATGCTTCACATACATTATCTCTGTAATCGCTACAACAACTATTTGTCGCTCCTGTGAAATTTGAACCACAGTTTTCCTAATTCCAGCTCACTCTCTTGTCTGCTACATTTTATCAGTTCTATGCTGTTTCATTACCCAGATGTGGGCTAATGTGCAGATGTGGTCCTGACTGGGTTTAAAGAGGTAGCAGAAAAGAAAATGCATTCCTCTTATGGACATGGCAAAGCAAGCTGAGGTTTGTAGCTGTGTTCCACCCTGTCTTGAGGGTTGTGTTAAAAGTTATTTGCATTTGCCATCATTCTCAAAGACAAGGAAACAGACCTATTTAGTCCCCACACAGTTCATTCATTTATGTGATGGTTCTTTCTTTGCAAACCCTGGATTCCTTCTGAAAAAGAATACTCGAGATTTGAGTCTAACGTGAAAACTGTGGGTGATTTGGCAAATTTCTAATATTAAGAACAAAGATATACAACCTCTTAAAGAAAACAAAAAAAATATTACAGACATTATTATTTAGCATTTTTCTGCAATGAAGATAGATGTAAACACTCAAATCTCAAACTGAGCAACAACGGTTATTTCAGACTTATCCAGGCTCACATCTGATACTCAAAACAACACGCGATCTGAGTAGAATTAATTTTCTCAAGTAAACATTTCAGCTACTGGTTGTAGAAACCACATACCAACGTCTAGATACTACACATACATAAAGATACATATTCTGAAAAATGTTCTCACCTTTCAGACAATGTTGTCTTAATGCTGTTGGTTCTAACAAAAGGTGTCAATGAATCATCTTTGGCAGCTGCAATCAAACCAGTGGAAGAGTTGTGACTCAGCCCACCTCCACTGCTGAGAGAGATATCAATGGATTCACAACTGGTGTGCAGGCTGCTGACAGATTGGTATCCAATCCCTTCTTTGCTAACAGCAGAAGAACTACTGGGATTAGTCCCCCAGGTTAAACTGTTGGAAGGAGCTGAATGAGCTGAACTGGGACTAGATGCTAATGGAGATTGGTTCATGTCTGTATTTTTACTATAAAGAGGACTACTACCACCGCTGCTCAGAATGCCACTTCCAGAAGGAGAATCTGAGTTCCCCTGTTGGCTCATGGTTGCATGTGGATTGGAGATAACCACAGAATTTTTCATGCTTTCAGCTGTTGTGATGGGAGCTTGTTTATTAGGCTTGCCACCAAAAAGTCTGAGAGGAGAAAAGAAAACAAAGTCAGAAAACATACATAAAACTTCAGATGACATTTCAATTTTTTTTTAAAACTGCATTTTAAAAAGCTATGTTGTTTATTTTTTCAAAATAATGTATAATTTTTCAAGCCATGTAATGTTTAATTTGGCTCATTTTTCAGAAGAGGTAATGATCAAGAGTGATAATGTAAATGTGGATTTTTCTTGACGAAAGCTTTTCAAAGAAGAGAATCCAAGCATTAAAGTGTAAAGTCCTGAAAGCAAACACTTTCTGGCTGCCTCACTCCAACTGTTGCACTGTCCAAATGAGAAAAAAAAAGAAGTACCTACCTACGCAAAGTGGGGGAGGCCACATCTGGGTACTTGACTCCTTGCTGGTGAGCTGTCTGGACAGCACTAGAAGGTGTTTGAGATGCTGGGTTCATTTTAACAGAATTACAGGAGATGACACTTTCGTTGTCTGATGAGATCCCTTTCTCTTTGTCTGTTTGGTTGACTAATCCTGGCAGAGAGCTCCCAAGGGTAATTTTAGTTGGTTCTCTCATTTTAGGAACAGGTAAGCCTGCAGACTTGCTGCTTATGTTGGAGTCTATGCTGCTGGTACTAGATCTATTGCCAGCTCCACTTCTGCTGCTGGATTTGCTGGGTCTGGGTAAACTCCGGTATTGAAGATTGGTTCGGGTACTAATTGCTAAGTAACCATCATCCTGATTCTGTGAGCCATCAACACTAGTCTTCCGACCAGTGGACCTGCCCAGGAGCCCAGATGATTTAGGGATTTTCCCCAGTGTGGCGGATCTACTTGTGATTGTTGCCCCACTAGCTGTTATCATAGTCATGCCTACAGTTGACCCACTCTGTTTCTTAAATCCAAATGTATTTGTATTGGCAACAGCTGTCCTAGAGTTGTTGGTGGAAGGTTTTTTTGATTCGTCACCACTGCTACGTCCAGCATCTGACGGGGAACGCTTAATGTGTCCAGATTTGGGAGAAATTCTACCCTTTTCAGATACCTTGGCATCATCAGTTTTCCCTTAAAAAACAGAGAACAGGTTCAAATTACAAAAATAGATAGACATAGATATACAGATAGCATAAACATAAAGGCCACAAGAATATAGAAACAATTTGATCTTCCTTAATTAAATGCAAGTCTAGGATAGAAAGCACTAATATGCCAAGAAATCTGGGATATAAACAATTATAAATATGTTTTTAATATATGTATTTTAAAGACTGTTTTTATGTGAATGTGTTTTTTAACACATTCACTAACCCCACATCGAGCTGTGAGGAGAGGCGGGCAAGAACTTTTTGTACTCAAAAACAAGGACAAACGATTACTGTAGGTTGCTTTCCACTGAGGGAGAAGATGAGAGTATTCTTCTACATTATTTGTCATATATCCAAAGTGCTGCAGAGGAAGTGTTCTGCAGAGAAATACAGATTTTAATCCAGAAATTTTGTTTCCCTGAGTTACAGACACCCAATTCACAAATAACTCGCAGTTAAGAACAGGGATGAGGCAACAGGAAGAGAGAGGAATAAACCCCCAGAAAGGGAAACTCACTCCTTAAAAGGGTTGTCATGGGGAAAATGTGTCTAAACTTGTTTCCACAACAAGCCAAAATTTTCAAAATCCAGTTATCACAGGGAGAGAAAGTGAGGTGAAAATTTCTGAACAGGGGCATAGAAAGCAAAACAAACACTAGAGGGGTGTTGCCCATTCTCTATGCAAACAAAGCCAAGAGTGTGCGCATGTGTGTGTCTGAAGCTGCACTGTACCTGTTCTAACAGACATACAAATTCAACTTACGAACAAACCTAGAGAACCTATTATGTTTGTAACTTGGAGACTCCCTGTATAGAGAAAACGTTTCTTGTGTTGAAAAGGATTTTTTTTGTTGCAGAGGACATTCACACAATCTTTGCACAATTTCTCTGCAACACTTTGAGATAATCAAACCTTTTGAGATCTATGATCTTAAAGATATAATGAAATGGAAGGATATATATAAACCAAGAAAGGAACAGGCAGATTGGTGGCCTTTCAATCAATAGCATGGAGAAGAAAATGGTAAATCTTAATTGCTGTATTTGGTTTTTCTGAAGAGGTCACAAGAGTACACTAAGAAAACTATGCATCAAATATGATGGTTTTGTATTTGTACAGTGCCCATAATTACCCTGTGTTAACTGTATGGAGGGGGAATATGAATTTCTAGAGCACATACTGTTTAACATGAAACTATCTCAAAACCAGAAGTGGCAAGTAAACTTCTTGTCACTTTTGGTTTGTTTGTGAGCATTCTGACAATTGTGTGACCCGTGGGGGCCCTCGGGGAAACAAGCATGTCTCCTAGAAGTCATTACACTTTACTGGTATTTGTAAAGGGAGGTCTGTTCTGCACATATATAGGGACCCCGGCAATGGTGGAAGTTAATTTCATTTTGTTTTGTTCTAATCCCAACAACCGGATCAGCCAAAGACCACTCTACTGATGAACGATGCCACTGCCTGATTAGATGGGATGAGACAAGGGATTGCTGTGTTTAGGGAGACTTCCTTCCTTCAGCCAAAACAGCAAGCCTCCTGCTAAAGGGTACTTGTGCATTGGACCTTCTCTGTCTACAATTAATTTGCAGAACAGCATGGTTTTGAAAAAGTTCCAGGAGCAAATTAGTAATGGCAGCAAGATCTGATCTTTACAGTGCCCTAAATTCTATTGTTTGTTCTTCCAAAGTAGGCTCACTGAATCAATTGGATTTAACTACATTATTATTCGCTGACTGAATGGGACTCTAGTCTACTCGAGACTAAAATACAGGTTGGTAGTTTGTGTTTGTTAGTGCATCTGCGACTTTTAGAAATTTAGTTTGTTTTATGTTTTTAAGAAAACACAACAGATAGTTGTTAAGAAAACCCAAGTTTTGAACTATAAAATCGACTAAATAAATATACCAAGAAATAGGCTTATAAATTATTAACATACCCAAGAAAGTTAAGAGTTCTACCACTTAGCACAATCAGCAATACAAGAGGCATATTTCAACGCTATCATACAAAGGATATTGACCCAGCATCTCTGCTGGCAGGAACTCTTCAATTTGGCAAAGCAGACACAGGAAAAGAGACTGATTATACTGTTCTTCATCAAAGACAAGCATAGATCAACAAGCACTTGAAATCCTGGCAGTTCAGAGGCATTTTTTCTCCTGACAGCACTAATTCTTGGCCTGCATTGCTCCCCTCTTGGCTGTACATTCCTCACCTGTTCCAGGTGTCTTCAAAGTTCCTGAAGTGGCTGCTGTTTTTGTCCTTGGCGAGGTAATGCCAACCTGAGCCGACATGCCTCGTCTCCAGGAACCTGTCTGCGAGATAACTGTGTTCTTCCTCCCAGAAGTGCTTTTATCCGATTCATCAGACACATCGGATGGATTTCTTCTCCATTTTGATCCAGGCTCCATTTTTACGCCACTGTCTGATCCTCCATCTGATTTTTTGATTTCATCACCAGACCACAAAGAATTCCGCTCCACTTGGGAATGCTTTTCCGCATCAGTCTGAGTGGGAAAGCAGAAAAACATAAAGTTGAACTGCAATCTTCTTCTTCCTCTAGGATCCAAAATCTATCCCTTAAGGAAATCTTTACTCTGCAGCCTCTCTGGCTCTCTCTCTCTCTCTCTCTCTGTATCCTTTCTGATGCAAAATTCATATTAATAATCAAACTCTAATCAAATGACTGTAACATGAAATTCACATATATTTTTTAAAATGGAAGCAAATACAAGAACAACAACCTATACAATTATAAACATAAAGAAGTATTTACAATGGTCATGTTTGAAAAAATTATCTTAGTGCCCTGCAGCTCCTTCATCCCAGCATTCCTCACAGTACCTCGTACTGCAACGCATAAACTCACTTCGAATGTGAGTTGGGAGCTTTTCCTTTGTTCTGCTTCCTTATCTCTTTGCTGGCAATTTGATCTCTGAAGCATGAAGAGGCAGCTTTTTGCAAGACTGAAAGATAAATGGGTCCTTTCTGTTTCTGCCTCACACTAACTTTGTCATCAACTTGGGTGAGAAAATTTCAGAAAGTGGCATGCTTCACAACCCCTGCTGACTAAATTTACATGTGTGATTACCCAGAATAGCTTTTGAAAAAACTACACATAGAAAAGTGTAGGTATTCATCAATTTAATTCGCCACTTACTTTTTTTCTCTGTTCACATTAAACAAATGCCACTGTTTAGGATTTTTCAGTGATAATGCCCTTACAAACAAACAAACACACACACACACACCCACGGTGACTAAGGAGAACAACCATTTGTTGGATTGTATGTTCACATCTGTACTCTTTGTTTGACTTTGTCTTTAACCATCATTCTGAATGATTTGCAATTCAAATCACACACTAGAGATCTGAAAAGCTGTTGGACCGGCTACCCACGTGGGAACCTGAAAACACAGATGCAAAGGGAATCTGTATCTTTGTGTATTCTGTTTTCTTACCTTTTCCCCTGTCTGCTTTCTTATTTCCTGTCTTGTTTATTTTTAAAAAAAATGCATTTTAAATAGTTGAATCACCAGGTTTTTTTTGCAAAAATCATTCAAATACAGTAACAATCAAAGCTGACTTGTTCTGCTGCTTTTTTATCTGCTATTGTGTGAAGGCTAAAGACTCCCACTGTATCAGCAGTAGCTAAATAACCCAAAGTCCTTCAACGTACGGTTTGTTTATCATAACAACCAACCCAGCAGGAACTAGCAAACCAGTAAAATAACACATGATTAGTTTTGGGAGCGAGACAAGTCAGAGTGCTAGGTACTGCCATTTTACTAGAAGCTGGTTGACTGACTAGCATGGTGCAATGAATCATGACGACAATGATGACAACTTCTTTAATCTTTATATTCCAACTTTCCCCAAACATTGGCACCCAGACATTGCAAAACACTAATGTCAATACAGATTTAAATGTAAAAAAAATCAGTAACATTTATAAAAGTAAACATCATTCATTAAAACAAAATGGTAAAGATTTCCCCTTGAGGTTAAGTCTAATCATGTCAGACTCCAGGGGGTAGTGCTCATCTCCATTTCTAAGTTGAAGAGCCGGCATTGTCCGTAGATGCCTCTTAGGTCATGAGGCCAACATGACTGCATGGAGCACCAATACCTTCCCGCCGAAGCGGTACCTATTGATCTACTCACACTTGCATGTTTTTTAATTGCTAGGTTGGCAGAAGCTGGGGCTAACAGTGGGAGCTCACCCTGCTCACCACCGACCTTTTGGTAAGCAAGTTCAGAAGCTCAGCGGTTTAACCCACTGTGCCACTGGGGGCTCCTTAATGAGCATTTTATATGCTCATTAAAATAAGAGCATATAAAAATCACCAAAACAATTTCAGAAGGGTTTAAAGATCCTCGTGTTCGAGAAAGCATTTAATTAATCCAACCAAGTGGTAGTGTAAGCTCTGGGTTTTTATCTTGGTTTTAATGTTCACACGGTTTGAATTCTGTTTGCTGTTTCAAATATTTATGTTTTTAATGAGTTGTTTTAACTTTTGTATGGTATGTTTTTATTCTGTTGTAACTGCCTTTGGTCTGTGCTCAGAAAAAGGCGGGATATAAATATCTCAAATAAATAAATTCATCTTTAAAAGTTAATTGCACCAATTCTGAAAATCCTTCCTGGAGAGGAACTTGCAAACCAGGGAGAGGAATCACTGAGCATCCACTGTGATTCCTCTCCCTGGAACCCACCAAAATGTGCCTGAGAAAATGGCCACAGAGTCTAAGCTTATATAGGAAGATATATAAGCAGCCTTCAAACAGACAGGACACAATTCACATAGTGGGTTTTTTTTTTATGTCAGGAGCAACTTGAGAAACTGCAAGTTGTTTCTGGTGTGAGAGAATTGGCTGTCTGCCAGGACGTTGCCCAGGGCATGCCTGGATGTTTTGATGTTTTATCATCCTTGTGGGAGGCTTCTCCCATGTCCCTGCATGGGGAGCTGGAGCTGACAGAGGGAGCTCATCCATGCTCTCCTGGATTTGAACCTCTGACCTGTCGGTCTTCAGTCCTGCTGGCACAAGGGTTTAACCCACTGCGCCACCGGGGGCTCCCATGTAGTATTTAAACTAGTATCTTAACTAGCTCTCTGAACTGTCCTCAGAAATAGAATGGTAACCAGCGCCTTGTTGCAACCAGCAAGTTATATGCTCCCTGTAATAATTGAAGATTTTTCTGGAACATAGGCCTAGAATGACAATCAAACAGATAGTCAAAGTATTTTTCCAGTACAGAAAGGAGAGAACATTTCCTGTTTCAACACATGTTTGAAGTGGGATTGTGAGAAAGACACCACTTCTAGGAACTATGTTGCACCTCCACAGAAAAGCACTCCATACACTTCTATGGTATTATTTCAGTCTTCCTGATGCAAAATAGGATCGGTACAAATAGCTTATTTCAACCCACTGTTAATGAATAAGAAGTGTTTCAACACATCAGCCATATATCATCAGGTTCATAGCTTGGTGCTAGCAATTTCAAATAGACATGAAATCTCAGACGCATAACCAGAGGCAAAAACTTTTTATGTAGCCACAACTATGTACTTCATGGCAAGGGAACAAAGAGTATTACATTTCATGCATCAGAGTGTTTTGAGGCAATTTAACACTTCATGGCAACTCCACTATTATATTTTTAAAGTTCTATTAAAATAGTTTTAGGCTCTAGTGAAAAGGTGCATTTGGGAGGAACGCCGTACTGTAGTTTTACACAGAAATATTTACCAAAAAAATGGATAGAAAATGTGGCCTTCCATTTGGGAAAATCTCAGAATATTGGAATTCCCAAAACAGTTTTAGATTTATGAGATGTGGAGGAAAAAAAGAAGAGCATGAAAGAGAAAATAAATGCTATTGTAACAGAAAATCAGAGAAAGAAAATTACTGTACACTACTGAGCCAACATTTTCCTTCCATATTTAGTTGGTTGGCTAGATAGATTGAAAACCTGATGAATGCCACCTACAGACATAATATAATTTTCTTGTGAAAAGGTGCCAAAAAAAGGATGGCCTGTAGTAACACGCAGTCTTGGGGAATTATGATACATTTCATTAAGTAACATGTGTTTACATTTCCTCTGAGAGTGTTATAATCGTCAAGTTTTTATGTGTACTTACTGTAATTATAATTCTGTTGCTTAAATGAATAATGCACTGTGTCTTACCAGCATCAAACTAAAAGAAGGATGTGCTAAATATACATGATTTCAATCCCTTTTAAAATTCAGCAACTAGGACAGAATCTATTTGGATATCTCAATGGATCCCACTGCTTCTGCCAGAATTGGCAACCACACTTTCGCTTCCTGCAGTTCTCCACGTAGCCTAGAAATCTGCTCCAGAGGGTTTCCCAGCTACCCAGAACAAATGGAGGGCTACTGAATGGAGTCACACTTTGGATGGAAAAGGGAATCCATTTCAAATTCTCAACTGGATCCTGGCCCTAACTGTTATCATTCTGTGGAAGTTGAAAAGTCACAACTCCACAACACAACTATCCTACTTTACAAATTTGAGAGCTGGGATAAGTGGCTCTGTCCATGGCATCTATAAGTGAGTAGATTAGAACAGCATATATATGTATAAAACTGTGTTGTAGAGCTCCAGTGAGATTAGGTTTTTTTTTCTGTTCATAAACAGTAGACCTCATGCATATACATTGTTGCTAGCTCTTTTGGATTGCCCTCATCTGATACAGGAGGTCTTGCAATTATCTAGATCAGTGTTTCCCAACATTTTTGAGCCGCGGCACACTTTTAACATTAAAAAAATCACACCACCAACCAAAATGACACAAAATGACATTCTAACACAGTAAAGAACGGCTGGGGGATGGTGGCCTGATGGGAGCAGCTGCTGGGAGTGCCGAAGCCGGGGGAGAAGCCAGGCCGTGCCATGCCCCGCCCCCCCCCCCCGGCTTCAGCTCTCCCACAGCTTCTCCAGCCTTGAGGGGGCAATGCCAAGCCAGCGGTGGCAGAGCCAGCACAATGCTGGCTTGGCACTGTCCCCTCAAGGCTGGAGAAGCTGTGGGAGAGCGAAAGCCGGGGAGGGGGCGGAGCCAGGCCGCGCCATGCCCCGCTCTTTCCCCGGCTTTCTCCGCTGCGCGGTTTCAGCGAGCAAGGGGCAGGAGTCATGGCGGATTGGAGGCTGGCTAGGGAAACAGCCGAAGGAGGCCGTGCCCCGGCCCCTTCTTTTTCTTCGCCGCCACCCGGCCCTTCCTCCTCCTCCCCCAAGCAGCAGGATTTCGGCAGGAGGAAGGAAGGAAGGGGGGGCAGAGAGCTTTTCTCACGGCACAGCAGGAGGACCGTTACAGCACACTACTGTGCCGTGTCACAGCGGTTGGGAAACACTGATCTAGATAAGATCTAGTGGCATTTATTTATTTATTTAAAACCTTTGTGCCCCGACCTTCTCACCCCTATCGAGGGACTCAGACCGGCATAAAAATCACACCACCAACCAAAATGACACAAAATGACACTCTAACACAGTAAAGAACGGCTGGGGGATGGTAGCCTGCTGGGAGCAGCTGCTGGGAGTGCCGAAGCCGGGGGAGGGAGAGGAGCCAGGCCGCGCCATGCCCCTCCCCCTCCCTTCGGTTTCAGCTCTCCCACAGCTTCTCCAGCCTTGCGGTGGAAATGCCAAGCCAGCAGCATACAAAGACCCCTGGAAAAGGAGAAATCTGTTCCATCCAAATGGGTGACAAGTTTCAGCATGTTCATACTATTGTTGGGCACGTGGACATCGCTGAATACAAACTTTCACATATAAGACCTTTATAATATTCATCATAAAAGCAAGGGGTTGGACTTCAAGCATGGGCAGATCATTTCTGGTCCTTGCAAAATTCCAAATGATTTCATCCCTTTAATTTAGGCCCCTAACAAATTTGATAGCAATTAAAATCTTGAAATCAGAAGAAACTGTGCAATCACAGGGACACAGGAAACTATGATAACCTGAGTTCAGACCCCTACTCCATTCTGCACAGTACTATCAATTTTGAACAGCAGTGGCTCTCTTGTGCCTCAGGCAGAATTATTTCCTAGCCCAATGCAAAGATCTCTGTTATTCTCTGGCAATCTTCCATCACTGACCCTGGTTAGGGAGAATGACTGATATGTTGAAAGAGAAGAATGTTTGCGTGTATATCATTTGTTCACAGATGACTTACAAGCCACCTGGAATTCTCAAAATAAGCAACAAAAATAGAAGTAATTCATAAATAAACAAAATACTGTATTTATAAAACAAAAGACATGTCAGTCATCATAATGCACCGGCACAGACAGTTCATTATTCTGGTCTAGTTTTACCATTATCAACTTGTTACATTGAGAATCAATCAAGAATTACCAGAATCGGGATCTCTTGTAATTATGCATTAGAATCATATATCGGATGTGTTCAATGGGTGAATGCCTAGTAAATGAGTTAAACGTTTTGGCCTTGATATTGCAATAATTTGATTCTGCAACAAGCAACAAAACGGACAGGGTCACATGTTTTTGTAGGGAACTGAATGCCTTTGGAACTTCAGGCAGTCCCCCGAGTTACAAATATCCTACTTACAAATAACCCATAGTTAAGAATGGGGGTGATACAACAGGAAGTAGGAGAAATCTACCCTTTAGAATGGAAATTTACTCCTGAAAGAGTTATCATGGAGGAAAAGGTGTCTCTACTGAAGCTTTCTTATCAATCCTTGTTTCTACAACAAGCAAAATTTTTTCAACATCCAGTTCTCATAGGGACAGAAAGTGAGGTGAGATCTTCTAAACAGGGGCACGGACTGCAAAAACAAACACCACATGGGTGTTAACCCTTCCCTATGCTATCCAAAGCTTACATACACACACACACAGACACACACATATAGCTGGAGCTACACTTAAAAATGTATCTGTTTCAATTTACATACAAATTCATCTTAAGAACAAACCTACAGAATCCATCTTGTTCGTAAATTGGGGACTACCTGTATTATATTGAAATGAAAAAAAAGAAAAAAACTTACCTGGGAATCTAGGTTCTTACGGGAGGATGCAGGTGTGTTCGCATAGGAGCTGATGGAGGAGCTGGTGTTAATGTCATCAGTGCTGAGATTATCTATGGTGTCGCTAATCCCACTGCTGACAGAACTGCTGTCATCCCAGCTGAGGAGAAATGGGAAAACCCATACTAAATAACTCAGATAAGTAATTCCCACAGCAAACAAGAAGTAAAAAAGATGTAAAGGTTGATGGGGCTTTTTAAAAATTAGGAATTTCCAGCAATTATGAATTTATCAACAATTTCAAATATAATTAACGGATATTCTAGATAAAATTTTCACATTTTTGCTGATGTAGATTTCAAAAGTAAAACATTATTATGGTGACTCTGATACAACACATAACGTTCCAGATTTGAAACTAGCTTTTTGTTATTCCAAGAAAGTCACCTTTTCTTGCTTCTTTATTTGCTTATTAATTATCTATTAAGTACTGTAATACAAAATCCACTTTTGATAGGGTTAGAGGCACTTTCACCTCTATGAAAGTGGAAAAACAATGAAATAAAAGAATACTTATTTTTTTCACCGGAGAGAACCCCTCTCCAGGAATGTCTAGGTTCCTGTGGCAACTCAATGGTTAACTTCCACCATAGATATGCCCTGGAGGACCTAGAGAATCCTAGAGAAGTGTTCTCAGTGTTTCCATCTTCTGCCAGAAATTGACCACATAATCCTTTTGGAGGTCCAGGAGATTCCTAAAGAGAACATGTCAATCAAATCTCCACATAATCAACTTCATAAAAGTTAAACTTGCAAATGTGGAGGGCCAACTGTATTTGTATCCCAGTGGTTTATTGTATTCGCTATCAATATAAAAATGTGAACGAAACAATTATTATTTTCAATTTACATATGATTAAAATAGGATTTCTCCATGCAAAATTCTGAAATTGAAACAGAATTATCTAAACCAAGGCCACCAGTCTCATTATTGGGCTCTTATTTGTGTGAATAATATCTCTTTTCTGAGTTGTTCAATAATCTAAACCATAAGTAGCTCTCAGAAGTTTCACATTATGAGTGGTTCTTAATGGGGATATATTAAGTAATTAAATGACGTGTTACACAAATGAACTTGTTGTACAAGCATCCACAAAACGATTACGTGTTACACTCTCTGCATTTAGCTTTCTACACCTTCAGTATGAGAAAAAGGATAATACACGAAATTGTCCTTAAGAAGTGACAAAGCACAACTCAGAAATAAAGAGCAATAAAGATCAAACAAATCTTGATCTTTATTGGTTTGATGAAGAAGACTCCTATATAAAGTGCCCAAAACAATCTCTCTTCTACAAGCCTCTTTTCTTAAGAGTACCTGTCAGAAGGATATCCTTTTCATCAAGCCTCTCCACACCTAATATGCCCAATTACTTCTAAACTCAGGGGTGGAAGAGTGAAGCAGAAATTCATTCAAAGGCTGCCAGCTGGCTTCGGTTTCTAGAATTTCCACCAATGAGTGATTGTATCCCTCATCTAGTAAATAATCTTGCCAACGGTTACACTGAATTCTAAAACAAGGAGCGCTATTCAAGACTAGCAACTTTAAGCATGAGGCTTACCTTTTGAAAATCCTCTGAACATTACATCTAACCCACATCACAACTGCATAATGTAACAGAAAAGCTGTAACTGATAAAATATGGGCTGCATTAAATATGAATGGCTAATAGAGAGATTTGGAAACAGGAATTTAATATTCATAATGCCTTTGGAGCGTGCTCTAGGGAATTATTAGAGAATGATGCAGATGTTGCAGCATGTTCTGGGGTATATCATGTCATGAACAGCTGGGACAGGCAGACTCTCTATACATCCCTCTGGGATTAAGTTTCATTAGTTTCATAGAACTTATTTCAGACTAAGGACCTGTTCAAATGCAGTATTTCCTATTTCAAAATAATAATTTTGTGATGCTGAATGTTCTGAGAATGTGCAGGCTCCGGCCTCCCTTTTCACACTTAAGATTTCCTCCCCCTTTCTTCTGTGGTTCAGATTAACCACTTTTCCACCATACTATGTCAACACTGGCCTGCTGAAAATTCCCAAGACCGAATGAAAATCAATCGTGGTTTTCCACCCTGTTGTCAGCCAGTAAAAAGGTAACTGCTAGAGCATTTCATTTTTGAATGGACATTCCCACATGGGTCCCTCTAACATAGTGACAGGCAATTGTGATAGGACCAGCAATTGATTTTCAGTCTCTAGGACACTTCTTTGAGCTTGGCCTAAAAGGTTAAAAAACAAAATAGTAAAAAACATGGAAGTTGCAGGAAGTCTGTTAATGGGTTTTTTCAATTTTTTTCTAGATTACATGGTAAAAACTACAAGCTATATAAAATTTATTTATTTATTTATTTATTTAAAACTTTTATACCCCGGCCTTCTCACCTCCAAAGAGGGACTCAGACCGGCAAACAGCGAGTATTCAATGCTAACATTTAAAATCTAAAAACATCATAAATTTACAATAAAATTATCAAATACAATACAATAAATACATT
The DNA here is from genome assembly GCA_030556195.1 of Anolis apletophallus. NCBI lineage: Eukaryota > Metazoa > Chordata > Lepidosauria > Squamata > Anolidae > Anolis > Anolis apletophallus. The sequence goes on along the minus strand of JARBWK010000002.1, from coordinate 71,041,137 downwards.
TAAAAAGCCTTTCGCCAAAGTAAAATTAAGTCCAACTTAATCCATATATTTGGTCCGTATCAAGTGGTTAGCGACTTTAGTCGCTTCGCGATCTCCTCCATTCTATGAAGGCCTCATTCACCCGCTTCCTAAAAGTCAGGAGGGAGGGGGTGGATCTAATTTCATTTGGGAGGGAATTCCACAGCCGGGGAGCCACCACAGAAAAGGCCCTGTCCCTCGTCCCCACCAGATGCGCCTGCCAAGGTGATGGGACCGAGAACAGGGCCTATCTAGATGATCTTCGCACGCTTGCTGGTTCATAGGGGAGGATACGTTCGGACAGGTAAACTGGGCTGGAACCATACAGGGTTTTGTAGGTCAACACCAGCACTTTGAATTGTGCTCGGAAACTAATTGGCAGCCAGTGGAGCTGGCGCAACAGGGGAGTTGTGCGCTCCCTCTACCCCGCTCCCATTAGTAGTCTGGCTGCTGCGCGCTGGACTAATTGCAGCTTCCGGGCAGTCTTCATAGGCAACCCCACGTAGAGAGCATTGCAGTAGTCTATACGGGATGTAACCAGAGCGTGGATCACCGTGGCCAAGTCTGACTTCCCAAGATAACGGGCGCAGCTGGCGCACAAGCCTGAGCTGTGCAAAAGCTCCCCTGGCCACCGCCGAGACCTGGCTCAGCGATGAGTCCAGGATCACTCCCAGACTGCGAACCTGCAGGTGAACTCACATTCCTGGAGACTTCAAGGAGAAGCAATTCATATATATGCATTTCTCTGTGTGACTGGTGCATGTTCACAGATAAGAGAGTTGCTGTTGTGTGCTCTCAAGACACTTCTGACTTACCTATCATGGCAGAGAGATAGATATTGGCCAAGTCACCCACTGGCTTACCCTTTGTCCAGTTCTGGTCTAAATGAAGACCAGGGGATGGACAGGAATTAATATTTTTACAGTAGGTAATTTTACACTAGTTTAAAATTAAGTCAAGTATTTTAAGAGGATTCCTCTCAACATATGTATAATTAACATAGGGATTTGGTTTTTTTAAGCTTCTAGTGAATAAAATATTATTCACTTTTAAATTAATTTTCTACCTCTGGTTTCAATATAATCCACACAAAGAGGGGTGTTTTTTGGTTGGTTCCCCCCCCCCCAGTTTTTAGAACCTGAATTCCAAGATTAGATTTGTTTTCAACAAGTTCTTTTTTTCAAATGGCTTCATCACCCACCCCATGTTTCAGCATCTAAGTGGTTAAATTCAACAGGAAGGAAGAAAGGAAAGGAAAATGTAACAGCCCTCTTAATTACAGCATTCCAAAGCCTGTGAGCAATGATTGGATCTTTCCAATTTAGTTGGGACAATTAATAACTTCTGATGTCAACAAAAATCTATTCAACCATAACATGAGACCCTATGTATTTCTTTTGATTCACTTGATCAATCTACTTTGTATACTACGGTAGGTAATGTGTGATTTCTTAGCATTGCTTTATATACTATATTATTGGAAAACACAGGTTTAAAAAGCCAGGAAATGAAGTTAAAATATAATTTGTCAGACAAAAAAACCCGGAAAGTATTGCCTACTCAAAAATAAGTACCACTCCATCCTACAGTTCCCCAAAAGCTGCAAGTTATAAGTGAAAAGAAAAAAAAGTGAGAAGTAAACAATAGCGACTCCACCTGGCACCTTGAAATTAACTCAAAATGTTTCCTATAACATATCTAAAGATCAACCTCTGTAGGTTCTTGTAAGCACAGATTTGGAAATCTTGATCAATGAAAGGGTAAAAATATGTCAAACCACCCATCACAGTTTTCTGCATATAAGAATCTCCCCAACCCTAGTATACCAAGAATCCAACTACCCTAGTATACCAAGAAACCAAGAAGGAAGAACATTACAAGACTGTGGTATGCTCCAAAGATCATTTCAGACACAGATGAGTGTAGCAAATCAAAATCAAAAGAAGGCACAGGCTAATATAGGTTTTACTATAAACCTTCAATCAAGCCATTCCATTGTGAATCCTACCTTTATGAAAAGTTTAGCTACTGAGTTGACTCTAAGGATAATTAATCACACTTGGAACAGGCTTATTTAAATTAATAGAACTTCAATTAACAATGACTAACTTAAGGTCAGTTGATTTCTAGGAGTATTGTTTTTGGCTATATCTGAATTTAGACCATTGTCTTCAGTATCATACTAGTCACATTTTTAAACTTTGTTCAATAATCACAATTCACCCTGTCTTTTTTATAGTGGATTATTTTATGTTATCTTCTGCATTGAAGATGTATCTTGAAAGAAGTCGTTTTCTCATCCACTGAGGGGGTGTCAAATCTAAAATCCAAAAACCAAGCTCAGCACCCAAACTTGGCACATACAGGGTTGTTTTTTTTTGAGAACTCTTTGTAGAGCTTCTCCCACACACTGAACAATAAGGTTTAATTTGTCCTACATTTCACTTCCACTGTGAAGGCCAGTCTTTGAAAACATGGCATGTTGACACAGCATTTTGAGTGTCCATGGGACTGTGCCTAAAAGAATGTACCCATAAACCAGCAGTGGTAGGATGATGCTCTGGGTCTCCAAGCATTACTCTATTAGTCAGTTATGGATTATAGTCATTCTTCTCAAATGTAATTTCCCTAGCCCTGAATAACAGTACTATTTGCAAAGTACATTTTTGATATGAAGTTGCTAACTAGTGAAAAGCTGGCTTGTCAAGTGTTCCTGAGCTGGCAATGGCTCAAAAGGGCATTGTTTTCCACACATAATATCACATTCCTCCCATGCCAAAATGGCTGTTTATGGACCTTGCCAATTTTTGAATGTTCATTGCAGCCAACCACAGGAATGTAGTCTTTGAGAAAGTATTATAACAAAACGGATGCTTTTCAAGAAATGTACGTGGAACATATGAACTCTGTTCCCAATCTGTGCAACTACTGAAGTTTTGATAAAAACACAATCTGTGCATTGGTGAATTTAATACTGATTGGTTCTTTTTCCAAAATAATTATTACTATGGATATTTTGCCTGTCTTTAATTTTTCTAATGGGAATAGTAATATATGTATAGATGCCTTTAAAATACCGTCTCAATTATAAAGGGATACGAGATATGTACTATGTGAAGTACCTGGTTGTACTGTAGTTGTTTAAGTTCAAATTCTCTTCCAAGATAAAAAGAAAGGCTCACTTACTTTACTAGGAAGAGGGAAGGAAAGGGGGAAAGTACCATGAGGCACATATGGCATTCCAAGTTGAAACTAGGTGATTATCCCTTTATCCCTAAAACAAGAACTATTCTTTTGCTGAGAAGAGATTGAAAAACTCTGAGTATAAAAGAGACCTCTTAAATTCCTCTTCTAAGAAGAGAAAAGGCACAGGGACTCTTAAACTGAACTATAAAAGAAGAGAAAATAGCTGTTTTTATCGGGGACCCCCACCAGATAGTGAGATAATGGCATGAGGAATTCCAAGAAAGATTTAACAGTAACAACAACAACAACATGGAAGTCAAATCAAAATGTTATCTGTAGGGAAAGTTACTTTCCGATGAAGGTTATATTCAGGGTCAGTAAGATTTTACTGCTAAGAAGTAAAAGTATTTTGAAGGTACAGCACTTTTGTTCAAGGTACCTAAATACCCTAAAAGGCACCAGATCCCACCTGATCTTGAAAGCTAGCAGAGTCAGCCCTTGTGAGAACTTGGATTAGAGACCACCACCAAATAATTTTAAGAGGAAGGAACTGTTATCCCTAGGCTAACAAAAATTCTTATTAAAATTAATGGGGCTACTGAAAGTCAACAGGTGACTTTAAGGTATATTGTTCAAAAAGATTACTGTTCAGAGGATTGACATTTTTTTCTGATGCCGAGTTTACATTTGTTAATATGATCCAATTCAAAAAACACAACTGAAATATAAATGCTCAATGGCACCCAAAATAGGGAACTACATTACATTTTATACAACTTGGTGCCAGTTCAAAATGGAAGCTGCTTCCAAAGTATACCACTTAGCTGTTCAGTAATCATGACATATGCTTTATCCCCAATTTTTTTAAACCAAACAAATTGGGACTCTCTTTTGTTAACACATCATGGAGCATAGAGAAAATAAATGAAAACATGGCTATCTGCTGTTTTTAATGTACAAGGATCATGTAATTTCCTGTTCCTCTGTTGACTACTGTCTGTTTCTGGGCACAACTTGAAATGCTGGTTATGATATAATGTCCATGATCTGGGATGTCTTAACAGACCATGGACATTATATCATTGGGATATAACCTGTTTACATCAGTATGCAGCCTCTCCTCATCACATCTGATTATCACAATTCTTGCAATTCAAAAATACTCTGCTTTGACTCACCACACAACAGAAAGGCTGGCTCCTCCCGATCCATTCAAAGTACCCCCTACATCACTCTATGACCTTTTAAAAAGTATAGTTGCTGATGAAATGTATACAGATTTTCCCATCACATACAGCAGTGTTTCCCAACCTTTTTTAAGCCGTGGCACACTTTTAACATTAAAAAAGTCTGGGGGCACACCACCAACCAAAATGACACAAAATGACACTCTAACACAGTAAAGAACGGCTGAGGGATGGTGGCCTGCTGGGAGCAGCTGCTGGGAGTGCCGAAGCCGGGGGAGAAGCCAGGCCAGGCCATGCCCCGCCCCCTCCCCCAGCTTCCCTCCCACAGCCCAGCCTTGAGGGGCAGTGCCTCCCAGTGGCAGAGCCAGCACAATGGTGGCTTGGCACTGTCCCCTCAAGGCTGGAGAAGCTGTGGGAGCGGAAGCTGGGGAGGGGGTGGAGCCAGGCTGCGCCATGCCCCGCCCCCTCCCCCCGGCTTCCTCCTCCACGCGGCTTCTCCAGCCTTGAGGGGGCAATGCCAGCGGTGGCAGAAGCAGCATAATGCTGACTTGGCACTGCCCCCTCAAGGCTGGAGAAGCTATGGGAGAGCGGAAGCCAAGAGGAGCCAGGCCATGCCCCGCCCCCTCCCCCGGCTTCCTCCTCCACACGGCTTCTCCAGCCTTGAGGGGGCAATGCCAAGCCAGCGGTGGCAGAGGCAGCACAATGCTGGCTTGGCATTGCCCCCTCAAGGCTGGAGAAGCTGTGGGAGAGTGGAAGCCGGGGGGAGGGGGCGGAGCCAGGCTGGCTTTCTCCTCCGTCCAGGATCCCTTTCCCCTGGTTGGTTCCGGCTTCAGGGCAAATGTCACGGCCCCTTCTTCTTTTCCTTTGCCGCCGCCCGCTCCTAAATCCTCCTCCCCCAAGCAGCAGGATCGGCAGGAGGAGGGGGAAGGAAGGGGGCAGAGTGTTCCGTCACGGCACACAGTCACAGCAGTTGGGAAACACTGACATACCGAAACAGTGCTTCAGCAATGGAAAAATCCACAGCATTTCCAAAAAACATTAGAATTTCGTCTGCAAATAATCAATTTCTGCTATGCTTTGCAGACAAATTCCAACGGAATACTGATGGGATGGGGCAAATTCTCATTCAAACAGTTCAGAAATGGCCAAATGTGATAAGGTTCCATATATTCTCATTTTAGCCTGACTAGTGCCTGCAATTCACAGGAGAGATCCTACTTTCAGTTCCACCAACTTTACAGCTACAGTTCATATGTTTTTATTTGTAATGATTGTAATTTTTAAGCCACACTGAGTCTTAAATCTCAGGAAAAGGGATAATGATAGCAGGGATGATATATACTTATTACTTTTCAGTTACTTCATACATAAGATAAAGTTGGGCGTTTCCTATAAAAACTCAAGTTGTAAAAAAGCAAGTTAATATCGAAGTAGGATTTTAATCGGCTTAGAAATATTTAACTCTTTATTAGATCATAGACTCTTTATTTTTGTGCGAAACCTGTGCCAAAAACGTCATGGACTGTATGTGATTTAGAGCATATCAAGTAACTGAAGATAGAAAAGATCAAAAGCATACTTTGAAGGCAATAAACATACCTGGAGAAAAGAGCGCACTGTGTAACATTTGAATATGCTGAATAGAAACAGGGCTTCTATTATTCCTTTTACTAAATTGTTCTCTCTTGTGTTCTTTTAAATCATTCTTAACTACATCTTTCGCAAAGACAGGACTAGCAGCAGATCTAAATTATAGAATCTACTATCTAAATCAAGGATGGGCAGATGGTAGATTATAATCTGGGTTATAACGTAGTAGATCAGCAAATGTTTCTGGCTCCAAACAAAAATGCCCATAAAAGCTTGTTACCGATTCTCTTATAAAAATTGAGATACTTTTCACATTTGAAATCTTAAAATTAGAGCAATACATCATCTGTTTGTATTTGAGTTGCACTCAGAATCCTTCCACAGACAGTGTTTATAATTTTAATCCAGAATTAAGCATTTGGATGGGAAACTGCCACATTTCAGAGGAAGGAACTGGCAAAAGTACCTCTAAGTTTTCCTTGTCTAAGAAAACCCTATGAAATGCATGGGTTCCCATAGGCTAGAGAGCACACATGCATAATTGTATTATGTGGCAAACAGTTAACTGGTAGAACTTGTTTTCTGGGACCTATTCAGCCCAGATTTGCCTAAGAATGCAAATTGCCTGAAGGGAAGAGATAAATCAGGAAACTGTAAAGTGCCAAACCCAAGAGTCAGATTAGTACTATCTGACCGAGATTTCAAAAGGAGATACGATACCACCTTCCTGACAATTGCCCCATTTACAAAGTCTGAGGTTGTTAAATTCAAAATCCTTTTCGCAATTCTTGTTGGTGAGATCAACATCAGGGAAACACTGGGGAAAACATGATGGTGGAGGACTGATGTTTGGCACAATCTAACCAAACTTATCTACTGTATGAGAGATTACACTGAACTAAAAAGGATTTATAAGGATTTGACTGATTCAGAACTATTTGCTAGTGAACAATACTGAATGAGTGATATTTAAGTCTCTCGTAGCAGATTATATCTATATTTATCTATCTCTCGGCATTACTTTGCGAACGAAGATTCTTTAGGAAGGACACATCCCACGCTTTTTACAAGCGCGTTGATGACTAAAAAGGCCAATCTGAGATAGGCAAGTCCGGTTGCAGAAAGCACAGCAGAAAGTCTCATTGGGCGATGTTGTTTTCAAGTTGCTGCTCTTTCTGCATTGTCATTTCTCTTCAAGACTTGTTCGGCGTATTTTCTCGAAAGAGGCCGCAGCATTGTGGATAGTGCGTCTCCTTGCCTCCCGATCTGAGGCCAGGGTGGACCATTGTTGGTGATCAATCTGGCTGAGCCTGAGATGCTGTTTTAGGGAGTCCTTGTATCTCTTCTTTGGGGCGCCTCTCTTGCGCTGACCTGTGGCGAGTTCACCATAGAGTAGTATCTTTGGGAGGTGGTGGTCCTCCATCCTAGAGATGTGCCCTGCCCAGCGCAGTTGTGTTTTCAATAGCATGGCTTCAATGCTGGTGATCCCTGCTTGCTCAAGGACAGCAACATTAGTCACATAGTCAGTCCAGTGTATATTTAGGATTGTGCGAAGACAGCGCTGATGAAAGCGTTCGAGGAGTCGTAGGTGCTGACCATAGGTGACCCATGTTTCAGACCCATATAGGAGAATAGACAGTATGATAGCTCTGTACACACTGATTTATCTATCTATACCATAATAAAAGTCAAAGTTTTTCTGTATGTTTGTATATATTTTCCAAGATGGTCCGAATTTTCAGAGAACATGGTCACTCCCACCAACAATGGATCTGGACCAAACCAGGCACACAGACACCCCATGGCCTACAGAACATACTGGAGGGGTTTGAGGCAGATGGACCTTGGTTCTAGGAGTTATAGTCCACTAACATCCCGAGACTACTCTGCTAATGATAGATGTGGGCCAAACTAGACAAATACATCCAATATGGCCAACTTTGTATACTGGTGGGGTTTTCTTTGGGGGGGGGGGGAGGAATTTGACCCACAATTTTGAAAATTATAGTTCATTCACAATCAAAGAACATTGTGAACCCAACCGGCGATGGATCTGGACCAAACTTGGCACACATACCCAACATGGTCAACTTTGAATACTGGCGGGGTTTGAAGGGAATTGTCCTTGAATTTAGGGGGTTGTAGTTCACCCACATCCAGAGAGCCCAAACAATGATAGATCTGGACCAAACGTGGCATACAGACCCAACATGGCCAACTTTAAATTCTGGTGGGGTTAGGAAGAAATTAACCATTGATGCTGGCAGTTATTGTTCACTCACATTCAGAGAACATTGTGTACCCAACTAATGATGGATCTAGACTACACTTGGCAAACAGAACCAACATGACCAACTTTGAATGCTGGTGTGGTTGGAACAATGACAGATGATGATGTTTGTTGTTTATTCGTTCAGTCACTTTGATTCTCTGTCTTTAGTTTATCTTATTCATAAAGTTGCCATATGTCGAAGGCAAGTTGGCAGCAAATAATAACAGTAAGCTAACTGTTTATCTTGCTAGCTTTCTAAAATAAAAGCAAATCTAATTCAGAATAAATTCTGCCTGAGACCTTGTCATTCATCCTAATACCATATTATCCTGGGATGTTCCATTAGAAGCAACCAGGGAATAAAGGCTTCCACTTGTGGCAGTAGTGATGACCAAAGAACAACACTGGTAGTGAGACTCAAAGAACAACAGTTCGGTGATTTGTTTGCCCTTCTTCTATCTAACACTTTCAGGTAACTACTTATGGATGTGCTTGAAGCATTTCCCCCCCCACTCAAACTGATAGTTATGGATCCTCTTTCTATCTACATCACATGCAGATATAGAGTACTTTGTCTTTTAAAACTACATCTCAATTTTGCTTGACCTCTGCATTTTTGGAAATGGTCTTAAGCACATGTAATGTATTTAGCGGAACCTGTTTACAAACAAGGAAACTTGATAGGCAGGATCCCCCATCACAAGGGCCCCGTAACCCCTATTCAGAACTCTGTATTGTAATGTTGCTGAGTATATGAGAATATTCATGGCAGGTCTTATGTGCATCTTATATCCATCTCCTCCTTTATTCTGGACAAGAGAAAGCTAACACATGTCTAGGGATCAACTAGACTCCTACCTAGTTCAGATGTGGTTCTCAAATGTTAAATGACATGGCGACAGACTTAACAACAACAAAACTCGATTTGACTTAATCAAAAAGTGCACCTATATCAATGTTTATACATTCATAATATTTTAAATTTATAACACAAATATAATTCAACATTATCAGAGAGCCAGTGTGGTGTGAGAGCCAGTGTGGTATAGTGGTTTGGGTGTTCAACTATGACTCTGGATTTGGATCCCTACTCACCTATGGAGACCCACTAACTGACCTTGGGCAAGTCACACTCTTTCAGTCTCAGAGAATGGCAAAGATCTGAGACAAAAAAAAATTACCTTGCAAATAAAATTTGTGATAGTTTATAGGGTTGCCAGAAGTCAGAAATAAGTTGAAGACTCATAATAACAACAATGAACATTAAGAATTAAGGTCTGTATACTACAGCAAATAAAGAACATATCTTAAAATAATTATAGTGTTTCTGTTCCCCTTAGGGAACAAGAGATGAAACAGCCCTTAAAGTTATGTAGTGCTAGAATCAAACTGTTTTTCTGTTTCTCTGGAAACACCTGATTGCAAGATATGCCAGCATTTTACAAAGGGGTGGATAACCTTATAGAAATACAGAACAAATATACCAACACTGAGCACTATCAGTATACCAAGTTGACATATTTCTTGACTAGCCCAGATAAATACAATGTTCATTTAGCAACTCTGGAACAACAACATAGTGCTGGCCATGGTATATAAAGGCCTATATGGCTTAGTTACAGGCTGACATACTATATCTCTCTGTATGGTCCTGCTTGGATCCGGAGTTTCTCATGGAAAATCCTGCTTTCAGTAGGCTATATCACTTTTTCAGACACCTTTCTTTGATACACTGGGTAGGGCCTTCTCAGTGGCTGCTCCTATTTGATGGAAGTCTTTCTAGAAGGCTAGAATAGATTGCCCTTGGCATTCTTTGATTTCTGTATTACAAAAGGCTTTCAGAATTGAAGTTTTTAAAGGGAAAGTACTGCATTGTAAATGGTGCTATATTGTTTTAAATTGTACTAAAATGATGAATTATTTTTATATCATTTCTTGGTCTATTTTATGTTTTTAAAAATTAATAATAGTGTAATACTATTTTAATGTGAACTTTTAATGTGTTTTTAACTTTATTGTAATAATTTTAACTTGTAAGTAACCTTCAGTTCCAATCTGGGATGGTATATAGGTAACAGTAATGATCTTTAAATATAAAAGCTTATTTTACTCACTATTAGGAACTAGGCAGTGAGAACATTTTGGGGTTTTTTTTCCTTCTGACTCTCACTCTTTCTACTCCACTTCCTTCTTTGACAAAATCTATGGCATCACCATCTCCAGAATTATTCAACGAGCTGCCTGCTAATTGTTAAAGGACATTTACACATGGCTTTATGGCTCCCACACCTGTTTTACATATAGAAGTAGCCTTATCATTTCTTCATTCATTCATTCATTCTGTAATCCTGACATTTAAGGGGCTTACAAATAAATACAAACACGGATAAACACTCCCATAAATAAAAACATCGAAAGCTAAAACATAACTAAACTACATATTTTTCTACCGGCTTTCCTAACAGGGTTTGACAACAGTTATTACAACAGTTATGACACAGAAGTCACCTGTCTGAGTGCTTGCTATCAGGTTTGAATACAAATGTGAAAAGTAGGATTTGACTACCAGACCACAAAGATGATGTGACCTGGAGCATTCGGGCTGGGGCTGCAATGGAAGGAAAACCAGACGGACAAAGCAAATTCAAACAGGAGAAAACTCCTTTTTATTCTAAAGGCACATGAGAGATGAAGCGCCTTCAGAGAAAGCCTCCACCTGCAGGTCAAGGCATGGACAGCAGTGGCAAACAAATGTGGAGTTAGGTTAGGTTTCTCCCCTGATATTAAGTCCGACTCTGGGGGTTGGCGCTCAGCTCCATTTCTAAGCCAAAGAGCTGGCGTTGTCCGTAGACACCTCCAAGGTCATGTGGCCGGCATGACTGCACGGAGTGCTGTTAAATGCATGTAATCTTCTTGATCTATCATTGCTCAACTTGCAAAAAAAATTCCTTTGTTTGTCATCACTAAAATACTGTATGAGGCAGTTTTGTACTCCATTTCTGACACAATTATATTCTCAATACTACATGATAAACTGGTGGCAGTAATGTACTTGAAATTAGATATCCAACAACAACATCCACATGACTAGCAAAAATAATCGCCTTCAAAATCTTTTATCCGTCTCTTTGTTTGAAATTAACTCAAACGCAGAGAGAGCAAGAGAGAGAGAGAGAGAGAGAGAGAGAGAGAGAGAGAGAGAGAGAGAGATGTTTTAACTGGGCTTGTGAAAACATGGCTATGATGAGAATATCACAACAAGAAAAACAAGTGGCATAATTATAAAATTAAAATATGCAGAGTGTCTTCCAAAAATGTATGCACCCTTTAACAGTTAAGTAGCAATGGTGATTGTGTGTGTGTGTGTATAAAATAATGTTTAATCAGATTTACAAATTCCATATTGGATAATAATTTTAGTTAAGGCATTCTGATTTTTGTCCTTGAGCAGCAATACATTACTCCCATTGTCAAAGAACAAAAACCACACTTAAAGTTACCTCTTATGATTTTGCAACACTCCCCTACTATTTTAATTTTAAATTTTGCTAGGGGTGTAAACATTGTGGGGGAGGGGTGAAAAAAAATGCCAGAATTATAAATGGTTATGGATGCATGCATTTTGGGGACACCCTATATTTGAACAGAACGGTAGCTATTTCCAGATATAGACATGCATTTGAAGTATTAACAAGTCATAGCCATAATTACAACTGTCGCAGAATTGTGGAGATAAATTATACAGTGAAGTTATACCATTCACATAGAGGCACACTCCCAGAAGCAGAAAATAAACGAACGGAGACGCCGATCAAATCCAGCACAGCTTTCCAAATACTGTAGATGAAAGGTGTATTAACAGCATTGTGAATGATCAAAACAAGGATCCCACAATATACGTACAATAAATAGAAAACGCTGCTACCATTTCTCAGTGATTTCCCCAAAAAGGCATTCAAAATATGCAATACACTTCGCAATTCAGCTTCAAATTGGTTAGAGGCTTACTTACAGCATTTCCACTGGGAATTCTCAGTTAGCATTGCTGGGACCCGAACACCTATTTGAATCCAACTTTTCACATTCCCTCTCACCCAGAGCAACAAGACCATGCCTGTTCAAAGAGCAAGAAATGATCCTACCTTTCTGGGTCATTAGGCCAAAGCTCTTCCCCGCTTTGCTGCCCATGGAGGACCCTGGAGAAAGGGACCAGGTTTATTTTATAGGTTGACACCTTCATCTGGCTGCCATAAAAATATTCCACCAGGAAGAAAAGAAAGAAAGAGCTGACGTGACACGAAAGAGAGAACAAGCCGGAATGTCTCAAGGGCTCCCTCAGTGGTTCTGAAAGAGGCTGGGAAAGCGGCAAGCCAGCTAGAAGGTGAACACTATAAACAGCCCCAGAAAGTAATCTGATCCCTCTGAGAAATTAACCTCTAAAGTGCTGATCGCGAGTGGGATCAAGCCATTCCGCTAGTACTAGGTCAGCTGTAAAAGGGTCCCTATATATTTTACTAGAGAGAGAGAGAAACTGTACAAAAATTTAGATCAGATATTTTACAAGGCAGACCGCACTGTCTGATCACAGTGGCTCACCTTTCAGCTCAAGACTCTTCACACAATCCTAACCAACTTTGATGCAACTTTTCAATATTTCCCCCCCCAGTTAATCTAATTAGATGGATTTAGGGTGCATTTTCTTGGAAGAGAAAAGAAACTAGAGAGAATTGGTACTCTTTTTTTTGTTAACTTCCAAAGAAAAGTCCTCCAAAACAGAGACAAGATTCCTGGCTCCTTCTCCCCATGAGTCTTTTGTGATGGAGAAAGAGCACACAACACAACTGGCTTTCCCCAAGAACAACATATCTCTGAACAAACACTTGCATTTCAATGCACTGCATTCCTTTGATATTTGCATTTGCTGGGTCACATTTTGTCCAACTGCTTTGGCACGTGAAACATTGGCTTTTTTTTCTGGCCATAAGGAACAGAGTGTGTACACCTAATTAGTATTATCAGAATATCTGATATTTCCTCGGCATTACTTCGCGAACAAAGATTCTTTAGGAAGGACTCATCCCACGCTTTTTGCAGGCGCGTTGATGACTAAAAAGGCCAATCTGAGATAGGCAAGTCCGGTTGCAGAAAGCACAGCAGAAAGTCTCCTTGGGTGATGTTTCCAAGTTGTGGTTCTTTCTGTGTTGTCGTTTCTCTTCGAGACCCGTTTGGCGTGTCTTCTCGATAGAGGCTGCAGCATTGTGGATAGCGCATCTCCATGCCCTATGAGGCCAGGGTGGACCATTGTTGGTGATCAATCTGGCCAAGCCTGAGATGTTGTTTCAGGGAGTGCTTATATCTCTTTTTGGAGGCGCCTCTCTTGCGCTGACCCATGGCGAGTTCACCGTATAGTAGTATTTTTGGAAGGCAGTGGTCCTCCACCCTAGAGAAGTGCCCTGCCCAGCGCAGCTGAGTTTTCAATAGCATGGCCTCAATGCTGGTGATCCCTGCTTGCTCAAGGACAGCAACATTCGTCACATAGTCGGTCTAGTGTATATTTAGGATTGTGCGAAGACAAGTTGATGAAAGCATCTGATATAAAGTGGAGCATGAAAGAAAGCCTTGCACAAAGAAAGAAGTACAGCATGAGGCCAAATTACTAGCTTGATCCAAAGCAGGGTGTGTATGCTTATCGACTGACAGAAGTCATGCGCTTTGCTTAATTGGACACATTGTCAATCTGTTAGCTATACACACGCCCTGTCACCTGTTATATTAGGCTGCAGTGAAGTCTGGTCCGATGGACTTCTATTGTGATGAATATGGAGGAGCTCTAGAAAAACAGAGTTATCTGGGAAAGCTGTGGAATTATTTCAAGCGATTTAGGATTGCAACGGACACATGGTCATCTAAAGAAGGCTCCTTAATTTTTTTTCCACTTGGGACTCCTTTTGGCCTGAGAGTTTTTATGTGACCTCAGGTATTTAGGTGAAGGTAAAAATTTTCCACTGACATTAAGTCCAGTCGGGTCCTACTCTGGGGGTTGGTGCTCATCTCCATTTCTAAGCCAAAGAGGTGGCGTTGTCCATAGACACCTCCACGGTCATATGGCTGGCATGACTGCATGGTGCACCATTACATTCCCACCAGAGTGGTACCTATTGATGTACTCACATTTGCATGTTTTCGAACTGCTAGGTTGGCAGAAGCTGGGGCTGACGCTGCTCCCCGGATTCGAACCTGCGACCTTTTTTGGTCAAGTTCAGCAGCTCAGTGCTTTAACCCACTGTGTCACCGGGGGGTCCTCAAATATTTAGTTATATTTTAAAAGCTATAAAAATCAAAAATTGATTGGCGTAAAAGCAAACGTTTACTGATAGCAAGACAGCATTTGCAAGACTTGCTAAACAAGCAGATTTTCCTTTTTTATGGAGTACAGCTGAAGCGTCTTCTGCAGAGTCCCCTCTAAACACTGTACAACAAATTTATGTAAATGTCTAAAATAAACTTTTTCCATGTTTTATGATAGAACCAATTATGAAATGACATTTATAACCCAGAACAAAAATCATGTTACATAGTGTTATACAGTATATTACACCAGAAAATGTTGGCCTAGTGCTAATACACAGAAATGTGTAAAGTGTGACTGTGGCCCCTTCTACACTGTCATATAATCCAGGTTATCAAAGAAGATAATCCACATTATCTGCTTTTAATTGGATTATATGAGTCTACACTGCCATATAATCCAGCTCAAAACACATAATCTGGATGTTATATTGCAATGTGGAAGGGGCCTGTAACAAACCTGGCTAATATATAGATTATGGCAGCCAGAGTGGCTGCAATTTGCTTCTGAGGATTATATTTTGTCAGATTACACTGGAAAAGTTAGCATTTTCGTGTTACATAGTATAGACACATATGTATTATTTCCAACACAGATGTTTTTCTTTAATTTAATGTTCGAAAATAAGTGCTCTCAAAATAATTATAAAAATGCAGATTTCAAGGAACAAAACACTGTAATGCCCTTGAATATATATTATATATATATTCGCACTTGCTTTTCCTTTGCTAAAGCCTATGTTTTAGTGGCTTCTCTGTCACCATAGCAATATGCAAGACTGCTTATTTAGTGGAGGGTGAATATGACAATTTGCTATTTTTGAATAAACAACCCAAAACAATCACAACCATTCGAAACCAGCTCTTTTAGCCAAAAAAAGCAACAGCCAGATGACAAGGATTTTAGGACAAAATGAAAATGTGTGAACAAAATTCCTTCCTGCAGCTAGACCATTATCAGCCTTAAACTGGATTAGCAGTGAATATAAAAAGACAGAAGTGTCCCACCCGCTCACCACACATATGGATAATGATAGAGCTAGAAACTGTGTTAGCTGGGAAGATACAAGAGAGGGTAGATGGTCAAAAATAGATTGCCAACTGCTTTGAAAAAAGATGGACAGTATACTGAGCTTGTAAACATTACTTTGGACCACAACTTCTAAGAATTCCTCAGCCAGTGTTTACAATGACTTAGAGGGCAGGGCGGATCAGGAAGTTGTGGTCCAAAACAGTAACTTTCCAAAGCTTGGTGGAGTGCACACACTTATGGTCTCATTAATCTGAAATTCAGAATTCATATAGGAAACTTTCAGGGTTTCTAGTCACATGAACTCCTAGTAGTTCATCTGATTTTGGGATTTAGGGATCCTAGTAGACTTAATGTAACCAGAACAAACCGGTGGTTCCTACTGTCTTTAGAGCTGCTTCATCTCAGTTTCTACTTTGAAGATCAATCTAAGGTTGGATCTACACTGTCCTATATCCCAGGATCTGATCCCAGTTTATCTGTTTTGAACTGGATTATATGAGTCTACATTGCCAGATAATCTGGGATAAGCACATATTTTATTTGTTTATTTATTTTTGGTATTTATATTCCGCCTTTCTCACTCCGCAGGGGACTCAGGGAGGATTACGATGTAAATATACATGGCAAACATTTAATGCCATAGACCTACAACATATATAAACAGACACTCAGAGGCTATTTAACATTCCAGCTTCTGACCACCAGGGGAGCTGTCGCTTCCTTATTCCTTGCATACTTCCTGGAGATTTTTATGGCCTTGTAAATCAGTTAAATTAGCCTCCCCACAAAGTGGTACCTAAATTTCCTACTTGACATATGCAACTGTCTTTCGGGCTGCAAAGGTCGACAACAATCTACACAATTTTGGTTGGGAGCTTACTCCAACCCGGGCTGGCTTCGAACTCATTACCTTTTGGTCAGTAGTGATCTTAATGCAGCTGACTCCCAGACAGCTGCACCACTTTCCCACAGCTGTGCCATAATCTGGGATCATATCTTGTGATATAGGGAAGTGTAGACCCAGCCTAAGTCAGCAGTTACCAAACTGTTTCACAAAACCCTGGGATTTTGCAAAGGCATGACATGGGTTCCGCGAAGAATCTTTAAAGGTAAAGGTTTCCCCTTGACATTAAGTCTAGTTGTGTCCGACTCTGGGGGTTGGTGCTCATCTCCATTTCTAAACCCAAGAGCCGGCATTGTCCGTAGACGCCGCCAAGGCCATGTGGCTGGCATGACTGCATGGAGCGCTGTTACCTTCCCACCGGAGCGGTACCTATTGATGTACTCACATTTGCATGTTTTCGAACTGCTAGGTTGGCAGAAGCTGGGACTAACAACGAGACTTCACCCCACTCCCCAGATTCAAACCACCAACCTTTCATTCAGCAAGTTCAGCAGCTCAGCGGTTTAACCCGCTATGCCATGGGGGCTCCAATTAAAGAAAAAACTTTATTGGGTTTTTAAAAAGTCTGTTAAGATATTACTGAATTTCAATGTACTCCTGCTTTAAAAACAAAATTTTAATCTGAAGCAACTGAATGACTACTGGGTAAGAGCAAAATAAAGGTCTGTGATTATATTTGAATGTTTCCTCTTTATTTCCAAACCTACAACGTTATACAAAATTCTTATGAAGGGTTCAATGACCCAAAATGTTTGGGAACCACTGATCTATTTGAACAAAAAGACAAGTTTACTGTAATGCTTGGTGGCATTTTTTAAAATTACCCAGAATATAGAGATAGGACAGCCACTTGCATGTTTTGGCTGTCTGACTAGTAAACTTGAAGAAGAACATGAGGCAAAATGTAAACTGTCTGCAAATTGGAGATCCTGGGGCAGAGATATAGTCTCTGTCCTCCACTGGATGCGATTCTGGATGTAACAGGGATGTGTGAAAAGAGTGCTACCCTTTGAAACAATACCTACTTACAGCCCACTTTAGAGCACGAAAGGGGCCTTTACTCACATCCTTCATGGCTTCTTCCAAGTAGCCCTAGCATAATACAACTTGCTCACCAGGTGGTGCAGCATAAAATGTTCTCCTCCTTATCCTTAGTCCACCAATGACACTTTAGAAGGGCTATTTGTGTAGATTAGTACTTTGAAACCCCAGGAATGTTGTCACAGATGCTATGTGAAATATTACCATTTTAAAAAATAAAAGCCATTTTCAACTTGGAAACAACATCACCCTAGGAAACTTTCTGCTGTGCTTTCTGCAACCGAACTTGCCTATCTCAGATTAGCCTTTTTAGTCATCAACGTGCTTGTAAAAAGCATGGGATGAGTCCTTCCTAAGAATCTTCGTTCGCAAAGTAATGCCGAGAGAAAAATAAAAGCCATTTTACCTAATATCACAATGCTGTAATCACAAAAACAGGGAGTAACCATAGTATATACTAGAGTACAGATAATACCATCTGAAACTCTTGGAAGCAATGCAAATCAGAAACAGCATTGTATTGTTGAAGGCTTCATGCCCAGAATCACTGGGTTCTAGTGAGTTTTCCGTGCTATATGGCCATGTTCCCAGAAGCATTCTCTCCTGACGTTTCTCCTGCATCTATAGCAGGCATCCTCAGAGGTAGTGAGGTCTGTTGGAAACTAGGAAAATGGGGTTTATATATCTGTGGAATGTCCAGGGTGGGAGAAAGAACTCTTGTCTGCTTCAGGGAGGTGTAAATGTTTCAACTGGCCACCTTGATCAGCATTTAATGGCCCAGCAGTTTCAAGGCCTGGCTTCTTACTGCCTGGGGGAATCCTTTGTTGGGAGGAAGAAACAGCATTTTCATCTCTCAGTTTCCTAAAGCTCCCAAACAGGATCACAATATGGAACATTACTTTGCAAGCCTTAATGAGTTAATTTTCCTTTTGTTTGGCTCAAAGAAAACAGACACACACAATGTGATATACAGATATAATGCTGTGCTCTTTGGGAAGCCAGCTTTTTTTTTTTTTTACTGATTTGACTTTTTACACAAATGTGGTAAAGTTATGTGCTACACAATGTGCTACAAATCCGCCATGGATTTTAGACATAATTACCACCCTGTTTCTAAAGTTTCACAACCCGTGTGAGATTAGTGTTGTTAAACACTAAGTTTATAAAGTTTTACTTTCAAAGAAAAATAAAACCCCAGAATGTTCAAATAGCAATGTAGTGAGATACAGTAAGTTAAGTGGTTGTACATTAAAGGCCTGTTCCAGTAGTTAAAATTGTGGATAGAAGTAAAGAGGGAGGTATTAATTTACCTAAAGAGCAGCTGTTTGAAAACACATTGTATTTGTCATACATACCCTGGGTAATGAAACCACAGACAAATAAACCAAGGAATCAGTGGTTTAGGGCTTAAGCCTCTTGTCTAAGCATAGATGTAGGTTCTTACAATATTAATGGGACATCAAACCAGGCTGAGCTGAAAGGGGATCTAACACATAATTTTACATTTGTGTAAAAACCCAACTCAATAAAAGCTAAGAGCACAGCATGACATCTATATATCACATGCCTGAGGTTTAAAATCCTTCTTTAGAGACCAAGGCACAGTATTAGCACATATTTGTTGCATGGACTTTCTACCAGAATTTGTACCGGTATTAGGTTATCTGAACTGGTTTGATAATCCCACACGGAACAAAGGGAGAGCACATCCTCACAACAGACCACTGTGCATGTATTTATTTATGTTCGGGAAGCATCCCGGCATATAGTATTTATTCAATTCATTGATGTATTAAATAATATTCTGGTGCAAAGAACACCAAAGAAAGCAGGAAAAATAGCTTTAAAAACTACAGCAGTTCCCAAGTTACAAACATCCAATTTACAAATTACTCATAGTTAAGAACGGGGATGAGACAACAGGAAGTGAGAGAAAGTTACCCTTTTGAAGGGAAATTCACTCCTGAAAGAGTTATCATGGGGAAAAGGTGTTTCCACTGAAGCTTTAGCACCAATCCTTGTTTCCACAAGAAGCTAACTATTTCAAAATCAAATTATCACAGGGAGGGGAAATTTTCTGAACGGAAGCACAGACAGCAAACCAAACTCCGCAAGTGTGTTAACATTTCCCTGTGTTATCCAAAGCTTATATCTATATCTATCTATCTATCTATCTATCTATCTATATAGATGGAGTTAAACTTTAAAATTGTACCTGTTCTGATTTACAAACAAATTCAACTTAAGAACAAACCTACAGAACCCATCTTGTTCGTAACTTGGGGACTACCTGTATATGACACATGAGACAGCATACCTGAATTTGTGTGGCCTTGGTTTTGCCTTCTTAGTTCCCCCTGTTCATGGGCTTTCCTAATAGTGTAGCCACCGTACTTTGTATTAGTTTTTGGGTAGAGCATAAAAACACCCCCAGATGCTAGTGTTCATTGGTTTATTCCATTTCCCTGTAAATAGCTCCTTGCTGGACTCATCCTTTTTCTGCATCAGAGTTACAGATTGTCTGGTATCCTAGGCCCAAGCAATCCAAAACAGGCATTCTCAGCACCTGCTGTACTCAGCAGTATTTTATACCACCAGTCTAAAGGACAACATAAGCTTTTGGCCAGCCTAAGATTCACAGGAAAGAAGATTAAGACAGTTTATATCCATCACTTTGCACCAGAGGCACAAGCGTCTTTCAAAGACCCCAGAAAGATGACTGCAACTAGCAAGATCTCCCTTTGTAATGCATTGTTTTAAGATATTCTATGATAGTCCCGGGTGGAATTAACCCTTTATTCATCTTGTTTGCAATATACTCATTTGGTTATCTTTTTACTTTGCCCAGGGTCTGCCAGGGGTCTTAATCTTAACAGAAGCTATCAGATAGCCCCTGAGTAAAGCCAGACAATATAGTTTTCTCAAAGGGCTTGGGCGTGCCATCATAATTTGTATGCTGTTAACATTGATGGCTAGAATTTCTTTTACCATTGTAGGCATATTTGACAGCTGTGACTCCATTCAAAGAAAGGAGATCTTATCTCAGGAATATATGCCTTAGTTAAATCGAGACAAGTTCCAACACATGCTGTATGACAAAGGATGCCTTTGAGGGTGGGACAGAAATGTCATTCCAGTAGGATGCTCATAAGGGCCACGCGTTTTGAGCATATAATACTAACTGTGTAGAAAGTGCACTGGTTGCCAATTTTGTTTCTATACTTGCCTTAAGTGCTAGTTTTGACCTTTAAAACCTTAAAATATTATGACTACGTTGCTTGAAGGTGTGTCTACCTATATATGGGACTAGACTTCCAGGCTGTGTTTTATAGGCCTGGTGTTGAAAACTTTCATATTGAAAAGCAGTAGAGACAGGCTATTTTCAGGAGTGGCCACATAGGTTTTGAACTCTGTTCAAAAAGTAAATTTGGCCCCATTTTGTCCATTTTAAAATAGATAGATATATATATATATATTGTATCAGGAGCGACTTGAGAAACTGCAAGAAGCGAACAGATAATTAAAATGCATATTCTTCTTCGAGAGCTCTGTGAATCCACACTTATGAAGTTTGCGCGCCAGCGCGGGCTTCCAACGGAAACTTTCCCAGTTTGAAAAGTTTTGGCGGTAGCTCCGCCCAGCCGGCCCGGAGGGCATAAAAGGCGCCTCCATGCGCGCCCACCCCATTCCTTTGTTTTCCGCCACTTGGGCAACATCTGAAATACGGCTGGTTGTGTGAGCATAGCATGTCCACAACCAGTTTCAAAAGGTGCTTATCCTGCGGTAGCAAGATCCCGGATTGCGACGGTCACTCGAAGTGCCTTCGGTGTCTCGGGGAGGGACACGTCGTCTCGGCCTGTCGACACTGCCAGGCCTTCTCATCGAACACCAGACGAGCGAGAGCCCGCAGGCTTCAGGCCTACCTGACGGAGCGTGCTCTCTGCCCTCCGGAGATGGCGACGGCTGTCCCATCTGCCTCCTTGGGGTCCGAGGCGGCTGCTTCGGCCCCCACCGTGTCGACCGCTCACCCGGCCGGGAAGCGTCCACGGAAGGAGAAGAACGCCTCTGTCTCCTCGAAGACTCTCGGCGTCGAAGAGGCCCTGCACCGTAACCCGAAACGGTCCAGCTGCCTCCACCTCGTAGAGCTTCGACAAGCTCGATGGCGTCGGGCCTCTCCCAGAGGTCGGCCATCTCGAGGACTCCCTCTGATCGGGCTATGGAGATAGCTCCGGGAGGAGGTCGAGTGAAGAAGCCCGTAGAGCCCAGACCAGAGGCCTAGTTCCTGTGACTCCGGGCAAGTCTCTGGAGGCCGCAGCCTCGAGACCTCCATCGCCGAAGAGGCGCAGGACTCTGACGTCATCGTCTTCAGTCTCCTGCCCCGACTCCTCGCCTATCCCTGTTCTCGCTGTGGAGACAGGGGTAGAGCACCACGTGTAACCGGAGGACTCAGTACAGACCGTCGTCCGAGTCCCACCCGGACAGACCTCGGTCCGACAACTGTTTGTCACCTCGCCGGACAAGGGCAGACAAACCACGAGGCTCGCCTTGGCCCCGGCCGAGCGAAACCTCCCTCCTGTGACGACTGTGGCCCCTTCAACCTCGAGGTCGGCGCCTCAGTCACAACCTCCGGCGAACCAAGACACGGTTCGGCCTTGGTCGGGTGACGAGATGGAAGATGGCGAGGTCCCTCGATCAACGAGATCGGGCTCCATCCTGTCCCTCAACATAGACAGGACCCCTTCCCATACAGGATGCGAAGTGGAACCTTCGTCTTCACCGACTGACAATGCAAGAGCCTTCGGTGAACAGGTCGGCCGGATGGCAAGGTCTCTGGGGATGCAAGCCTACGTTCCCACGAGCCAGCGCCTGCCCCGTTTTTCAGCAGGGTGCAGGTCGAGGAAGCGGCCCAACCACACCTCCCCATGCTAGAGCCACTGGAAGAGGTGGTGAAGGCCTCGTGGACGACTCCATCGACCATCCCTCCTACGTCCGGGCGTATCGAGGCATGGTATAAGATAGATGAGAGGGAGAAGAGCTGGCTACATGATCACCCGACCCCCAACTCGATGATCGTCACCTCCTCCCAGTCTTCGAGCCGAGAATCTGCAGCCCCCTCAGACCAGGAGGGAAGCGGTTCGACACAGTCGGCGAAAAATCTACAAGGCCGGGCTCTTGCTGACCAAGATGGCCAACTATGGGGCGTGCATGGGAGCTTATCACCAGATCCTGTGGGAAAGGGCTCAACCCTTTTTCCAGGATCTCTCCCAAACAACAAGCTGCACTTCTCTCCATCTCCCAAGAGGCGCAGTCGTTGGCACACCACCAAATCTTGATGGCCCGCCATACGGGAGACACCTCAGGAAAGCTGCTGGCCCACGGTGTCGCCATCCGAAGGCACGCGTGGTTGAAGTCTTCTGGTCTCTCTTCAAATTCGAAGAAGACCATCGAGGATCTTCCGTTCGATGCCCAGGGACTGTTCTTTGCGGGCACGGACGATAAACTAAAGGCCACTCACGACTTTAGAGTCCTGACGGCCAAACTGGATCGGCCCCAGCCACAACCAAAGCCTAGGTACTACCAACGGGTGAAGTTTCAGCCCAGGCAACAGTACCGCCAAGCTCCACGGCCTTACTCGGCCCCTCAACAGCAGCAACAACAACAACCGAGGCAGCAACAGCAGCAGCAGGCCAATCGACCCCGTCAGGGTAATAAATCAAGGCCTCGCCATAACAATGGCAATGGACAATCCAACCGCCGCGTTTGACGGGGCGAAGGTCTACACCGCCTCGTAGCTAAGTACCGCTGCCACCACCATGCCTCCACCAAACCTTCGACCTCCACCACCTCACCCACCATTCAGAGACCGCCTGGCCCGTTACATCAATGCCTGGCGACGCATCACCTCAGATGCATGGGTTCTCCGGATTGTCGAAGACGGCTATGCCTTGGAATTCGACGAGCTTCCACCAACGGGGTTCATCGTCGAGACAGCCGTCCAGGGTGATCTTGGAGGAGGTCGACGCATTGCTTCAAAAGGGAGCGATTTCACAGCTCCCCCAGAGCAAGGAAAGAGGGGCATTCTTCTCACGGTATTTCACCGTGCCGAAGCCAGACGGTTCCCTGCGACCCATCCTGGACCTCAGAGACTTAAACGCGTACGTTTCGCCGAGGAAATTCAGGATGGTGTCAGTGTCGTCCATTCTCCCGCTTCTGCGGTCAGGCGACCACTTCGCCTCAATAGACCTTCGGGATGCGTACTTCCACATCTCGATCAGGCCTGCCCATCGGCGCTTCCTCAGCTTCAAGGTGGCAGGAAGGGCGTACCAATTCAACGTCCTTCCTTCGGCCTCGGGACGGCTCCCCGAACATTCTCCAAGTGCATGTCGGTCGTGGCTGCGCACTTGAGAAGGGAGAAAATCCGGATTTTCCCGTACCTGGACGACTGGCTGCTGGCGGCCCAGTCTCCAGACCTGCTGCATCACCAGGTCTCCACGGCACTACAATAAGAGACTCTCTCTCCCGAAGGCGGTCAAGGACTCCCTCCGGTGGTGGACGTCCGAAGCCAACGTCTGCAAAGGGGTGCCTTTCCACACGTTGACCCCGTCCGCCACGCTGACGACCGACGCCTCGATGCTGGCCTGGGGAGGCCACATGAACAACTTGTCGATCAACGGCCAATGGTCGGCGGTGGAGAGACTCCACCACATCAACTACCTCGAGCTCCTGGCCATAGCCAAGACTCTTCGGGCCTTCGCCCCCCTAGTCAGGGGACACGTAGTACTGGTCAGGACAGACAATATAGTGGCCATGTACTACGTCAACAAGCAGGGCGGAACGGGCTCGAGGAAGCTCCTGGCCCTGGCCCAGAGCCTGTGGGAGTGGTGCGTCCTTCATCAAGTGACCCCCAGGGCCATTCATCTCCCGGGAGTCAAGAACGGGGAGGCGGACTCCCTCAGCAGAACCGGCTGGTCGTCCCACGAATGGATGCTGCATCCGGACGAGCTCCACCGTGTCTTCCAACAGTGGGGATTCCCAGACGCAGATCTCTTCGCATCGCCGGAAAACAACCAACTGCCAGTTTTCGGTGCCAGGCTTGCCCCGGATGCACGCCGGGGGTGCCTCGGGGACGCACTCCTGCTCGACTGGACGACGGGTTTCTTCTACCTCTTCTCGCCGTTCCGCTTCTTCTCCGAATCGTCGAGAAGATCCAGCTCTCGGGGACCGATTGCATCCTCATCGCTCCCTACTGGCCGAGACAAGTCTGGTTCCCGACCCTGCTCCACCTAGCGGGCCAGGACCACATGCCACTCCCTCACCGACCAGACCTGCTGACCCGGGAGAAAGGGATGCTCCTCCATCCGGACCTTTTTTGCCTAAAGTGGTGTCTCCGTTCCACGTAAACACAGACATTGTGCTCCCGGACATGGGGTCCTCCCAACCCGGGGACAGGGACTCGACGCTCAGAGCTCTCGACGTCAGGAGAGCCCTCTGGGTCTACAAGGACCGATCGGCGGACTACCGTCGGTCGACTAGACTTTTGCTTCTTACGCCACCCACCGACAAGCTGGGCTTGCCGGTGTAGGGTCAGTAGCCAAAGACTCTCTGGACCAAATTTGTGGGTGGCTTCCTTGGTTGAACTGTGCTGTTGTTGCACTTATGCTGTGAGGCCTGTGTGCCTGACATGAATGGTGCTTGTTGCACTGTGTTTACAAGTGGGAGCATGCCTTCCACTCATATTTATATGATTGATGTGTTATTTATGTGCCTGACATGAATGGTGTTGTGCACTTGTTTAATAAACCTGTTCATTTGTTCTATTTAATTGGCTGGTAATTGTTCATTTGTTCCACCTGGGTTTTACCTTTACCTTAGCTCGGTAAATCTTCATAAGTGTGGATTCACAGAGCTTCACTCGAAGAAGAATGGTAGGTTACATACCTGTGACCATCTTGCTTCGAGTGAAGCTCTGTGAATCCACACGAACCCCCCCGGCCGTCCCACTCTCTCAAACCACCCTTTCCTAGTTGCTAATGTGGCGTAGGAATGGGGTGGGCGTGCATGGAGGCGCCTTTTATGCCCTCCGGGCCGGCTGGGCGGAGCTACCGCCAAAACTTTTCAAACTGGGAAAGTTTCCGTTGGAAGCCCGCGCTGGCGCGCAAACTTCATAAGTGTGGATTCACAGAGCTTCACTCGAAGAAAGATGGTCACAGGTATTTAACCTACCATTCTTAACCTTTAGAAACTTATCTAAATTGTTACCTCTATTTGGCTTTTGTAACTGATGTATTTGTATTTTAAAAAGTAATTTATAATAATAATAACCTTTTTAAACACATCTGGGAAATTTTGCTCTGAAAACCTGCATGTAAACACTGGAAACAAACAAGCAACAAACATATGTTCCTGTGCTTGCCTAGCTTTAAATCCCACTGAACTCAATAGAACTAATATTCAAGAAGAAATGCAAAAGATTAAAAAGACTTTTGAAAGTCTTTGATGCAGACAGACGTAGCTGTTTACTCATTTATTCCATATATTACTCATATCTCTAAGGGTCTATAGGCTATCTAAAGTTGCTGAGGAGGTTTAGCATGTTAATTCTATAAAATTTTAGAGCCCTAAACCCTATTCAGTCTTTAAGTATGGTGAGTCAATCCTATGGCCACCTAAGGATGTGAAATTCAAAATTCAGATAAGGTAACATTGCAGAGTCTTCCACTTCTAGAAGTGGAAATGTACTCTGTGGTGGAAAAGAAGTCCAACCTTTCATAGTTGAAGAGAAACATGGTTCCAGATCTGAGGCTATGGTGAAGCGAGAAGGCCTGGCAGTGTCGGCAGACAGGGACGACGTGCCCCTCTCCGAGGCACCGAAGGCACTTCGAGTGACCGTCGCAATCCGGGATCTTGCTACCGCAGGATGAACACTTTTTGAAACTGGTTGTGGACATGCTATGCTCACACAACCAGCCGTATTTCCGATGTTGCCCAAGTGGCGGAAAACAAAGGAATGGGGTGGGCGCACATGGAGGCGCCTTTTATGCCCTCCGGGTCGGCTGGGCGGAGCTACCGCCAAAAAGTTTCAAACTGGGAAAGTTTCCATTGGAAGCCCGCGCTGGCGCGCAAACTTCATAAGTGTGCATTCACAGAGCCCTCAAAGAAGAATGCCTTTTAAGTTTATTATTATACAAGGAAGAAAGAGGGATCTCAAATATAAAAATACTATTTCAAGTGGACACAAGATCCACGGATAGGATATATTATTAAGCATCTAAAATGAATTACTCCTCTATTCTGAGCTTTGAAAATGTGAGAATTTCCTTATAAGAAGAGAATAGTAGTGCTGAAGGACACATCTATTATGGTTATAACTGTATTCCCCTTTACACCGAATAACAATATAGTGGAAATAAGAGTAATGTTTTTCAGTCTCAACTATGAGAATTGGCTATAGGAATTGCATAAACTATTCAGAAGCTTTAAATTATTTTGTAAACCATCTGAACCGAATGCAACTTGGTACAGTACAGTTGAACCTCTATTTTCATACAGTCTGCATCTGTGGATTCAATCATCCACAAGCTTGAAAATATTCCAATGAAATCTATACAGCAAACCTTGATTTTGCCATTTTACATAAGGAACGCGATTTTCTTATACCATGATATATAATGGGACCTGAGTAACCATGGATTTTGGTAACCCGAAAGCAAGCTACAGTGGATGCCAAGGGCCCTCTGTAAGATGTTTCTATACAGTGAGGCCTGGTACTTTTTAAGACTAGTCAAAGCCAAAAATTCTAGCAGGTGACTTTCCTGAGTTCAGATCCAAATCCATCCAAACTTAAAAATCTGGAGTTCATGTTTAAATCTCAATTTGTACCACCTAATATTGTTTTACATACAATATTGTTGTTTTATATATGCTTTATATTGTATATACTGTATCTATAAACAACAATATCCGGTGGGACACCTGCATGGTTTTTAAAAAACTTTTACTAGTCTTTAAAAGTAACTTTTGCAAATTCTAGATATTCTCCCATAGTACAAGTTTTGCACATAACCAAACTGCCGTGCCTGTTATCTTTCAGTTTACAGTGGAATGTTAAAATACATTGCATGTAATTCCATTTCCTTCTTGCAAAATCCCATCATGTCTGTACAAGAGCTTGATATTTTCCTCTCAAGAACAATAATTTAACCTATAATAATAAACCTGACAAGCCTTAATTCTTCACCAAACCGGTTTTTTCATTTGTAAATGAATTTAAAAATCAAAACTCTGTTCATAGGTAGAGGTTCAGCTACAAATAGAGCAATCGCATTTCTGTCCTCATCTTTTCGCACGTTCTAATAAAGACATAAAACACTTCTACATTCTCCAAAGTGCTGATTTTAAAAATGAAAGATTTCATGAACCAAATTTGCAATATAGCCTAATTAAAAGCTATTAATCCTGAGGGCCACCCATGTTTATGAACTGCTGCAGAAAGCTATGGTGTACTAAATATTCTGGTCAGGACTTTGATGCTGTTTAGCAATATTGCATTTTATGTGTTTTTATGTATTTTAACTCGGTAGGTTTATGTTTATGTTCTGTAAACCGCCCTGAGCTTCGGATAGGGCGGTCTATCAAGCCGAAATAATAAATAAATAAATAAATATTAATATTCTTACATACATCAGCTTCGTGGGATGTTAGAGGCAAACTACAGAAAACCTTAGAATTAAATTCATTTTTAAACTCCATGCTTAATACATTCTTCCAATTAACATTGCAGCAGCAACTATTCTGAAGACCAAAATGATATAAGCCCAAAATGTAAAATTATTCTCATCCTGTATTTTTCTGCTTACTTCATCTTCTGAATAACATGGCTACATGTTCTTGAATAGTCAACCATATCACCGAGTTCCCACTGTTATTAATACTATTTTAGTGCTAGTTGGATTTATTTATTTACATTATTTCTACCTCACCCATATCAGCCCGAAGGCGACTCAGGGCGGTGAAGGTTGTAGTGCAGTTTGTATTATCAGATGATGCTTGTGAAAGATTTGGGGCCTGTATTGGGATGGGAGTGATTCCTTGATGAATTTTTAAAAATCATACAATGACATTTTTCATTTGGGAAAATTGCCAATGTGGCAATATCATGTGGACTTTCCATAATCATTTTGTTGGCCACTAATGGGAACACCCTGCTGGACTAGGTAAGCCCTTGGTCTTATCCAACACTACTCTTCTTATATCATAATGGTTATCTTCTGGTACTGCAACCATATACTGCCTCAGTAACAAAGCTTTAAGAAAAAACATTAAGGTAAAGGTAAAGGTTTCCCCTCAACATTAAGTCTAGTCGATTCTGACTCTGGGGGTGGTGCTCATCTCAATTTCTAAGCCGGAGAGTTGGCGTTGTCTGTAGACACCTCCTAGGTCTTGTAGCTGCCATAACTGCATGAGGGCTGTTACCTTTCTGCCAGAGCAGTAACTATTTATCTACTCACATTTGCATGTTTTCGAACTATTAGGCTGGCAGAAGCTGGGGCTATCAATGGGAGCTCACCCCATCCCACGGATTCGAACTACCAACCTTCCGGTCAAAAAGTTCAGCAACTCAGTGGTTTAACCCGCTGCACCACATTACTTATACTGTAATCCACAAAGAAAAATTATGTGGCACAAAACAACTTAATAGTAATTCATTTAAAGTTAATTTATTGTGGGTAAGCCTTGAGTTTGGGCTTCCAGCTCCTCAAAGCAAGACTAAATGGAAATGGGTTCCCAAGGGAAATATATAGTGCAAAAACAAAGATGATCATCGTACACAAGCGTGACTCCTTCTCCCCAGATTAAATATAAGACCTATGCAAGGAGATTAGTAACAAAGGAAATGTTACTCCTCCGCTCAGTTCACAGCTTTCATGTCTTTTTGCAGCTTCAAAGTACTAAGCTAAGGCAAAAACTATCTAACAAATACTAGTACAAATTAACCTTTCTATACAACTGGATACCTGGTAATGTGGCAGAGGTCGCCATCAATTCACTTGTGCCCAGAGAAGGCTGCAGTTGTTAACCTATTTCATTTAGCATAATCTGACACTGGTCTGCAAAACACCTTTCTTCTTGTTGTCTATAAAGTAAATGTTTTCCTTGTGAATTCTATGACTGCAGTTAAATATTTACATGTGGAATGCCAGAAGATATATGTCTATCCCTCAGTGTTTTCCTCCCCTTTTTATCCTTCATTAACATTGTTCATTCAACCTTTTAACCAATGTCCCCAACCTAGTTAGGTTTTTTTCCCCCCATGTCAGGAGCGACTTGAGAAACTGCAAGTTGCTTCTGGTGTGAGAGAACTGACCATCTGCAGGGACAGTGATCAGGGAAGCCCTGAATTTGGGAGGTTTCTTTCATGTCCCCACATGAGAAGCTGGAGCTGACAGACGGGAGCTCGCCCCTCTCTCCGGATTCAGACCATCGACCTGTCGGTCAGCAGTCCTGCCAACACAAGGGTTTAACCCACGGCACCACCAGGGCTTCACTTTGTTTTTGTGTGTGTGTTGTGTGTGTGTGTGTGTGTGTGTCAGTTGCTTCTGGTGTGAGAGAATTGGCTGTCTGCAATGACACTGACCAGGGGATGCCCAGATTTTTTTTGATGTTTTACTATTTATGTAGGAGGCTTCTCTCATGTCCCCGCATGAGAAGCTGGAGCTGACAGATGGGAGTTCACCCCGCTCCCTGGATTCGGACTGTCGACCTTTGTTGAGAGGTGATTCGCTGATCCTGTTTGTTTCTTGTCTGGATTTCCCGTGTTTGAGTTTTGTTCATTATTTACTGTTATCATTTTAGAGGGTTTTTTAAAAATACTAGTAGCCAGATTGTGTTCATTTTCATGGTTTCTTCCTTTCTGTTGAAATTGTGGATTTCAATGGCTTCTCTCAGTGTTTAAAACTGCACTTTCTTAGTGCCTGAGATAATGGCTGCCAAGGAGTCTGAACAACAGAGAAACAAGGCAAGTTACTAGTTATATTTTTCTCCCTTGTGTTTGTCCCAGTTTTCATCCTGATCCAGCCACAGTCTGACCTTCATACAAGTGAGAAGTTCCTACGAGTAATTCAAAATATTTTGAACTGAGGCTGATTCTAATAGTAGATACAGGATACAGTAATAATGAACAGAGGGAGCTCCTACCTTCTGTCTTCAGTGTCCATTTCTGCCCACTATTGCTGCTGTTTCCTACTCCAGTCCAGAAGAGGGAGCAGAGTTTGGAACCAGAGTTGCTGCTTTAGTCTTACAAACACAAGACACAGCAACAGCCCTTGGAAAACTTTCAACCATTTGGTCCACCTTCTCAAGGAGTGCATCTACACCACTTTAACTGCCTTGGCTCAATGCTGTGGAAACCTGAGCTAGGCCCCTTCTACACTGCCAAATAAAATCCAGATTATCTGCTTTGAATTGGATTATATGGCAGCGTAAACTCATATAATCCAGTTCAAAGCAGGTAATCTGGATTATCTACTTTGATAATCTAGATTATATGGCAGAGTAGAAAAGGCCTTATAAGGCATCAGCACTCTTTGACAGAGAAGACTAAAGACCTTGTTAAAACTAAAGACCTTGTTTCATGATTGCATAGCACTGAGCCATGGAAGTTAAGTGGTGTCAATCTGCATTAACTCCGCAATGTAGATGCAACCAAAAATGGATCTGCATTTTGAAATATGTTATATAGCATGTATATAGTATTAGTATGTAAAAATTGCATTCAGAGACAAAAAATGGCTATTAAATAAGTCTCTTCTAATGTTTGAAGCCATTCACTGGATATTAAGATTTGGGACTGGTCAAAAGTCAAACTTGCACTAGTGTATTTGTCAGCAGGGGAAAACGTGGCCTTCCAAATATTGGTGGACTGTAACTCCCATTATCCCTAGGTGTAACAACTAAGGGGATGGATCTTTGAAGATAGGTCAGCAATATTTGTAAGGCCCCATATACCAAATATCTGCCTTAAGGAAAATAGGGATATTATTGCGGGCTTCCCAACGGAAACTTTTCCAGTTTGAAAACTTTTTGGCGGTAGCTCCGCCCAGCCAACCCAGCGCGCCCACGCCATTCCTTACGCCACATAGCAACAAGGAAAGGGTGGTTTGAGAAAGGGGATGGTTGGCGGGTCGTGTGGATTCACAGAGCTTCACTCGAAGAAAGATGGTCACAGGTATGTAACCCACCATTCTTCTTCGAGAGCTCTGTGAATGCACACTTATGAAGATTTACCGAGCTAAGGTAAAGGAGGTGGGAACAAACCAGCCAGATTGTAGAAAAATGAACAGGTTTATTGCAACCAGCAACCTGAATAAATAACATGTTAAAAAACACATAATATGAGTAGGAGGTAGGCTCCCACTTGTAAACACAGTGCAACAAGCACCATTCATGTCAGGCACGCAGGCCTCAGAACATAAGTGCAACAAGCACCATTCATGCCAGGCACACAGGCCTCATAACAGTGAGTGCAACAAGCACAACCTGAGAACAATCTGTATTTGGAACACACTTCTGTTCTAACACAAGACAACAACAGCTTCATTATATAGTCTAAGACTTTATATATTCTTGACGCTTCCTCCTTCAGCGACTTGCTTTATTAATGTTGGCTCTATAGTGAATCCAGACTTAGGGATTCATCAACAAGTAGAACGCAGTCATTAAAAAATGAACAAAATGTAATAGAATGCTTGCAAGATTAACCATGATTTAGCAATACACATAAATAGAAAAACTACAGCTCTTGCAAATTGGTTATTTTTTTAAAATCCTGGCTGCAGGTGCCATTGATTTCTGGACACCTCTCTCTCTCTCTCTCCCTCCCCTCCTCCCTCTTCCTCCCTCTCCAGCTCTACTTCTTTCTACCTCTCCTCTTTCTCCCTCTCTCAAAAAAGAAACACGAAGTCACTATCTCACTCAGGAGCCCCCAGTGGCGCAATGGGTTAAACCCTTGTGCCAGCAGGAATGAAGACTAATAGGTCGCAGATTCAAATCCAGGGAGAGTGTGGATGAGCTCCCTCGGTCAGCTCCAGCTCCCCATGCGGGGACATGAGAGAAGTCTCCCACAAGGATGGTAAAACATCAAAATATCCGGGCATCCCCTGGGCAACTTCCTAGCAGACAGCCAATTCTCTCACACCAGAAGCAACTAGCAGTTTCTCAAGTCGCTCCTGACATGAAAAAAAACCAAAACAAAACAATCTCACCAAAGAAAAGTATCCCAAAACAGCTAGTGGAGTATATACTGTATAACAGAATTAAGTAGTAAAATCCTGAGATCTATTTGTGGAATGTATCACTTCAGTTGACTGCTAAAGAATACATTTAAATAGTCTACAATTAAACCCTCACCCCTCAAAAATCACCCACAAACAAAAACAACTTCTCAACCAGAAAAGTAACAGAATCAATTCCAATAACAATAATAAAAGGTACAATAGCCTTCAAAGAACACATTGCATTTTACTGTCTTGGGTTTTGATTTATCTCTTTTCTGACCAAGGGCATACTTATGTAACCAAAGATATTCCTGGAATCAAAGTCTGTGTGAACTGCTATAATTAAGTGGTTATATGCATATCTGCAGAAACATCTCTTTGATCAGTAAATACTCTATCAGCTTATGAAATGTCTTCTACTTATCAAGAACTCAACAAGCTAAACTTCTCCTGATAGGAAATCATTTTAAAAGCCAAGTTTAACTTTCTTTCATAGCCAGTGCCACGTTTTCCCCTTCTTCCTTTTATGTATTGTTGATGATTAACATGTAATGAAATAAGGATACTTCTGTGTTTTTATTCACAAGAAAGGCATCAGAGTTTATTCATAGTTCCACATTCTTGTTATGTTCCCAAATAAGCTTAGCGCATGGGAATCCCAGAATGGTATAGCATAGAGTGGATGCAGGATGGATTTCCCAGCCACTGTCCTTTCACCAGTGGGAATCACTGTTGGCATGAAATCCTCGCTTTAAACCAAAGTAACCCATCTATTTTTTAATGAAAAATAACAAGTGAGGCAATCATATGCATAATTACCATGTTCTCTTGAATCTAAAGCTCACCCTTTTTGGCTAAATTACACAGTCAAAAGTAAGATGTGCACTCAATTCGATAGCACATTTTACTCGAGTAAATACAGAATATCTGTACCATACCAAGTGGGGCCTATGGCTAGGTAAACAGAAATAAGATTGCTCTGTTAGGTTCAGACCTATCTATCTAAAAGTTAACAGGCAAGAGATCCTGTTGAATGTCCAAAAAAAGTCTGAATGTCACAATAAGATTTATTTTGTGTTCATCATAGTTTGTTACTTATACTATAAATTGCATATTAGATAACCAAACTGTGGCTTGTTGTCCTGCTTAGTTTCTTATTCACCTCTTTCATCAGTCCCTGTTCCAGAGTTTGCAGCTAAAGTAGCAAATCAGAAACAAGTCACAGTTGCAAGTTTGAGCATCACAACAAGCCATGGTTTAAACAAGCCACAGTCCATTAATCAATAACAAACCATAGTAATGCCCACACATATACTCTCGCATTGTCAGTCTTCATAATCATATTTCAAAGTTTTGGACTGTGTGGTTTTTAAGTGTTGCTGCTAAGATGTTTTTAATTCATTGTTTTTAATGTAATTGTTTTAATTGACTGTTTTATAAGACATCAAATTGATGCCAACCTGTAAGGCCACTTTGAGTCCCCTTCGGGTGAGAAGGGCAGAGTATAAATATGGTAAATAATAAATGAATTGGAAGCTTTAAGCATTCAGATAAAATATAAACCTCTGGAACTAACAAAAGAGTATAAAAATACCACTAACAAAACTCACACAAATTTATTATAACTACATCACAACATTTTATATTTGAGTATCAAAATATTAACTGATGGTGAGTTTAAATATTTTCAAAATGCAGTTCACATTTATATTTTATGAAAACATTAACTGAATAGTAGTGTATGTGTGCATACACACAGACACACACATATAGTAAGCAGGAAAAAAAACTAAAACTAGTTCATTCCTTTAATTCCTCCAGCCAAATGACTCTACTTAGTTGGTTAATTCAGAGAAAATAAATCACAATGCAATACCACAAAAGAAGATGGAAGTAAAGAATAGTCACATTTAGAAAATATAAGAAGTTATTCAGGTTAGGTATTGGTGTAATGTGGCAATACATTGAACCAAGCATCTCATCTGATCTTCTATGATTTTACAAGCTTTGACTGAAACCGTTTGAATGTAAACCTTTACTCAGCTATTACTCAAGTACCAGAATTCCTTGCTCACTTGTAACCTTTCAAGCTACTCATTGACTATTCACCCTCTGATATACATCAGCATAGCCTTCAGCGATGTGATAATTTCCAGAAGGTCAGTAGGTCTTGCTCAATGCACGTATATCAGTCACATGAGAAGTGATCTCCCCTTCAAAAATACCACAACATTTACTTTACTTGCAGTTTCAATGAGAGAAGTCCAGAACTAAGCAAGCCAATAATAAAATCCCCATGGAGACTGCTCATCCAGGTGTGAGATATATTATCAAAGAAATATAGAAATGACACAGGTTACCTACTTTGGATGGAAATCCACATTCCAGTTTTATCTATATTTATTTGGTTGACATTGCAAAGTAAGAAGTCCCATTCACACCACAGGAAACCCAGGAGGACAGCATCCCCTCTCATCATACCCCCCACAAAACACTTATTATGGGAATTTTGTACTTTCTGCCAAAAGATCTTCAAGATAAATGTTATATTTTAAATTCAGAAGATTATCTTATGCAGCCCTCCCTGTTTTGCACTGGGGGAAAATGCAGGTCTTTCTTTGACCACATGGTTGTTCTTTGAACTTGCTGATAAAAACCAAACCAGACAGTTAACTGAGGAGTGGGATTTGCTATGGTTAACATTTAAGTGGCCCTTTGATTTTTCTGTTACAGCTACTATAAATATTCATACATTACAATTTCAGTAGCTAATTTTAGATTCAGGGTCTCTTCCAAGAGCCGGGTGTCAACAAATACTTGAAGACAAATGCCAGAAGAGCAGCCATGGAAATCTGGAGCAGTGAAAATATTAGTGTTCTATCACTTCAAAGACTAGCCAGCTGTAATGTAGCATCAAGCAGGTGCTAAAGATGGTCTCTAATATTTTGAGAAGGCTTTCTGTGGCAAGACTCGTGTTAGATCAGAAAACTAGTAAATATTGTTGAGACAAAATGCAGTTCAGGCAAATTTAAGTGGTGGAAAATGAACATTTGGTGGAGTTACTGATATAGATATGAATGTTAGAGAAAAATAATACAAAATCCAAGCACACAGACAACATCCCAAAGAGAAAAGAATGCTGGGCTAGCAAAGAACTTGGTAGGGATAATCAGAACATAATGCCACCTAAGCAGACACCTGGCAGATGAGACTACAAACCCAAGAGCCTCCTGACCAAGACTCAAAAGAACATTGGATTATACCAAACACTGTCTAAAGAAAAATAGATAACAGCAATCGCAAGGACTTAGATGACTTATGGAAAAGGAGCAAAAGAGAGCTATTGAAATAAATAAAACATAAGTACCTTCCACAACCAGATACTCAACATACCAAATAAAGAAGAGCTAAAACTATTTTAATCCTTTAAACACAAAGCAAACAAACCTAAATTAAAGGGGGCATTCACATGCTATCTATTATGAATGGCATGCATGTCTGGGTATACAAAACACAAGTGTACTGCTAAGCTCTCCATTAACCTAACAATAAGGCATTAAATTAATTTTCCACATTCAGATATGCTCTTCCACTGCAGGGGGGAAATGGATCTTGTAAGGGCCATGTTTTATGCTAATGCTATTAATGGCAAGAAATCTTCATTGTATCTCTATCTAATGAGAAAACACAAGTAACCGGAACAGCTGGAAACACAACAGAAGCTCCGCCGGGAATATCTTTACTTTTACTGTGACAAGCAGGTTCAGTCCTGAATTGCTTCTGTCTTTGGGCATTAGACATCTAAAACCTAGAATATTCTTCCATGAATCATGCCAATAGACAACCTACTAATGTTTATTAGAAACCACTGCTGAGCTGAAATGGCATATTCACAAATTCACTGTCAAAATAGGGTGGCCATTTTGGTAGCATTCAGATTTGAAGTGGAATATTACACATGGTTTTGGAAGATGGTCTCCCCAGTCCTCTTTCATCTTAAGGGTAGAGAATTTGCTGCTATGGAGTACGAGTTCCAACTGCAAATGCAGTAAAGGTGCCATTTGGTTAGATATTGGGCAGCAGGCGGACAATAAAATGATGACCGTGTTATGGAAATGGACTGTGGACTGGCTTTGGAAAAACTTGTGATACAGAACTTGGACTATGTCTACTTTTTAACTATTTGTATTGAACTGGTTTATAATTTGATTTAATGTATTATTTATGATGCAATTGTTTTTTTATTGATTGTACATGTGGCATCGAATCACTGCCTTTTGTTAGCCGCCCTGAGTCCCCCTTCGGGGGTAGAGAAGGGCGGGTTATAAATAATTGAAATAAATAAATTTCTCTCTGAAGTAGCACATGTCCCCCCATAAACAGCTCTCAAACCATGCTGTTTACCATCAGTAGAGCAGCACTGGATGTGGGTGAAAAACAAGTTTTGTTTGTGTTTTAAAGTTATTACCAGAAAAGTCATTTTAAAATTATTGGTATGCCTGCTAAACAATCTGTAACAGTTCCCCAAAGATTTCACCCTATTTTGGTTCTCTTCCAAAACAGAGCAAAACAAGTCTCAACTTTATATACTCAACTCTCTCTCTCTCTCTCTCTCTCTCTCTCTCTGTGTGTGTGTGTGTCTCCTCTTTTGATTCTGATAAAAAGATAAGCTGTTGCAGCCTCACTCCAAAAGATGTATGTGTAACACACTCAGTGATTACTCACATGGTTCACACAAATCAGCTGCTGGCAGCTCAAGCAATATCCACAACTAACTTGATGTGCTCATGTATGTACAGTATACCTCAGTTAACAAAGTAGGTGTGTTCTGGTGTATTAACAGAAAAATTGGTACTAGACGCAGAAATAACATGGAAAGAAAAGGACGGCCTAAAAGTGGATAAATTAAAAGTGTTTCAACAGGGGTTTGTTTTTTTTAATAAAAAAAACATACTTAATAAAACAGGAGGTTGGGAAAGTAATCAAAATATTTTGTATGTTCTAGGGATAACTAAACTTATTCCAAATATATCTAGGAATGATCTCACCTGCCAAACATACATCTAACTGCCTCAATTTTTTTTATGATTTCTATTTCTACCTATCCTTTTTTAAAAACATACTGGAGGATTATCCGCTTCACTCTGTTTGCTCTACATATGCTCTATAAGTGAGGGAAGTGCTGTTTTGCCTTATTTATTGTAGGTAGGAACACACAATGGAATTACAAGGTATTCTCGACTTTTTCATTGAAGAAATACTGCTGTAATCTGAAAACACAAAGGTTGTCTTATCATCTTCTGAAAGCTGATGTTGCTAAAAAAATCCAACTAGAAAGAGGAAAATGCGGAAAGGAGGCTAAAAGATGTAGAAGAAGAAGAAGAAGAAGAAGGATTTTGTTAACTGAGCTATATCTCTATATTAGTGGCATGCATGGAAATTATTAACTATATCTCATATATGCTGCTAATATAAATGGGAATTTTTCTTTTTGGG
Source organism: Anolis apletophallus (assembly GCA_030556195.1). NCBI lineage: Eukaryota > Metazoa > Chordata > Lepidosauria > Squamata > Anolidae > Anolis > Anolis apletophallus. The sequence continues at coordinate 71,002,790 of JARBWK010000002.1, read as the reverse complement.
GAGTTAACTCATTGGGTACAATCCAGATCTTCTTTTTTTGTAGTTTTAACTGATTTTATATTCCCTATCCATCAAGATTATGTTTTAATTTTCATGTCATTATTGTCTTGAGCATAGCTTTTGAAGTGTGTGTAGGGGAGAAGACATAATGCAATTGGTAAAGAGTGCTGTTGTTAACTGAGTGTTAATTGTTGTTTCATGCTTAGAAGTTGTCACGATCACGGACGTAACGGGCCCCTTAATCACACACACAGAGACGTACTGAAGGCTAACTACTTTATTGAGTATAAAAACAGTTCCAAAGAGTATATAGTCCAATAATGAGCAATAGTCCAATAATAGTAAGCAAGATTGTCCAAAAGGTAGTAAGCAGAATTGTCCAAAGGAACGTAGCAAAGAGGCTGGAAGCTTGGCAAGGCTCCACAAAGCTATGTGGATCAGGAACAAAAGCAAGGCTCCACAAATCTATGTGGATCAGGAACAAAGGCAAGGCAAGGCTTGATGACCACGGCTTAGCTGGTGGTCCCACTCCGCTTCACGCCTATCCAGGAAAGACGTGGCCGGAGAACTGGGGATGCGTTCCCAGGGACCCTATACTTAATCCCTCGGCCGAGGCCCGCGACGCTCTAGGCTTCTCCGTCTCGGACCTCGGCCTGTCTAGGACCCTGTCTAGGACCCTAGACCAAGCCCTCCTGGTAGATTCAATGTCCCGTCTCCTATCGAAGGAGCGACCTTGCCTCTCAGCAGCTGTGTCGCTAACTTCCTGAGAACTTTCCTCCCTGGCACTTTCCCATTCGGCCGTCCATGTTTACACTTTCAAACTCCTGGGAATTCCTCCCCCGGGTGTTCATAACTCCCTTCGCTGTTTCCCATCTCCACCTGGTGATCGGAATCTGTGCTGGGCCCAAACATCATTTCATCCCATGCCAAGCTCTCTGCAGGCGAGCGAGGCCCATCCGAAGGGCCCTGTGCTTCCCCCAGTCATCTAGCTCATCCTCTGAACCCACTTCTGCTGCTGCAGGTCCCAAAGCTAATGGAACCCCAGGACCCATTCCCTGCCCTCCAGGCACGAACGAGAACTGCTGTGCTACACTATCCCCCCCCCTCAGGGCCCCTCCGAGGCCGCCCTCGAGGTTTGGGTTTGTCAGGGTACTTGCGGTGAAAACGAGCCACCAGATCCGGAGCATGGACATCCCGAGCCCGGGTCCATGAACGTTCTTCCGGGCCCAGCCCCTTCCAGTCAAGCAAATACTCCAACTTCCGGTAGCGGATGCGAGCATCCAAGATGTCATGGACCTCCAACTCCTCCTCGCCATCGCGCATCACAGGGGAGGAGCGGCTGCGCCACGTCAGGCCGCACCCCTTCGGCGGCGGAGCAACGAACGATGAAACACCGGGTGGAGCTTCATGTCCGCTGGGAGTTGTAGTTTGAAGGAAACAGGCCCCACCTTCTCCAAAACCTTGTAGGGACCCAAAATCTTTGCCCAGCTTGCGGCTGGGTCGCTGTGTGGGCAAATTCTTGGTGGACAGCCAAACTTTGTCCCCCACGAGGATCTCAGGACCCTCCTGGCACCGCCGATCAGCCATCCGCTTGTAGTCAGCTTTCGCCTGGTCCAATTGGGTGCGGAGCAAGTCTTGCCAGGCAGTGAGCTCGAAGCCAATCCTTAGCCTCCGAAACGTCCCCAGACGGATCCACGGCGCGGGTAGAACCGGGGTGGTGTCCATAGTTAGCAAAGAAAGGAGTCTCTTTGATGGATTTCCTGCGCGCATTGTTGTGGCAAACTCTGCCAAAGACAACAAGGACGGCCAGTTGTTTTGCTGATAGTTGACATTTGCCAAGGTGGCATTAACCCGTTTGGTTTGCCCATCGGTCTGGGTGATGAGCCGTGGACATCCGCACATCAATCCCCAGCAACTCCTGACCAGCCTTCCAGAACTGGGAAGTGAATTGGGTGCCCCGGTCCGTCACCAAACTCTGTGGAAGTCCATGCAGCCGAATCACATGTTGCACAAACATATCAGCAGTCTCCTTGGCAGTAGGCACCCCCACACAGGGGATGAAGTGTCCCATCTTGGTGAAACAGTCCACCACGACCAGTATCGTGGTGAATCCCTTGACTTGGGGAGGTCGGTGATGAAATCAGCGAAATCATCTTCCAGGGAGCAGAGGGGTCGGGAGCGGCTGGAGCAAGCCGGCCGGCTTGCCCCCCTGGTTCTTGGCCCGCTGGCACACAGGGCAGGATCCCACATAGTCCTCCACATCCCTCCGCACTTTAAGCCACCAGAAGTCCCGTAGGACCAGTTGCAAAGTCTTGAAAAGCCCAAAATGGCCTGCGGCGCGGCTATCGTGGCAAAGCTTGAGAATGTCCTCCCGCTCGGGCCCAGGGGAAACATAGACCGAGTCCCGGTGGTAGAGCACCTCGTTCTTTACCTGGAAAGGGGCTTGGGGCCCCTTGGTCAGCTGCTCTTGCACCCACGGGTCGGTCCGCTGGCGTGAACACGAACTCGCACACACTTGTCAAGGGGGCAGCGGGAGGGTGGACAGGAGCGCCCGAGCAGCCGCAACGGTCTCCGCTTTGAGCAACCGGGCCTCCGACGGCCCGGCCCCATCGCGAACGTACTCCGGCTTTCGGGACAACGCATCAGCTTGCTTGGTCTGCTTGGGGGGTCACATAGTGAATGCGGAAATTGAATCGCTCAAAGAACAGGGACCATCTCTGTTGCCTCTGGTTCAATTTGCGCTGGGTCTTCAAGTGCTCCAAATTCCGGTGGTCGGTGTGAAACCGGAATTTGGCCCCTTCAAGCAGGTGTCTCCAGACTTCAAACGCCACCTTGATGGCCAAAAGTTCCTTCTCCCAAATGGTATAGTTCTTTTCCGGAGCCGTCAGCTGCCGGGAATAGTAGGCACAGGGCAACAAGTCCGTCCCCTGAGGCTGTAGCAGGATCGCTCCCACCGCCACATCCGACGCATCGGCCTGGACGATGAAAGGGGTGCGGGGGTGGGGTGCTGCAGAAGCGGCTGAGTGGTGAACAGCTGCTGTAACGTGCGGAACCCCACATCTGCTTCCGGAGTCCACCGGAAAGGCACCTTACCCCGAAAACACTGGGTGATAGGATCAGCCCACTTGGCAAAGTCAGGAATGAACTTTCTGTAGTAGTTGGCAAAGCCCAGGAATCGTTGAATGTCTTTTTTTACTGGCCGGGGCCGCCCAGTCAACCACGGCTTGGACCTTGGTGTCATCCATGGCGATGCCCGTAGGAGAGATACGGTAGCCCAGAAAGTCCACCTCCCGCAGATCAAAAGCACATTTCTCCAGCTTAGCATAGAGCCCGTGAGCTCTGAGTCTCTGGAGCACCTCCTTGACATGGCGGTCATGGGTCGCCTGATCTGGAGAAAAAATGAGCAGGTCGTCTAGGTAGACCGCCAAATAGCGGTCCAGCAGGTCTCGGAAAATGTCATTCATGAAATGTTGGAAACAGGCTGGGGCGTTGCACAAACCGAATCCCATCACCAGGTATTCGAAACTTCCCCACTTGGTCTGGAAGGCCGTCTTCCATTCATCCCCTGGCGAATCCGGACCAGGTTGTAAGCCCCCTCAGGTCCAGTTTAGTGAACACCTTGGCTCCCCGCATCCGCTCCAAGAGCTCGGGGATCAAAGGAAGGGGGTAGCGGTTCCGGATTGTGATCTTGTTGAGTTCCCTGTAGTCATTGCAAAGCCGCAACTCCCCCGATTTCTTCTTGACAAACAGAATCGGTGCCCGGCCGGGATTGGGAGGGCGAATGAACCCCTTCCGCAGATTCTCATCCAGGAAATCTCGGAGAGCCTGTTGCTCTGGTTCCGAGAGAGGGTAGAGTCTCCCCCGCGGAATTGGGGCCCCCGGCTGCAGTTCAATAGCACAGTCATAGGGCCGGTGCGGAGGCAAGCGTTCCGCCTCCTTCTCACTGAAGACATCCCAAAATCCGGCATACTTCTTGGGCAGGGTGGCCACATTCTCCACTTCTTGAGCCTGGCACGCCCGGTCATCATGCAGTGGACTTGGCAATGTTCAGAAGAAAAATTAGCTGTCTCTTGGCCCAGGAAATCTGGGGGTCGTGAGCGCGAGCCACACAATGCCCAGGACAATGGGGAAATCTGGGAGCTTGGTCACAAGAAAAGAAATGTCCTCCTTATGGGAGCTGGTCCACATCCTGGTAGGGGCTGTATATTGAGTCACAGCCCCGGTTTTCAAAACTCTCCCATCGATCGTCTGGACACCCTTGGGTTCTTGGAGATCAAGAAATTTTAATCCAGCAGACTGGGCATAGTCTGCATCGATGAAGTTGTTGGTGGCCCCTCCGGCCCCTTCCCCCGTCGCTTGGATGGCTTCTTCGGCCTCGGGGCCCCGCTGAGGGCGGCGGAGGCCCGAGGAGTCTTTCCACGCGGTTTCTGGGGGCACTCCTTTGAAAAATGTCCAGCCCCCCCGCAGTACCAGCATAAGTTGAGACGCTGACGCCGAGCCTTCTCCGCCTGGTCCACTTTGGGCCTGGTCCACTGTCCCCAACTGCATGGGCTCTGGATCGTCAGGGCCAGCGGGGCGCGGCAACTGCTGGGGTTGGAACTGCCCGGCCCCCCCTTCCCTCCTGGCCACAGGTTTCTCCATTGGGGCTTTGTCCCACCGCCTCCTGGTCTGCAGACCAGCTTCCACACGAAGGCTCAGGGCAATGGCGGCCTCGAGATCATCAGGCCGAGGATGTTTCAACATCTCCTGCTGCATTCCGAATTCAGCCCTGCCGTATAGTGGTAACGCAACGCTGATACGTTCCACTGCACCTGGGCGGCCAGGACTCAAAACGGAAATATACTGGGACAGGGTTAGATCCTTGATGGTCAATCGGGCTAAATCTCTCTCAGCCTACTCCTCATTCACGGGCGCCCCCCATGTCGCCCTGATCGCGGCTAGGAAGGCCTGCAGCGTGTTGGTATGGGGAGACTGGGCCCGGATCAACGCGGTGGCCCACGTTGCTGCGGTCCCTTCCATCAGATTGAAGATAAACACCACCTTGGCACGGTCATTGGCGAACTCATTGGGCCGCTGCTCCAGGTATAGTTCTACTTGGCAGACAAAAACCTCCACCTGAGCCGGATCCACTGAAACGGGCGGTGGGCTCACCCCGGTGCCGTCCGGCCCGGTATGCGTAGTTCGCCCAATTCCTGCTGCAACGCTTGCACTTGTGCATCCGTTAAGTTAGCCATGACGACCACTGGCGTGGAAACCTGCTCGCGGCGTCGGCGGCGTCCGTGGTGTGATAAGGGGTTCTTGGAGTTCTCCGGCCAGCTGTCACGATCACGGACGTAACGGGCCCCTTAATCACACACACAGAGACGTACTGAAGGCTAACTACTTTATTGAGTATAAAAACAGTTCCAAAGAGTATATAGTCCAATAATGAGCAATAGTCCAATAATAGTAAGCAAGATTGTCCAAAAGGTAGTAAGCAGAATTGTCCAAAGGAACGTAGCAAAGAGGCTGGAAGCTTGGCAAGGCTCCACAAGGCTATGTGGATCAGGAACAAAAGCAAGGCTCCACAAATCTATGTGGATCAGGAACAAAGGCAAGGCAAGGCTTGATGACCACGGCTTAGCTGGTGGTCCCACTCCGCTCACGCCTATCCAGGAAAGACGTGGCCGGAGAACTGGGGATGCGTTCCCAGGGACCCTATACTTAATCCCTCGGCCGAGGCCCGCGACGCTCTAGGCTTCTCCGTCTCCAATCTCTGCTCACGGACCTCGGCCTGTCTAGGACCCTAGACCAAGCCCTCCTGGTAGATTCAATGTCCCGTCTCCTATCGAAGGAGCGACCTTGCCTCTCAGCAGCTGTGTCGCTATCTTCCTGAGAACTTTCCTCCCTGGCACTTTCCCATTCAGCCGTCCATGTTTACACTTTCAAACTCCTGGGAATTCCCCCCGGGGTGTTCATAACTCCCTTCGCTGTTTCCCATCTCCACCTGGTGATCGGAATCTGTGCTGGGCCCAAACATCATTTCATCCCATGCCAAGCTCTCTGCAGGCGAGCGAGGCCCATCCGAAGGGCCCTGTGCTTCCCCCCAGTCATCTAGCTCATCCTCTGAATCCACTTCTGCTGCTGCAGGTCCCAAAGCTAATGGAACCCCAGGACCCATTCCCTGCCCTCCAGGCACGAACGAGAACTGCTGTGCTACAGAAGTCTTATTTAATTGTATTTTAAATTGTTTTCATTTTATTTTTTGTTTTTAGGCACCTTGTGCCATGTATAAGCTACCCTAAGTCCCTTCAGGGAGATGGTGGGGGAATACAAGAATAAAATTGTTGTTCTTCTTGTTGTTGTTCTTGTTGTTATTGCAATAGATATGTAATTAATACATCTTGGTTCCAATATTTTATGAGGAACAATAGAGACAGCAAAAACTCTCTCAAAACATTGTATTTTTTCCTAACCAAAACAGTTTCAACCACAATTATAAGAAAACTTCTTATCTGAGATGATGTGCACAAAATGATGCTGAACCAACACCATGGCTGTGTACTTGAAGGTTGTATTGTCTTTTTCTTTTATTTGAGTTACAAGCAGTAGATAAAAAAGCCTTGTCTGTTTACATTCCAGCAGTGAAGAGCTGAGCAAAACTCTTTCACTAAATATAATAGCAATGCGAATAAGCTCTTTTACCAACAGCAAATGTTTACCTTCCTCCCCCACCCTTACTTCTAGTCTTGTCTCTATGGCACAATGGCCTGTAAACTAAAACAGATTTATAAGAGAAATAAATATACTTTTACAAAGAGATATTTTTTAAAAAATACACACGCCAGCAAGCCTTGGGCCACACAATACTATGAATAGTAAACACAGTTTACTATTAGAGTAAATGCTCTGTGAGCACAAAAAGCCCCCAGTTTCTTTCTCCCCATCCTTTTGTTCTAAGCAAACTTCCAATGGTGTAAACTCAGTTCAAAGTGCAAAAATAACTTGAACTCAATGACTACAACACGGGGGCAGAAAATTACAGGCAGAATCTTCCCTTTCCAAGAAAGCTCTGTCTGTCTGTTGTTCCCCATCAACAACTTTCCCCATCTTGATCACATTCTAATGTTGCTTGGTCACACATTTTCCAGTTTTCATCTGTGAAATGTTGGAGGGTAGGTATGACTGATCTAGTCAATCATGGTGATGTATGTTTAAACATTAAATCTGATGGGATATCCACTGATTGATGTCTTTCCACCAGTCAATCAGTGGATATCACAATGCAACTTTTTTAAAAAAAAGTTTGGGAGCATTGGTAAATGCCTTCAGCCATCTTCCTTCTAGGAAACTCTTGACTCTCCAGCACAACTCTATAACTAACTTTCAATGACTGATTACCAAACCAAACACATGAAAACCATGATACATAGTTGACAAATACATATATGTGACAAACAGATATTTAGAAAAGGCAGATACCTGGTTGTTCTGTTTGCAATTCAAATTGTACAAAAACAGATAGGCCTACCTGTCAGCATCACCCAGACCTAGTGAGGTATTGCGTTGCAGAGTTTCCCGTACAGCAGCCATCCCATCAGGAAGCCTGTTTAACCTTCGAGTATAAAGACCCAATCCACCATCAGTCATGTACCTAAGAAAGAGAAGTGGGGGAAGTTAAATCCTGAAAACTTACCAAAACAATACATGAGTACTGGATATACTATATGCCCTTTTGGATACCTACATATTAGCATTCATTAAAAAAACTAAAAATTAAACAACCAATATGCATTATAGGGAAATTATTGGCACAAACATAACTATGAAAATATAGCAAGCAATTTTTGACCAACAAAATCTTCCTCCCTCTGTGAATGGACTCTTGATATTTTGCTCTGTGTCACAGATTTGACATTATCTTCATATTTTAAAAGGATAGGCAGGGTTACTCTTTCGGTATGGTATAGGTTTCCATAGGATGCACTAAGCATTTGCTGAAAATCTGCTCTAACAAGTATTTTATTACATGCATGCTATGCTCGCAGAAACTGTATACTTTTGTGCCCTTCCTAATTCTGAGAAGAATGGGAGTAGGCAATGAGATGCTTGTTGGCCTAATTTGGCCTCCAAAGCAACTTGGGGGGAATGATCATCCTTCCAAGTTAGGTGTGTAAACATTATTCAGTATGCAATGTCACAGCCACAGCTTCTTGGAGAAGCAAAGCGATGCCTTGTGTAGATATTTCATTGGCCCGTTAGCCCACATGCCAGCCAGGAAGTCAAATAAGTACTGTCAATATGCCATTTGAGAGGATCTACTGGAAGGAGCATTCATTCCTTAACCAAGTAAAATCAAATCAATACACTCATTTTCCTTGAGGACATGAACTCTACAAGTATGAAATCCGTATTATTAGGCAGCATAAACAGAAATTTGAAACAGTTTTCTAGCTACTTGACTAAACTGAAGTTGTCTGAGTCATTTAAAAACTGTAGAATGCAACATCAAAATTCAGATTCAGTAAAAAGTATATCAATAGTCAGTCTTCTGTGAATTTTTTCTCTGTGTCTAGGATTTTGGGTTTCACTCAGAAATTTGCTGCTATTGGTTAGCACAAAAAATGTGTAAGACTTAAATTATATGTGCGCTTACCAGTAAGAGGCATAATTTTACCTTCTTTCTCTTATCATTCTTTGAGAATTATGCCAAACTGCTGTCTACAAAAAGAGATTAAACTGTGGTTCTTTGAAAAAAAAATGTCTTGGAGAATAATTTTTTTACTGAAAGCTTTTAATTCTTTACTAGATCTAACAAGTCTGAGTAGTTTGATTTTCAGCGGCTTTCTGGAAGCTACATGTTATCTAAGCTTAGAAATAATTTACTCCTGTACGTGAGACAGTACTGGAAGCCAAAGTAATACAAAAATCATTCTTTATCATATATGGTAAATAACAGTTATTTTCCATAGAGAGCTATGGATCGCTTTGTGGTATTCCATACTTCTTCTAGAACTATGGTATTGTTTGTCAGGAAATCTATAATTGTCCTTAATTTAGACACATACTGCTTGTTCTTGCTGTTCCTTTGGGCATGGAAAATGGACAGGCTCTCTTCATGGCATTCAACATGTAGAGACTCCTTGTCATAACAGTTCCAAGATCAACTCAGGATTTGCTGAGCCCAACCCCCTTTCCCATGATACTTCATCCATTCTTTGGCAGCCTGAAAGCTTAATAAATGAATGGAATGAATGAAAACAAAACAAAAAATCACAACATCAAAGATAAGAGGTGGTGCAATGATAGAAAGGAGGGATGTTCAGCCAGAAACTCCTCACTGTCCAGAGACTGAGGAGTATACGAGCTAGAGTCTCCCTATAGTTTGGGAGGAGGCTGGTGTACTAATTAAGCATTCCTTTCCTTGGTGAATTATTTGCAGTCAATTAAGCTTGGAATCTCTTTTTGAATAAGTACTACCACCTTTCAGCACAGTATAGCGTATGATCTTTGAGCATGCCATATCTCTGGGAAAGATCTTATGACTCTGTATGATACAGGAATTCATTTGAATTTATGTGCGTATGTGAAGATGAACACATGCTGCTCTCTTTGACTTGTCTAGTTCTATATGGAACAAGAGACCACAACTTCAGTTCACTCGTACACAATCCACAAATGATGTTGGTTCCAGCAGTGGAACCACCTTGTAAATAACTTTGTTTTTCTTAAACATTAATTGTCATTTTTAATACAATCTGTCAGTTTTAAAATTAATGCATCCCCTTAGAGAAAAGAGACTGAACAAGAATCGACGAAAATAGGAGAAAAGCAGCTGTAGCTTTTAAGTCTCTGGCATTACTTCGCAAACGAAGATTCTTAGGACGGACGCATCCCACGCTTTTTACAAGCACGTTGATGATTTAAAAGGCCAATCTGAGATAGGCAAGTCCGGTTGCAGAAAGCACAACAGAAAGTCTCCTTGGGTGATGTTGTTTCCAAGTTGCAGTTCTTACTGTGTTGTCGTTTCTCATCAAGACCCGTTTGGCGTGTTTTCTCGAAAGAGGCCACAGCATTATGGATAGTGCGTCTCCATGCCTCCCGATGTGAGGCCAGGGTGAACCATTGTTGGTGATCAATCTGGCCAAGCCTGAGATGTTGTTTCAGGGAGTCCTTATATCTCTTTTTGGGGGCGCCTCTCTTCAGCTGACCTGCGGCAAGTTCACCATAGAGTAGTATCTTTGGAAGGCGGTGGTTCTCCATCCTAGAGATGTGCCCTGCCCAGCGCAGCTGTGTTTTCAATAGCATGGCCTCAATGCTGGTGATCCCTGCTTGCTCAAGGATAGCAACATTCATCACATAGTCAGTTCAGTGTACATTTAGGATTGAGTGAAGACAGCGCTGATGAAAGGGTTCGAGGAGTCGTAGGTGTTGGCGATAGATGACCCATGTTTCAGACCCATAAAGGATAATAGACAGTACGATAGCTCTGTACACATTGATTTTAAGTAAATGTAAAACAAACAGAAAGGAGAAGCTTTCCGAAGTTGAACTGGACTAAGAGAAAGGTTCTCCATCCTTAAGTAATCTGTAGTCTAATTTGGTTTACAGAAGGATGACTGACACTCGGTTCTTTACATCCTCATAAAAACCCTGTCAGGCAGGTCACAATATATGAGGCTGGAAACTAAATTTCAGAAAGAGGAACTTGGCCCAGAGGAATCCATAGCTGATGCTAAATTTCATTTCAGCACGTCAAACCTCTATGCCATGATGAAGTTCACCGGGTGACTCTGGTGAAGTCATAATCTCACATATTCATACTATCTTACTACAGAAAAGTTTATTTCTAACATAAATGAGGCATGTGTCACAATGAATTTAGGATTATAATAATGACTAGCAAATGAGGCAGTGGGGACTGTGAGTGTATATGTATGAAAGTGGGAGGGGAGTATTGACTGTTGTGGTCCTCCTAGAATATCACAGATTATAGCATTCCCCACCAACAGCTAGAGCTGATGGGCACTGTTGTCCAGCTACATCTAGAAAGTCACAAATTATTCACCACTACTAGGAATGAATAAATATAACATATGCATATGATGTTATATACAGACTATTAGAAAAGAAGAAAGTTTGATTGACTACAGAAATTGTGGGTGATTAGTATAGATTTCTTTCCTGACATAGAACTGGGCAGTAGGATTCTGTAACCAGCTGGGTATTTGAATGGTGACAGAAGATGTTAACAGCTGAAGGTTAAAAAGAAAAAAAAAGCCTCAGAAAATTGGGACAGGATCACTTCCTCTATCTCCTTTTCTAATTATAGACATGTAGCTAGAGACATGTAGTGTCCACACAGAGTGGACACATACACAAGCTGATGTATTTATTTACTGTAAATCTGTTTGGTCATTTACAGGAAAAAGTAACAAGGTTCCAACCCATCATAAATTGATGAAGAGCAATTTGTCTCGTATTTTGATTTGTTCAACAACAACAACAACAAAACTTTATTACGATCACTGACCAGCACAAAGCGGGCACAAGCGCCCTAAAATTGATGAAAAGCAATTTGTCTCGTATTTTGATAATTTGTTCATGTGACTGATTATGAATATGAACAACAACAATATGAAACTGTTATTGATCAAATGAAATTACTAATGCAGCTATATGACTGATTAATCAGAGGCTGTTTGGCCGGGGGTGTTTTCCTTGTGCTTTTCCTTCATGGTAGGGGATTAAACTGGATGGCTTTTGTGATCTCTTCCAATTCTATGATTTTATTATTCTAACCCAGAAATAATTCTTTTAAACATTTGGCACATAGGTTAATGAATGATAAGGGAAACAGCAACAGATCTTATATTCAGAGTTCTAAAGCACTGCTTGAGAATGATAGGGTTTTGTTTTGAAACAGCTAAAACATTGGCATTTAGTGAATTTTTCACCAGTATGTACACATATTAGCACCATAGTAAGTTCAGTTTCATAGTTGCAGTACAATAAATCTACTTGTAGTACACGGGAATGAACAGAATATAAATTGCCATATAAAAGAAACAGCTAATTTTGAAGGGTTTTCCTTTTAGTATACAAGAAAACTCCACAAAGAATCTCAAAAACTCCCTAACAATCCTGTGGCTAATTCTAAAAAGCTTTAAAATAATGTGCTATCAAGTCTTCAGAGTCCAAACATGGACAAATCTTTTTTTATTGTGAGTACTAGTTCTAAAGCATTGATAAGACTTTTAGCTAACAATCATTTGAACAAAAAAAAAACTTTAAACATTGGAGGGTTTCCACACATTCTCCCAACTGTACAATAAGGTGAGAATGCCCATTATTTCTTCTAAAACTTGTACTCCCCTTCCTCTCTCCTGCTTTGTAATAGCCACCCATTCCAAATATGCAGAGAGAAAAGAAAACCATGAAGTTGATACCTTTGATAAATGTTCAGTCAAACATACTTTACTGAGCCTTGAATGGAAGAGCAATGTCCTTTCAGTTCTTCCGTTGCACTTCTGAAAACAGTGGCTAAATAATTTGAAGCCTGAATGTGTCCTTCAGTTTCGCAAAGTTCATGGCCATTCAGTGACTTTCCTTCTTTGTAGTCAATCCTTCTCATTCCACAAATGATCTCAACATAGTTACTCCTAAATCAGCAATCTTGCTAGATCTAAAATCATTCTTATCTCATGGATGCATTAAAGCTATTTCTACCCATCTTTCCCCCCAGTCACTTGTGTGACTCTATAAGCTGAAACAGATAAAACCTTTGATGCCTGACTCAATTATTAAACTTTGCATGCGACAGGAAGGAAAGGGGGGAAAACGTTGTGGATGTAAGTTAGCTTTGTCAGTCTCTGCTGGATTCAAGAACAATAGACAATTGCCCCTCTGGGATTTCACAAAGAGGTTGCTAAGCTAGTTAAAACCAGGGACAGGGCTATTCTCGGTTTTGCTTTGTCCATGGGGACAAGACACAATACTCTTCTCTTCACTGCATAAATAAGGAGCCCAGCTTCAATGGCATTAATTGAAGGTTGCTCGACTCACGCTCCTTATTCATTGAAACATTTGTTTGTGAGGAGTTTACAGAAATCAGTTATAACATGGAAGAAGTAAAGGATGCTGTTATGTAAGAGATCCGGTTATATAAATGCAAAAACATTTCAAGGCAATTCATTTAATGGGTAAATGAACTTCAGGGTTTATTATTTATTTATCGTGTCAGAAGTGAACCAAGGAGTATAGTTGTAAGTAATGTATTTTAAAAACACAAAGTTTAAAAACTTGGCATTATATCAAATGTCCTTTGACCAGTAACTGGCCACTTGGAGTGTCTTGGTGTAAAGTAATAATTACCATATTATCAAAGAGGCTATAAAGAAATCCAAATCCTGAAGAGTTACGATGGATCTATATGAAAGAGAGCTGTTTTATTGAAAAAATTACTCATGACAATCTTTGAAAATGGATCACTGACAGATCCAGCTGGATTGATAGATCCCTTCAGTGATGACCATTACTTTTGCTCCCACCTTTCCACGCACAACCCCAATAAGTCCAATTTAATGCAGGCAAGCGAATAATAGAAATAAATCAGTATATATGAATTATACTGAGTGCCTCTGACAGATATCCCCTTATGATCACTTTGAAAAACCCGTACATAACAACTTCATTTAAAAAGTAACTTTTCAAGCATCTTACTCCTCAATATATTCTGTTGAAAGTTTCTGCTGTACGGTAAACATTTTGTATTTCTCTTTACTGAAGGCTTGCACATAACATAATTCAGTTCCTCTATTGCATTACCCGTTTTCTAGATCTTTTGTAGGTTGAGTTGACAGAGCAATTGTGCTGGCAGATCTTTTGTTGACTAAAGTCTGGGATCCTGCCTATTCCCAATCCAGTGCACGCTGAAGTCAGGATTACACTCTTCATAATCATGGGAGATTTGAAAAACTGAAGCAAGGCAGAGGGCTACACCTTAAAATATACTGAAAGCAATTCAGGTGGATGAGTCAATAAATCAATAAACAACAATTATCAAAAATAGTATCTATTCGCTAGTACATTATAACAATATATAATCCACAGTGGGAACAATGATTTGTATATATGGGTACAGCGATATTACACAGTGGTTAACTTCTCTTTGAGAAATATCATCAAAGCACATTACAATTTATACAGTAAATAATACAAATGCATGAAATCATGAAATAAAGTATAGTATTATGTGGGTGAGATAACAAAATATGCTATCTCACGTCCTGTGTCCCTGTTAAAGAAGGAATCTCTGTATTTGAGGATGTAGTCTGGCAGGGAACCAGGATAGAAGCCCGTAATGGACGGAGAAAGACTCAGGGACCGCTAAAGTGTCCTTTAGCATGCAGTGTGCATGCGCTGGTTCGTATGGGATGGAACCGCAAGGTTAGCTGGTCGTTGTAGTCAATGGTGACGGTAGCTCCGAAAGATGTAAGTAGTGTGCAGACGCGGCGTTGCTGCAATGGCTTGCCGCGAGGGAGTATGGTCCTTGTAGTTTAAATCTAGTTGGGCTAGCGTCTATGAAAATAACCAAGCTGCCAGTGCAGTGGAGGAAAAGCTGCCCACGTTCGTCCCACTGTAGTGAGAGAGGTGGTGGTGGTGGTGGGGTTTTGCCTGACGGCAGGAGCTCACCCCCGAGCCGGCGGGAGGCCGTTTCGTCTTATGGACTTCTTCAGAGGCTTGTCTAGATGGGCGTCCTCAAATGAGTCAAGTCTTAGTGAGCGTTTCAAATTGCATGGAGGATGGACCATTCCATAGGCAGGATATCCATGCAATTTCCATAGGCAGGATATCCGTCCTCTATGCAATTTGAAACGCTCACTAAGACTTGACTCATTTGAGGACGCCCATCTAGACAAGCCTCTGAAGAAGTCCATAAGACGAAACGGCCTCCCACCGGCTCGGGGGTGAGCTCCTGCCATCAGGCAACCCCCCCCCCCCACCTCTCTCTCACTACGGTGGGACGAACGTGGGGCAGCTTTTCCCTCCGCTGCACTGGCAGCTTGGTTATTTTCATAGACGCTAGCCCAACTAGATTTAAACTACAAGGACCATACTCCCTCACGGCAAGCCATTGCAGCAACGCCGCGTCTGCGCACTACTTACATCTTTCGGAGCTACCGTCACCATTGACTACAACGACCAGCTAACCTTGCGGTTCCATCCCATACGAACCAGCGCACGCACACTGCATGCTAAAGGACACTTTAGCGGTCCCTGAGTCTTTTTCCGTCCATTACGGGCTTCTATCCTGGTTCCCTGCCAGACTACATCCTCAAATACAGAGATTCCTTCTTTAACAGGGACACAGGACGTGAGATAGCATATTTTGTTATCTCACCCACAGAATACTATACTTTATTTCATGATTTCATGCATTTGTATTATTTACTGTATAAATTGTAATGTGCTTTGATGCTATTTCTCAAAGAGAAGTTAACCACTGTGTAATATCGCTGTACCCATATATACAAATCATTATTCCCACTGTAGATTATATATTGTTATAATGTACTAGCGAATAGATACTATTTTTGATAATTGTTGTTTATTGATTTATCGACTCATCCACCTGAATTGCTTTCAGTAGATTTGAAAAACTAGCAGCGTTTTTTTGTGGGTTTTTTTGGTCTACAATTTTAACTACCTTCCAGCCAGTTTGGTTATTGCCAAGCACATAGAACACTTTTGGGACATTCTCCCACATTGCTCCCACAAGTACATATTTATTTGTCTATTACTTGTATAAAATGAAGTGTACATAACCATGGGAACATTAAACATTTCTAAAAGTGTAAATTCTCCTCCTGGCTTGCTTGCGGTTAAAGTTGTTTATGATTCACTCTTTCAGTTTCATCACTTCATTTACTTATATCACCAGAATACTTTTTTCTCTCAACATTGCAGACTTGTTATGACACAGTTGTGAACTTCAAGCAAAATTTCAAGTTACAACAAATACCGAAGAGACGAACAGGTCTGCATTCTAATGACTGGTTGCCCAAAGTTTACTGCACTGTGACGTAGCATTTGTTTAATCTTCATGAAATCATGACTACAAATCTTCCACGCAATTTCTCTGCTAACAGCTGAGTACAGCTCAGAATTATCTTTAGTGGATATCAGCTGACAACTAACCTGAATTACTTCTTTACGTTTCCTTCTAAGTATTATAGTGGTAATAGGATCCTTAACAATTGTATATAAGATTGTTTGCCAATAAGGCACTGGGAGGAATTAACAGGATAATAATCATTATAATCTGCCAATTGTTGCAGTGAAAGATGCACCCACTGTGTCCTTTAAGAAAGAGAAGGATAAACAGTAGCAATTAACCATAATAAAATAGTTTGTAGATAATCCCCAAAGGAAGAGAAAGTTAACATGACACATTGAGGCTTTTCAGTTAAATAAATCTGAGAAACGGAGAAACTCTGTGACATATCCACAAATGTTTAAATTTCCAAAACACTTTAATGGCTGAACTTCATCATGGGTATGAAAAACAGACAGAGATAGCAACTTTGTTGTCCTGGGCAAAAGACAATTAATGAGTCATGAGTCATCAATTATTTCAATTCTTAGTTCGTTTTCTCTCAAATTATCTCAGGATTGAACTCAATGTTTGTACTATTCTACATCAAGAAAAGTGTAATAAAATCTATTTTCTACACTAGTGTTCAGTGTACAAGCTTTGTTTACACAACTGTTATTAATCGAGCATTAAAAGGGCTTGCAACAAATGGAAATTAAACCTTGTGTGCTTTTCAGGGCAAGGGGAATCACCCCCACCCAGTTTACTGGCACAGACAAACTAGTTTCTGAGTTCCCTTGGTAACTTAAACTTTTGAACTTTTCTCACATTTTGCCAGCTGCCAGTGCCGCAAACATTTTGTACAGTACAGCAAAGCTGTTATAAGTTCCACTTTTAGATGAAGACTGAGTAGCACTTTTCACTCTTAAAGAGAGGATTTCGTTGAAAGGGCCTCCCACAAGACCACAGACTGAGTGTCTCCTGCAGCAGTGTGTGGGGACAACTGGGAAAAAAATGATGGATAATAGGGGCTGCAGAGGCTTATTTTTTAAGAGGTGAGAACAGATACAGAAGGGCTCTAACATGACAGTGACTATACCCTTACTTAAAGTAATCACAATCCCTGTGTGGCCCATAAAGAGCATAACAATGCTACCTAAGGACCTCTTCACACTGGCCACTGGAATCGCCCTGCAACATGGTGACTCCAGGCGACTGCCATCGGGAGGACATGGCGAAAATGTTGCTCCATGCCCCCCATTGCCCAGCTTACCGGCAAAGGAAAAGAATTGACCATCCAGCTTCCCCCATTCATCCAAGGCAACATGAGAAGCCTCCGGTGTTGCCGCAATGGCACCATGCACCACTTCACCTTCCCTTTAAGCACAGAGCCCCACCAGAAATAGTCGTGTGTCATGTAATGTGATCTGGTAGGATCTGTGCTTAAAGGGGTGAGGAAGTGGAGCATGCCGCCAATTCTTCCCTTATCTGATGAGATTGTTAGTGTCATGTTCATACTCCATGCATATATTTTGAAAGTGCACAAGTTTCCTGTAAAGTCTCCAGTTGAGTTGCGATCGCACTTGTACAAAGTAGCACCTGTTTCTTTTCCTCATCCATACAGAGACTTAAAGGATAATCTGATCACTAAAGTTCAATGAACAAGATGACTTTCACTCTGTAGAAATCATGATCTCCTGTTACACAAACCAATAGGAAATGGTGATGTAAATTGAATGCTGTTTTAATTCACAATGTGGGCAAAACTAATTCATTATTTTATTATTTATTCTCAGTTATTTCTCTATTATGTTCAATTACTTTTTGAAAGAGGAAAATTTTAACATTCTAAATGACTGAATTATTATTGAAAAACAAACACCTTTTGGGCATAAATAGAACCTATTACTCATTAGGCAAAATAAGTAATTTCTTTTAAATTGTTGCATTGTTTTCGAAGCATAATTTTAATATGTTCTTGTTAGCCAAAATATATATTAGTTATGATTAACAGTGTTGTCTGTAACTGATTACTTTCAACACTTGTAATTTTTAGATTTAACAAAATTTAATCTACAAAACAAAACAGCAGCAGTGTTTGGTGAGTTATACACAAGATTCCTAAGGTTTTCCAACTGGAAAACATAAGGAACTGAAGTGTAGTTTCAGTGTCCACAGGGATACCTTAAAATAAAAAATATGGTAGTCTTCAGGGCATAAGATATTTAACATACACATATAAGAATAAGTTAAATATTCGTTTTAATACAAGAAGCAAGAACTACTGAAATTCTGGCATTCAGTTCAATATAGTTGGGTTTTTTTTTAGCTAAATGCTTGTGCCAAACCATGTTTTTATAATATTCTGTCAAGCTGTCAAGTCTTAACTGACCACCATCTCCCTGTTGACCTTCTGGTCAAAGGGTGGAATGAGATGTTTGTCCACAAGCCCTGTTTAGGAATGAAAACAAAGAACAGCTAGCTAGAGTCATTGTAAGTTTCAGTCTGCAGAAATGAAAATACATGAAAGAAGTTATACAGGGTTATAGTTCAGTCACAAGCTCGTCTATAACTTTTGTTCTCAAAAGGGTGAAACACTCAGCCAAACCAAATACCTTCTTTTGAATATGTATATACTCAACAAGCTCTGAGCATTAATTTCCAATCCAATTACAACTTATAGTAGTCAAGTTTTCACTAAATTGCTATAAAGCATCTCATATATGCTCCAAAATCACCTTATGAACTAACTTGTTATTATCTATATTATTTATTATTTTGGTGGTGAAGGCAGTGAAGAGGTTATTATTTGCAGCTTCTTTTTCATCTGTACAATGCCACAAAGCATGCCTGTTTCATGTAGTTGAGGGGTTATGCTAGCCTTAAGTCTGAGTGTTGGGTAGGAACCCTCAGAAACAAACTAGAATACATTTAGAGAGTATTTTGCGCAGAAAGTTGTTTGGATCTGTTTTGATTGGAATTCCACATTGAAGGGAGTTTTGGGGAAACAACTGAGACATGTATATGGCAATTTTATCTGGATGCATGTTAATTTGTTCAATATGCTGATGTGGACAAGTTGCTTGGACAAATGTGGCTAACTACTCCTTCATTAGACACTTGTCCATCTTGGCTTATAACTACCAGTAGAGGTCTGGACAGCTATTATAACACTACTGTTGAAGAAACGTTCATAGACTCTGTTCGCCCCAGATAATTATTATCTACCTTAATTACCATCAAATCTTCATTTTCTAAGGTGAACAGTTACAGCACAACTTCAGGGCTTTCATTTCATTTTTTTAAAGAGAGGAAAATGGAACAAAATAATCTGGATCAATTTTGAACTGATTTCAGGCCTGCTATGGGACAGAAACAGTTTTGGTTGCCTTGGAAATTTCCTATGGTTAGAACTATATCAAGATGTGTGTCTCTGTTGGTTCTTATCAACACTTGAGATCATGGATCATGGAATGTTTTGCCCTTGGAGGTATTGTTTTCCAGTAGTGAAAGGAAAGATGTTCAGCCTCGTGGATGTTAGCCTGTAGGATCCCATAGGATTTTGTACTATCTCCATTGCTTTTGAGCTTTTACCTGATACCACTGGCAAAGGTTGCCTGATATTTTCAGATCCTGTGTCATGAGAATGCTGCCAATACCCAGCTTTACCTTATACTGATACCAAGGGCAAGGGAGGTTATGGAAGTCATGCATTAATGTTTGATTGTAGGGAAGGATTAGATCTTGGCAAACAAACTGTGTCTGTAACCAGAAAAATCCTGATTGCTTGATAGTATTTCTATACCATGTCCCAACCCACATGGACTCCTGAAGTGATGAACTAATGGAAACCATTACAATAGTACTGGAAACATGGAAGCTCTGTTGGGCATCAGGAGAATTAATATAGTATTGGAGTTACAACTTATTCTGTTTGGGGTAACCTAAAGTGGTTTTGCAAATTGATTTTAATTAGAATAATTTGTGTGTGTGTGTGTGTGTGTGTTTAAAAAGCATTTTAAAAAGCTGTCTTGGCGTATTCAAATAGTGCTTTAACCTTGGTGACTTTGGTGACTGAGAGGAAAACAAACAAACAGGCATACAAAAAACGAATTTGCAAAAGTTGGCTTTCTTTGAGAAGAGAAGAGACTATAAGGAAAACAACTGAGAAAAAATGGGTCACTCAGTACTCCGACATGGAAACCTGAACATTTTAAAAGAGCTTTGAAATTTTCATTTCAACAGACCCATGCCCAAACAAAGCCTATGGAAGATTCTGAAGCCCAGATCTTCAGGAAGCATCATGTACATGGAGCTCTCTCTTTGCAGATTGCTGAGCCATTCATTTTTCATTCCTCCGTCACTCTCTAAGCAACACTTCACAAGCACAAATGGTTCTATGGGAGCTGTTCTCTGTGATGTGAATTCGTCCAGGTGGAGAATGAATATGAATAGAAGTAGTCAAATTGCGGAGTCAATCCCTCTCAGTTAACTTCATGGTGAGATGAAGGGCATTGACTGGGTGTGAAAAACTTATGTAATGGGGCTCTTGTGTGATTGGAACATATATTAAAGATGAATAGGTTCTCACCATTGGAAAACAATTCCCTTGCTCTGTGTGGTGAATATCAAAATCAATGCAAGCCAAGAACACCCAGGAAGAGTATTGGGCAACTGATAATGATCAACTGAATCTTACCTTCCCACAGCTCATTTTTCTCCAAACCTATCTTATTAAAGGTACCCCCCCAAACTGCAATGTCCAACTGGACCTTATTCTTTTTGTCTAAAAGGTTATTATAAAGCAACACTATTCCACATTTAGAATGTCTATAATTGGCACAGCACAGGAGGGCAGGGGATGGAAATCAAACACCTGAATTCCTAAAAACTAGGCACGTCAAACTCACCATAGCCTTTAATAACTCTTTCCCAAAAGCCTTGCTAAGTCTATTGTAAAAGATTTGTACAGTTATAGAAAAATGTTCCTACAGGGATATGAGGTGTTGTTAGCTGAACTAAGGGCTCTTCCAGGGGAACAAAAATATTGGGAGGTGGCTGCAGTTACAGTATCTGTTGTTATGCTGCCTAACTGGCCATCTTTCCTGCCACTTATTTTTTTGTGAACAGCTGGTGAAAACAGTATTGGGTACTGCTGTTTGCAGTTGCCTAGGAAAATTGAAGACTGTTGGGACATTGTAGATTAAATGTACTTGAGGTGTATTAATTCAGCTGCATCCAAAGAGACACAGGACTTTACTACAAGCCCTGGAAACCCCGGTGGCGCATTGGATTAAATCCTTGTGCCGACAGGACTAAAGACTGACAGGTCAGAGGTTCGAATCTGGGGAAAGTACAGATGAGCTCCCTCTGTCAGCTCCAGCTCTCCATGCGGGGACATAAGAGAAGCTTCCCACAAGGATGGTAAACCTCTTCCGACAAGCGTTTAACCTCTAGGGGCTGCTAATTCCATATCTGTCCTAATTGTTTTTATCATATATTAAATTGTTGTTGTGATTATGCTGTTTTTGCTCGTGTGAAGCCTTTTGGGAGGGGTGGTATATACATTGAAATAATAAATAAATAAATAATAAAACATCAAAACATCCAGAAATCTCCTGTGCAATGTCCTTGCAGACAGCCAATTCTCTCACCCTAGGAGTGACTTGCAGTTTCTCAAGTGGCTCCTGACATGAAAAAAAACTACACATCCTTTCCCCAGGAAAGTTGTCAGGATTGCTGAAAGACACTCAAGAGGACTTTCAGGCCTCAGTGCCTATCGTAATAGGCTTTGCTCATAGAAATGCTGCTTCCTTCAAAACATTTGAAATGCAGTTGAACAGCAAGCCTGTACACAGAGAAACCATGATATGTCATCATGCTTGCACATTCCCTTCCCAGCTGGACCACTGGTCTGCCCAAATAGAAAGCTGGGAAAACATGTGGAGCAATGATGACTACAGTTTTTGGCTTGAACAAGATCAGATAAATGTATCCATATACCCATTCATCAGTTAATGGCACAAATGCCCATCTGAATTGTTTTATAAATAATTTTTATTTGAGTTTTAAGTTACAATTATAATAAAAAGAGAGAAAAGGGATATGGGGAAGGGGAAGGTTTCTGGGAAGGAGAGAGATGGCGTTGGGGGGGGGGATAATCTGAATTGTTAATCTGGGGGCTGCAGTGCACAGAATCTCCAAGCATACATAGTGAAAAAAAATTACAAGCAGAGGTTATGAAATCTTTGTGTCTATTTGATCATTTTCCAAAATGCACATGGTAGTTTTACACAAAACACCCTGCATTGGCTGCTGCTTATTATCATAGTAATGCTGAAATAATAATAGTAATAATAATAATACAGAAATACATGCTACATTGACTGCTGGTTCTTATTACTACTGAGTTCATCATCATTTAAAAGCATGCTGTATTGGTTGGTGGTTTCCAGCATTCCAAAAGAAATAATATAAATACTGTGCATATCAAGATTTTGGTGCTTCTGGCTGAAAGAAAGTGTTTCCTACAATGTATGAAAAAAATGTAATAGGGATTGGAAAAGGGGAAACTTGTAAACCAAGTAGAGCTTTAACAATATTAACTGTAAAACCCAGCTCAAAATATGTGCACTTTTTTGAATCTGCAGGTGAAGAAAGTCAGGAGCAAATTCAGGTCTGCCCAAGGTCAGTGTTCTGCTTTCACACCCATGATCTTCCATCTTTTTTGAAATGCAAAATGAAGAGAGAAGTATCTCCCTGTCTGACTAGGGGCAAATAAACTTATGGTGACCTTAGGGGGAAGGAGGAAGCATTATTCCACCTTCAGATCTGAAGTACAATTGAGACATCAAGTATGTTAAAAATTAAGGAACTGGCCTGCTTCACTGTTGTTCTGTCTAGACTTAGTAAAGAAAGATTTGGAGAAGAAATAATGTTGGTCTGAAGAATAAACATAGTAAAATTCTACTGAATTCCACAGGCTTAGTGTTCAGATCACATTTCCCTCTGGTGGACAAACCCAGGGTGTGCTAGCTTGGAACTGGGAGATTGCTTGTAGAGCTGAAACCATGACTGACATGGCAGGAGTACAGCATTGGCTCATTGATTTCCTTTATAGATGTTCCATAAGAAGTCTCCCACTTGTATCTTTTGATATTCTACAGGCCATTTCCACTGTATTACAAAGACAAGGTGTGAACTACTAACACTGTGGGAGAATATGAAAAATGCCACTTATTGAAAGTGTAAAAAAGCTCTGATCTAGCAGCACTCTCTGTATCCTGACAGATACAAAATGGGTAAGAGGAGAAGTTGTGTAGGGAAAGACTGTTCACTAGCATAATTATGAGAATAGTTGGCTTAATGGCACCCATCTCGCCAAAATGGTTTTCTCTCTCACTATTTTCAATGCTAGCTAAAGATATAGGTAAAGGTTTCCCCTTGGCATTAAGTCTAGTCATGTCCCACTCTGGGGGTGGTGTTCATCTCCATTTCTAAGCTGAAACGCTGGCATTGGCCATAAACACCTCCAAGGTCATGTGGCCGGCATCACTGCACGGAGTGCCATTACTGTCCCACCAAAGTAGTACCTATTAATCTACTCACATATGCATGTTTTTGAACTGCTAGGTTTGCAGAAGCTGGGGCTAACAGCAGGAGCTCACCCCACTCCCTAGATTTGAAATACCAACCTTTTGGTCAGCAAGTTCAGCAGCTCAGCGATTGAACCTGCTGTGCCGCCGGGAGCTCCATTTTCAGTGCTACGATATTCAAAATATTTTCACAGAATTACCAATATTTTTGCTCTAGCATGGGGGAAAGCAGTTCAAATAAATAGCTTATTCAGAAAGGATAAGACAGATGACACTATGGTTATTATTAGCCATGCTGAAATCATATAGCCATATATGGTATATGAGGCAAGCTTTAGGCTCCCCTTAATAGTTAGTTCAGCTCTCATTACACTAAGGCAAGTTGCTTAATTGTATGGTAGCATCTGAAATGACCTAGAAGCATCAGTTTATTTTTAACACTATTAAGGGACTTCTGATATGAATACAGTAGTGGAAAGTTTAAGAAGTTCCAATTGCATTTGCAGAGCAGTTTCATATTCACCAAGTGTGATTTGCTAGCATTAGGGATTAGGGCTTGGAAATTCGGGATCCTAAAATGAATCTGGATTTCAAATTCACAGAATGGGGTTATGAGGATCAGCATGTGTCTTTGCAGCTTTATAAAATGCCATGTTCACCAGTGGTATGAAAATCATATGGAATTATTATGACTATTCATATGCCTTCTCTTCTAAAATTCTCAGCAATTACAGCTACACACATTTGCATAGCATGATGAATCAATGTATAGAAATGATGGATTTCTTAATATCAAGTATTCAGTGCACAGTGCAATGAAAGTACAAATAGGCTTTTCGGGCTATATGGCCATGTCCTAGAAGCATTCTCTCCTGACGTTTTGCCTGCATCTGTGGCAGGCATCCTCAGAGGTTGTGAGGTCTGAGTTGAGATCTCTGATGGCTTGACTTTCCTTCCTGTTGCTGGGGGGAAGTTTTGCCTTTCTCGGGATCCTTGCTGTTTCCCCACTTACTTCTTCCGCTTCTTCCTCAGGGAGATGATAAATTGCCGATTTGACATTAGCAATGACCTCACAACCTCTAAGGATGCCTACCACAGATGCAGGCAAAACGTTAGGAGAGAATGCTTCTCGAACATGGCCATACAATTTTATAATTTTAACTGTTAATTGTATTGTTTTTATATAATTGTGTATCAATTGTTTGTTGTATTTTATATTGTGGCATTGTTGCCGCTTGTACACCGCCTCAAGTCGCCTTCGGGCTGAGAGGGGCAGTATGAAAGTACAGCAAATAAATAAATAAATAAATAAATAAATAAATAAATAAATACAGCCCGAAAAACCTACAGCAATCCAGGGATTTGGCCATGAAAGCCTTCGACAAAACAAAGTACAAATAAACTGACCTGACTGTATATGCCATTCGCCCAGAACTATGATTAAATGAACTCTCAGTCCAAAGTGACAGGTAAGAAATATACCACTGATACTTTCCAGACAATATTATATGAATAGTGAAACTGACATGTAGTGTCCACCACTAGAAGCACCAGGCTCACATTAGCATCTTGTCCATGTTACTCGACACTCAAGCTAATCCCACTCTATCTTGTTTCAATAGTCTTAAAGCTGCATCCTTATCTTCAATCAAACAGACCGTGCTTGTTAAAATTCAACTTGTGAGCAAACTCCACAATATAAGTTCACAAACACCTTTAATCATATAGATTTGTGTGCGGGGGGAAGGGGGAGAGAACAATGCAGCCTCTGCAATGAATGGGGGAAAATAGGAAGGTCACTTACAGTGATACATCTGCAAGTCTCTAAACCAGAATCCCCAGGTTGCTTTCTCAATAAGAGAATCTTCAAAAGACACAGAGTTCTTAAGGCAAATACAAATGTATTGCGTAGTCACTTGTCTACAATCAACCATACTCTTAGAGAAATCAGTTAAAGTAATTTCCCTTCAATTCCAGCAGAGTTTAGAGATGAAAGTGGGAGCAGAATTACTTCTACCGGTAGGATCTCTTTTTTCCTGGAGGATATTATAAATTGTACTACTAGATGTTTACAATCTCAATAATTGGCACAGCACAGGAAGTTGGATTATGGGAATAAAATATCAATTCCTAAAAACTAAGTATTGTAAGTACATCTGACAACATGTCGACAAAAAAGAATCTATGTCTATTGTAAAATGTTTGTACAGATGTGAAGGAAAGTTCCCACAAAAACTTCAGGCATTCCAGCACTAGCTGTAAAATTTTATTCTCATCCCCAGTTGTGTTTCTTTTTAATTCCAAGAAATATTTGGACTAAAAAACATCATTCTCTTCTCCTTTATCTCATTATTTGCTAAAATAGTTATAGTGTTATAATACATCCATAAAATTACACTTTTGCACATTTTTTCTAAGATTTTTTAAAAAAATGAAATAGAAAATCCTTCTTCAAATTATAGTGCCATTTCTGCAAATCACACCCACAAATATTTGGAAGACTGTGATGCAGAATCAAGAAATTATTGCAAGAAATCCCTCAATGAATGAAACGGAGAAAGAGAAGCAATAGCAAAACCCAAGGAGCTACAGTATATTATGAATACAAATGCCTTTTTAACATCCCAAACATCTTTCAAATAGGAATAGGATAGATGATCTAAAGATCTTTCTTGCTCACCTCAGTTCAAGGAAGCAACACTGACATGAGCTCAGATAATTTTCTAAGCTATCCTGGGACCATAGAAAGTCAATGGGTCAGTTGCATAATTTACTGGGCTTTGTCCTTACTCCCAGTTTTCTGTGTAGCATAAAAACCAAATTGTCAGTCCCAAGGGGGAGAAACAGTTTCTTCTTACTTTAATACAGGTATGCAACTGACTGAAATAAGAGACATTACAATTTATTCTAAACTGCAAGCCCTCAGCAGGTTAATAAAATGTTTGTGTGGACTAGCATCCTTGGTGGGCTTATTTACAATACTAGCCAAACTGATTGTAAAACTGACTTTACTGATTTGTGTAAGATGGAATGTAATATTGAACCTGAAAGTCCAGGTAGTGTGATCCCACTAAGGAGATCGGTGCACACAGATCGGTGCTTTGGATTCTATATGTGGGGATCAGTTGCACATCTAGTCACACCACATTTGATTTGGATTTATTTTCTGAAATACACTGAAATATGCACCAAATATTCATACTCATAGTCACACATTAACAGCTCATGTTGCACATATCTAGAATTGGCTTTGGCAACTATTGTAAAGAAAAGTATGAGATACATTACACTCTCCTTTCTCTTCTCCCTCAAGGGAACTTGGCTCTGTATGTTTTTGGTATCCATGACAAGGCAGCTCCCTGAGGGATGGGGTCACTTGGTTTCCGAACAAGCACCTGCGGCTTGCTCAGGTCTTCAGAGACATAATTGGAGATATTTGCAGATATTTACAAGCCAAGAGATATTTGATTCCTCTTAACCTCAAGATACCATAACTGTTGCCTGCCAGAAATATGCTTGGACAGACCTGGAAGTGAGGCCTCACAATGTTTCCCATGACCCAACAGAGATCGGAGAGAGATCTGAGAACATGGGGCTGCAATGGTTTATCTTGGCCTCTGGGTTTGTTTTGGCTCAAACAAATATTTTGGCTCTCTTTCCTATCTAGTTGCCAGTAAAAACAGTGATACTTACCATGCTGAAAATGACAGTGGAATGCATGCCAGCTAACAAGAGGGCATTTGAACAGTAAACATCTTTTCAAGTCTTTTGTTATGCTTTTACACCAAGACATGACACAGAATCTGTACACATTTGTTCTACTGCTAATCTCAAGTTGCTTTCCTACTAGCCTTTCCCCTTATTTTTAAAGTGCCTCTTGACACAGTGGTACAAACCATGTCCAAAAGTATTTTAATTAAATTGGAAGTTCTTTTGCTTTTCTAGTTAAATCACTGCAAAATGCCTCTGCAAATTCTCCTAGGCTAGGGTGTAACTCCTTCTATCTGCCCAATTTGTACATGGTGCTTACTCCACCCTCTTGTCAATGAGATTTCTGGCAGATGATAAATACATACTAGACAGACACTGGGGGAAGGGGTCAAACAAGAAAAAGGCACAGGAGGGTGGTACATCCCTACTGAAGTACATGCCACACCACTGTTGTTTCCCAGTCTATGAGTTTTCTGGACTGCATGGTCATGTTCCAGATGCATTCTCTCCTGAACTTTTGTCCACTTCTATGACAGGCATCCTCAGAGGTTGAAGGGTCTGTTGGGGTTTATATCTATATAAACTTCACTTGCCTAGTTTCTAACAGATCCCTCAACCTCTGAATATGCCTGCCATAGATGTGGACAAATGTTTAGGAGAGAATGCTTCTGAAAGCTCACAGACCATACATCCCAGGCATGAAAGCCTCACAGCAATATACCAGTGATCCTGGAGGGGCAAGATAAGCCTTCAACATGGTGCACCCTCTTGTATACAGAGATAAATGTTGCTGACACTGGGGGGGGCAAAAAGAAAAAGATATAGGTTGCCACACCACTGTGGCATGTGGTAAGAATTCTGTCCCTCCCACCATGAAAATCCTCTTCAGTCTCAAAATTTCTAGTTTTCTAGTAATTCAAAGCATTAGTTGAGCATTTAGAGATGTGTTTTAGGTATCCAAAGAAAGGGGCAGGCAAAGCTACCAAAGGAATAAGAACAAAACAATGATTTTATATGTGTCAGTCCCTATAATGCTAGAAACTGGGGGAGGCTGAAGAAAAAAAATATGGGAGGCACATGTTTCATTTGGAGTACAATACCTTCATTATGCCTCTGCCTTGCAGCTCTACCCTGAACAGATTAATTTTAAGCATGTCATTACAATTACGGTAATGTTTTAGAAGTTATACATGCAAACGGTGGGCCAAAAGCCACAAAGGAGTTTGATACATACTGTATATGATGATATGGTATTGGAAATTATTTACAAGATTTGATTTTTCACACATAATGTACATTTATTTCATATTAAATTAGAAACAAAAAAGGAGTTACTAAATACTGAAACCCCTTTGGGACTTTTGGCCCACTCTGTATAACTGTATGCTAGGCATATGTTACCCTCCAGATGCGACTGAGCTAGAATCTCACACCTCTCTATTTGATTTGCTTGCAATGAAGACTTCATTCTCCCATTTTTCTTTGATGAATTAAGAACACATGACTCATGAAAATGATGTTACAGAAACATCTGTTTACAGTATACACACAGCAGTCCACCATTTTATTAAGTATCTGTTATGTTTAATAAGGTAACACCCCTTCCCTAGGGCAGAACGGTTTATGTCCCACAACACATTTTGGGAGTTTATCCAACACTGCCTCTACAACACAGTATTGGAATGCTCGCTTCCTTTGGAGAATACATTAATATGATTTTATATTCTCATTAGAAAGTCCAAAATCAACAGTGCAAGGATTTAATTTCTTTTCTCCACTCCAGAATCATGATTTAAATACCTTGAAGCAACTATCACATTCATGTATCCTCAAGCACCAAAAATTTCATACTCAATATTTAATCTGACACTTAGAGGTATGCCAGTGGATAGGAGAAACAAAAAAAGAGCCTGTAATTCTATGAGGTGTAAAACTAGAGAGGAAAACAGAATGTCTAGTTTGGTTAACTACTAGTGCATGTGTTCAGCTCATTAGACCTTTGGACTTATCCAGCAAGGCACCTCATAAGCTGAGGAGAATTATTTCTTTGTGGCTGTTAATTTTTAACTCACAAACCACTTTCGCATGCATACAGGATAATTTTTGAAAGTGTTCCCCAACTCCAGGCCTTTCAGACATGTTGGACTCAAAGACCCTGTTTACTGGCTTGAGGTTTCTGAATAATAATATGCACTACTCCAATTACATGTACAAGAAATGATATCTAGAGTGAGCTCCAAATATATGCTTTATAGTATAAAGAGGTGAGCAACTATGGATAGTTTTGAGCCCTGCTTGCTCCCCAAAGGCTACTGGGTAAATGACAGTTTCTGGTGGCAACCAAGATTTCTATTCCCTGTTTTCTTATATTTGATTGTGAGAAATGGGGGAAAATGTTCATGGCCACAACAGCCCATTGATCACCTGCTTGTTTATTCACTTATAATTTATAGATACAGTCTAGAAAAGTTCAAAAGTTTTCCTGTCCTTTAAGTTAAGTTTTGCATCCATCAAGCACACTGCCAATATATATTTTATTCAAAATTATTGTTTTGAATACTTAAGACATTGGCTCCCAAGCTTTGAATCTCCAGAACTTTTGGACTTTGCAAAATTTCTGATTGTTTGGCTAACTCCTGGAGTTGAAGTCTAAAACTTTAATGGGAACAACTGCATTAAAGAGTAGAAGTTAGAGTTCAGGAACCAGGTTCCACCAAATAACACACTGGACTAAATATTTAGAATCACCCTCTGTACAAAACCTGTTCACAGGAATCAGCACACAGTGTGAAAGTCAGAAAGATTCCCACACACACATACATATGTACACATACATACAGCTAAGATTTTTAGGTGAGGAAGGGTGGGTAAGTTAGTTTTAATGGGTGTATTGGTGGTATAAATGATGTATTGGAGAAATTACTGACTGTACAAATTGTATAATGATACATTGCTGAATGTGTGTGTGTGTGTGTGTGTATACAAGAAACATCTTAATTTGTTGTTATCTCAACCCTCTTATAAGAAATTCAAATAAAAATTTTCTGAAAAAATTATCCACCACTAGATGGTACTGCAAGCAAACAAAATGCAATGAAGTACTCTTACAACAAAGAAGGGAACAGATTAAAAATAAGAGACCCTTTGGCAGAGTCTAAATAGCACAAAGACACCAGATCTATCCAATACTGGAAACTAAGCCATTAGTACTTGAATGAGAACTGCCAAGGAATACCTGGTGCTGCTGGCTAAATTTCTAAGAAAGGCAATGGCACAATACCTAAGTCTTCTTTGCCTAATAAAAAGTTTGAAACATACAGGATTGCCATCAGTTGACAGGTGACTTCAAGTCACATATATGTAAGTATGCATTATTTCTCTCCCTGGCATGGCAAATGCATGTGCAAATACATACTGACATGAAAAGATAACTGAACTCTATACAAATAATAAGCATTTCCTCAACTATCATTGCTGTATTCAGTGTTGTACCCATAAGGCAATTTTATTTTCTTTGTTTGTGTTTGTGTATTTTCATCTTGTTTTTCTCCCAGAAGAGCTGATCAGTCTGGATAATACGTTTGCTCATGAGGCTACTTTGCCACCTGTCTTCACTATACTGCTCTTGGGTTGATTGATACCTATGTGCCTTAAAGCAAGTTCTATAGTGGTGCAACATACAGAATGACAGAAAGAGAGATTATTTCAAGTGATTTCAACATGACGCTGAGACTGCAATTGCATGTTTTTAATTGTTAATTTGTTGTTATATGGTTATTTTTTGGATTGTTTGCTTGTGTTGTATTGGAGGGCAGAGACTGCCTTGTGTAAACCGTCCCGAGTCGCCTTCAGGCTGAGAGGGGCGGTATAGAAATGTGACAAATACAAATAAATTTTAGTTCTGCAGTCAACAAAAGAAGTCTACTAGCAGTTGAAACTAAGACATAATGCAAGCAGCACTCTCAGACTATACTCTAGTTTTATACCTTTCCAAATTAGTTTATTCACTCTTTTTCCCATGTCAGAAGTGACTTGAGAAACTGCAAGTCACTTCTGGTGTGAGAGAATTGGCCATCTGTTGCTCAGGGGAAGCCCAGATGTTTGATGTTTTACCATCCTGTGGGAGGCTTTTCTCATGTCCCCACATGAGAAGCTAGAGCTCGACAGACAGGAGTTTACCCTGCTCCCTGGATTTGAACTGCCAACTTGTCGGTCAACCAGTCCTACTGGCCAAAGTTAGGGCTATGTTGGGACTGATGGGAATTACAACCTCACACATTTTGGAGAGTTACATGTTCCACACATTATATTATATGAAAAGAAATGGTATTCCTATTTTGTGACAAATTATTATTTTACTCTTTTCTATCAAAATCTGCACAACACTACATATACAGTTATATCCCTGTATCCACAAGGGATACATTCCAGACCATGGTTACCTGAAATTGTGGATATGACTGAATGCCACTAAATTACCCAACTTCTGGTCCTAGCCTACCATAAAGTATTATCCTCTAAATTAGTCCCAGAATTGTATGTGTTTACATGGGTATAATTTTAGATTTATGTAAACACTCTTGAATGTACTTACCCACTTGTAACGTCATCAGTCCTTATATTTTTCCCCAGGACATCTCCATCACTCATATAACCAGGAGCATCCATGTTGATGCCTTCAAGATCCATTTCCTCGTCGCCTTTTTCTGAGATATCCATGTGGCAAACATTATTGCCCCGAGATGCCAGCTGTCTTCTCAAAGGTGCTGAATACATGTAACGCCCTGATTCTGCATTGATAAACCGGCTGGCATTGGCTCTTGGAGGATATCCATTGCCAACTGAGGGAGCATCACCTGCTTGAAGTCGGGGACTCGACTGCCCAAGTCTCCAAGATAAAGGTGTTGGCCTTCCTGTCAAACTGAGAATGCTACGTCCACTTATTTCTGTGGTGACATTGGTATCAAAAGTGGTCTCCAGTGTGCTTGAAGAAGAAGAAAAGATAACATAAGAAGTACTGACAGTGACAAAAAAGTTGGATAAAACTCCAAGATGGAGTGTGTAGTGGTTTTTCACCAATTTGAATCAAAATCAAGTTGAACATTCCTCACATATAAATATAGCATATCCTAAATTCACCAGATTGAGAAAAAGGAGGTGTAAATGTAAACAATAAAACCACAATATATTAGGCAATATTTTCAAGATCTCATTTAATACTCATCCAAGAAGATGGGAGGGGAGAATCCACTGTCGGCCTTCATCTAGGATATATACCTTAATGCATTTTAGGATACAAATATGCCTCATGACGTATGAATGCTTGTTGATGCAGAATCAATGGTCCTCACAACACACAAACACCCAGAGCCAGAAAATATGCCTGTTGAATGTCTGTTTAGAGCAACAGTCAGCTCATTATTTTAATTCACAGACAGAAAGAAAACATATGCACATGCCATAGGTTTTTGAAGAATATTTTTGACATTTTTGTCTGTTAAAAGACATTATTGTTTATAACTCTTTGGGTCTCAATGTTGTAAAATATTCATCTTGCAGATATATTTGCATGCCAATTCTGAAATAAAATACAGTTCAAGGGGACTAAGATAGCACCTCTTCCAAAATGAGTATTAATACTGTTGTATTTTTTGCTGACACATTTGTCCATTATTAGCAATATTTGGTAATCAATATGTAACATATTTCTTCTTCTTATCTCTAAAATGTTACTAGGCAGCCTAAATGCTCTTCACTTTCAAAAACTGTACATACTACATCACTAACAAAATTATAAAGCTTTGTTCATCCAAAGACCAGGTAGGAATTTAAGTTATGCACCTTATCAAGTAGGTCAAATATAGTTCAACTGCTTGTTTAAACACAGTACTGCTGATTTGGTTAAAATGTATTAAAGTCTCTTACAAATAAACCTAAATAACATTCCCGATGGTAACCTTTGCACAGTTCTATTCAAACATCACCTCTTGTATTTAATGAACATTTCTATGGGACTAAGCTTCTTTGTACAACTATCTCCTCTGCATTCTCCCACTATCCAAAACTTAGTCTTCATCAATGTCTCTATTATATTTTAAAAAGTGCACTGGGGTTTGTTTTCTTTTTTTAAAAAAAATGGAATAAAGCACAATGAACGCTTAGTCCAGTTAATATCTCACATTATCACTCTTAATCTTTCTCTAGGGCAGAAACAGTCAGAGTCAAGAACAGGCAAGATAGGCACACACAGTTCTACTTCTGTCTGAATAAAGAAGCAATTCATGCAATTCACCTGTGAGAGACCTGGGTTCCTCGTAGGCTAGACATGGTCTCCTCTAGGTTTTGCCGGAGATCAGCTATATTTTTGACAGTTCGTAATCGGCGGGTTTCAGGATCTTCCCCTAGAGAAAAATGTAATTCTTAGACAAAAAATAACTTTAAGACAAAGGGTAACTCAGAAAGCGCTTCCTTTTCACAACCCAAACTCAACAGCTAGTGCAAATTAAAGTAAACTCATGAACTCATTGGGGTTTATTTATATGGACCAGCATTCCACAATTGATTTAGCAGGTGTCTTATAACTATGATTAGCAACTGAATTTAGGCAAATGGCTGCAGGTCAAACACATTTTCCTGCTTTTGTTTCCTCATCACAGTATGATCGTGGAACATTTCCAAACAATATTTGTGTGTGGAAGCAAAAGCAGGGTTTGCAGATACAGTAGTCTCGCTTATCCAACCATTGCTCATCCAACGTTCTGTACTATCCAATGCAGTGTGCCTCCTGCCCAGATCCCCAGCTGTTTCAATACAACATGATTTGATGCTAAATTTGTAAATACAGTAATTACTACACAACATTACCGTGTATTGAACTGCTTTTTCTGTCGATTTGTTGTAAAACATGATGTTTTGGTGCTTAATTTGTAAAATCATAATGTAATTTGACGTTTAATAGGCTTTTCCTTAATCCCTCCTTATTATCCAACATTTTTGCTTATCCAACATTCTGCGGACCCATTTTTGTTGGATGAGTGAGTCTCTACTGTACCTGCAAATCTGTAATATGCCCCAACCATCACATCACAGACATGTTTCTAATTAACCCTTTTTCCAAATAGAGAATAGCTACTATGCAACAATTTAATACTGACAGATACTGTATGTCATTTCTATCACAACCATCTCCAACCATCCTGTAATGGCAGATCTTTTCAACAGTTAAGCTCCAAGCTGGTTGCTTCACACCACAAACTTGTTCTTCATGAGGGACCCACTCCTGGTGGCTGTGTCCGCATGGGCCTGGTAACCAATCACCACTTTTGAAGATAAGCCCAGACGCTCCTTGTATATACGCCCAATATGAATGTCTGCATCCCGGTTCTCTGCCTCCCGGGTCCAGATAGCAATCTTGTCTCCTTTGGCACGTATATTGATGACTGCTCCACAGACATCATCGCTGTAGTCACTGAACATTTCTCCAATCAGACACAGCAAAGTCTCCAACCAGAATCGGTCAAGCTCTGTATGCCGCTGCTGCTTGGCTAATGTGATAAGCCAACGACCACCACACTTGTTCCAGTTATCTTCCCACATAGGTTCAATGCCATCCTTTATAAAGGGAGTAGTCACAGCCAGGACTCAATTTGCTGGCCAACTGGATATGGCTATACAGCGCCCAAAAGTCTTCAACAGCGTCAAATTTGGTGACAAGCCGCAAGTTGTCCTGCCAGGTCTTGCTCTTGCCATTTTTGAAGAACCATAAGGCCCATCTGTTTTGCAGAGGGTGCTTGGTGATGTGCTCCACAACCACCTCTTCTCTTGTGGCCTTGTCCTTCTGCTGCTCTTCGTGTGTGCTTACCATCATAGCTGCTGCCATCTTCTAGAACAATCATCATAGCTACTATGATGTCCCCAATGCACATTTAATCCAACATGAGATTCCCGAATTATCATCTTAAAATGTTAGACTAAACTCTATCATGTTCTGTCAGCTTGAGGAATAGTTATGTGAAACTTTAAAATTGCCTGTAACTTTGATTTTGAGATTATTTGTTTATTTACTCTATATGTAATTATTTTTTCTGCTAAGGGATTCAAAGGGGCTGGACTACTTTGGTTTTTATGAGAAACAACAATTGCAGCAAAGCTGGCTGCTTGGAAAAGGCTTTGGGTATTTCCAAAGTATATATTAAGCATGATAAACTTTATAGTTCAGGAATGGCTGACAATTAAAAAGTGCTGATAACTGGAAGGCAACAGATTTCCATTTATCTTTTGGGGGCTTTTCGGGGGCTTGTGGAAGTATTAATACATTAATTTGACAAACCATGCAACTCACATCTGCATCGTGTCAAAATTACAGCTTTTCTCACTTGGCACTAAAAGCAAAGAATTAGGTGCTTACTTTGCATTACTTATAAAAGATCAGTTCTCAAGCAAGTTGCTGTAGAAGGAAATAGTGTAACCTTCACTGTTATGAGGGCCTAAAATGAAAGCTCATCAGCCAAAAATCCATTACCATGAAATTTGATTTTAAAAAGAAACCTCAGAGTAGCTATTCCAAATCTGCATGTTTTAATAATTTAGCTTGGAAAAAATGTATTTAAGATGCCATAAACCTCACAGGTTTTAAAATCATACCTATTATTTCTTCATGTTTAAAATACTAGCGTGTTTTGGTTTAAAAAATGCAGAAGCAACTGAAATCTTGTATAATTGCTGGTGCTATAATCCAGCAATGATAGATAACGTTTTAGCTGTGATACTAGAAGATAAATATATAGTTTCACTTTGCCTGAGGACGGTACCTAAGGGAGGAATAAGAGGGCTTGCTTGCTACAAGGTTGCTGTGTTATCTGCATGAATTCAAAATCCTTTTCGTTCTCTTTCATTAGTTCCTTCACCCAACACATATTTCCCTTCTCCTCCACCATTCATAAAATCATCTGTTCAATGGAATCTTTCTTTTTCCAATTGTTGTTATAAATATTTTTCTACTTTTTGTCTCAAGTTCACATGCACCCTTTGTGCTACTATGGACATATTCCTAACAGCATGAGGCCAAGTGTACTTAAGGAAGCGCCTTATCCCTTATAAACCCCAGAGATCACTGTGATCAGAAGACCAAGATCTTTTGGAAATCCCTAGTTTGAAGAGCTTCTGCCTGACGACTACCAGACAAAGGGCTTTTACAATCATTGCCCCTTTGTTATGGAATGCCCTTCCCTCTGAGGTCCGAGTAATTTGGGACCTTGTGGCTTTCCGTAGGGCCTGCAAAACCCACCTTTTCCAGTAGGCTTTTGGAATGTAATAGTACAATTAATTTTTAGCCATTGTTTTAATTGTCTATGTATTATTTTCTATGTAAACCGCCCTGAGCCTCTGGGAGTGGCAGTCTAGAAATTGGAGTAATAAAGTTATAAGTGCTACTTCCCTAAAATGGGTCTAGATGACTATGGATGGACCATCAGAATCTACTCAGGTCTACTGAGGATCATATATAGTTCTCAAAAATAAACATTATGGAAAAAGCCATAGCATGTTAGGAGAGGACTTCTTGGACAGTAATTGTTAAGAAATAGCAAGTAACTGCCACTAGTTGTGAATTCAAGGGCTGAATTCAATTTCAGAAGAGTTCTCAAGGATTAATTCAAACTGTGGGTAACATCAAGGAGAAAAGTGTGAGTTCAAAAATATCATCTTGGGTAAAGCTTTTACTGCTAGCAATTAGGATGTCAATCTTGCTATTTTAGTGATTTTAAATGCCATTTTAAAATTTAGCAATTTTAACAGATCAAATAATTAATTAATGTTCTAAAAATCCAAAGACATTAATGTCAATGGTTCAGGTATATCAAATGCTAATACGAATGCTCCCAAGCTCTGAAATATTTGAATATATTTAAGTAGAGTCATAGCCTATATTCAATTTCTGTTTTATGTCAAATATGGCGATGGGCAGAGTAGGTAAGTGCTATTAGTTTGTAGTGAAATTTACAAATAAGCCTCCAAAGTGAGTCAAATATCAGAAGATTAAAACCTAGCAATTTTGAAATTGGTGTCACAGTATTTACTGACTCAAAAAAATGAATAGAAGTTAGCATATGTGTAAAATAAGATATAACCATTTATTTGGATGGGTTTATTAGACTCCTAAATTAAGAAAAACAAGAAAACCTGACAAAAGAACTTAAATAAATACCACACAGGCGATTATACAACACAGAATGCTTGATTCTTTAGGCCTCTACTTCTGGGTGATTACCCTCTGCTCATCAAAAATGAAGACATTGCGAAACTTGGCTGTCTTGAGCCATCAGAGTCATAAACACCAATAGCTGTCATGTATCCAAGCCTCCCTCCCTACTGAATATCACTTAACCCCATTTTTTATTCCTTTACATTAATGGAGTTAACACATTCAAGGGATCCCATGTCTTACCAGAAAGATCTTCTAGAATAGGTTGTCCAGTTTTAGTGTAAGGAGCAGAATCCATGCTTGTGCTCACTCCTCCTGTGCTGGGCTCAGCCATCACATTTCCTTCATTGTCTGTCTGGGATCTTAAGTGCAAAACAGAAAGACAGAGAGAGGAAAATGTAGTCATTCAAATGCCAAAAGCAAATTCAGCACCAATACAACAGCATTTGCCATCTCGCATTGTGTCCTCTCCCCAGGATACACTAGCAGACTGACTTTACATAATTCATTAGTCCCATGTTGAGCTATGTCCTAGAAATGGAAATAAGCACTGAACTGTAAAAAAAAAAAAGAAAGAAATATTCGCTGTCAAATACGGCCTTTTAAAGCCCTAGACTGGCCTTTCAAATATCTTCCATTTTAAAATAAGTAATCAGTCTGTTCAGTAACCTAGATTGATGATGTCTCAAGGTCTAGCCCTCACATCTGATAATAGAATTAAACTTTTGGAATGACATGCGGATGTTTCTGTTAGTTACTTGTTTTCCTTATTAAAAACCTAAATCTCTCAGATTTCCTCCAAAGGAGATCGTGGTTTAGCTATGCACAACGAACTTGTGATGTACCTACTTTGGTCCAAGGCAACGGAGTAGCCTTCAGAAGTTTAATCTTGCTCATACATTTCTTTGGGTAGCATTATGATAGTATGGTTGAACACTCTGCTTCTTCCTGCAAATTCCTCTACTTGAATATCAATTCTAATGGAAGCCAGGTTCATACATCTCATCCTGTTTTAAAGGGTGTGGAATGCAAACACAAACTGAGACTCTTATGTGACTGGGTGCTCTTCTGTAAGGCCCAGTCTGTAATGCATGCTATCTGCACCAGCGAGGGAGTTAAGCCAGTCCCCCACCATGCTATTTCAATACTTCCTTGACTGAATGTATACATGAAGATTATATTCAATGCTTGGCAGAGTTACTATTTTAGGGTGCAGTTTTCATGGTTTCCCGTGCTGGCATATCTGCCTAAAAAGAAACTTTTTCAAAATTCTGTTATTGGCAGTGAAAGCCCAGTGATAACAAATTATGGATAAAATTAGTCCAACAGATAATCAGATTATGAATTAAGCTTTCAATGAGAGTTGCTGGGTGCCAGCTATGTTTTGCCTGAGCTCAATTTCACCCTCATGCACCATGGCAGAGCCCACTGCAACATCACCACCAAGCTGGAAATGACATCATGTCACTTTTGGTTCTATTTAAAGAGTAATTTCTGCTGTGTTTTGGAGACAAAGGGTAGGAAAAGCAGTAGTTTGGGGCTATCTGCTGCAAACAACATGAAGTTTTATTTACATAGGTGGGGCTTCAAATATGTCCTTACAAAGTGGAGGCTTCTAAAAGTGGGGCCTGGGGTCACCTTTTGCCCACCCTGATCAATATGTAGCCATGGCATGATGTAGGTCCAAGTCTAGCATGGTATGAGAATGAACTTCAGGTAATCACAGATGAGGCAACTCCTGTTGACAGACTGGATTACATTATTTTAATGGATATTTTAATAATTAATGTTAAATTGTATGGTTTTAATTGTATTTGTTTATTTATATATTTATATGTATTGGATCAAAACGCTGCCTGCTGTAAGACCGCCCTGAGTCCCCCTTTAAGGTGAGAAGACCAGGATACAAATATGTGAAATAAATAAACAAACATGCAAAGCAGCCCCACTGCATCATGCATTTCCCTTGCTTACTTTTTTCATGGCAGGTTCATTGGTTAATACTTTCAAGAACAATTCACATTTTACTTATAATGTCCTACCCAACTTTTCATCCATCCTAGTGCATTAGGGCAGTCTTTCTCAACCAGTGTGCCGTGGCACACTAGTGTGCCATGAGCGATCATCAGGTGTGCCGCGAGAAAAGCTCTCTGCCCCCCTTCCTTCCCCCCTCCTCCTGCTGAACTCCTGCTGCTTGGGGGAGGAGGAGGAAGGGCTGGGCGGTGGCAAAGAAAAAGAAGGGGCCGGGGCACCGCCTCCTTCGGCCGTTTCCCCAGCCAGCCTCCAATCCGCCATGACTCCCACCAGCCTCCAATCCACCATGACTCCCACCATGACTCTCGCCCCTCACTCTCTGAAGCCGCACGGAGTATGAGCCCCGCCCACTGAAGCCCATCCACCGCTCATGCTCTTCCTCTGTGGGAGAGCTGAAGCTGGGGTAGGGGGCGAGGCATGGCTTCCCCTCCCCTTGGCTTCAGCGCTCTCACAGCTTTGCCAGCCTTGAGGGGGCAGTGCCAAGCCAGCAGTGGCAGAGCCAGCACAATGCTGGCTTGGCACTGCCCCCTCAAGGCTGGTGAAGCGCTGGGAGAACTGAAGCCGGGGGGAGGGGCGGGGCATGGCACAGCCTGGCTCCTCCCCCTCCCCTGGCTTCGACGCTGCCAGCAGGTCACCATCTCCCAGCCATTCTTTACTGTGTGAGAGTGTCATTTTATTTATTTATTTATTTACTTCATTTCTATTCCGCCTTTCTCACCCCGCAGGGGACTCAGGGCGGATTACAGTGTACACATTATATTTAGACACACAAACACACAAGACAGACAGAGGCAATTTAACATCTGGCCACCAGGGGGAGCTGTCGCACTCCTTCATTCCTAAACGTGTTTTCTGGAGATCTTTTTTATGGCCTCATAAATTAGTTAAATGTAGCCTCCCCACTAAGTGGTACCTTAATTTCCTACTTGACAGATGCAACTGTCTTTCGGGTTGCAAAGGTTGACAACAGGCTACACAATAGGTCGAGAGCCCACCTCGACCCAGGCAGGCCTCGAACTCATGACCTTCTGGTCAGTAGAGATCTTATGCAGCTGACACCCAGCCAGCTGCGCCACATTCCCGGTGTTGTGTCATTTTGGTTGGTGGTGTGCCCCCGGATTTTTTTAATGTTAAAAGTGTGCCGCAGCTCAAAAAAGGTTGAGAAACACTGCATTAGGGAATGTCACCTTGCCTGATCTTTGAGATCTTAGGAAAGGTTCATTTTTCCACCCTACCACCTAAAATAAATGTTTGGTGGTAAAGTGAGATAATGTTTTCCAAGTAGGTCTCCCTATCAAAGGGGGCAGATTGCCTTTCTGTCTGTTATCCTTCTGTCTGCAGGTAGGCATATTTATTCAAGCAGGTATTAAGAAATTCAGGAGGAGTTCTACAAAAAGGCTCCAACAAACGTGTGCTGCTTTATATTTAATGACTGATTTTAATCAGTTTTATGTGTTAATTAATCAATGTTAGGTTTTAATTATACGTAATTATCTTGACAGCTACACTGGCTGCCAATTTTGAAATACAAAGGTAGGATACAAGTGTAGATAGATAAATAACTAACCATCAACAGTTTGTGATATCTTCATGCTTTCCAGATGTATGGGATTACAGTGCTCAGAACCTCTCAAGATAGTAAGTGGAAAAAAGATTGGCTAAGACCAACTTTTGAATGCAGTAATTAATGGCATAGTTCACTGCTTTTAGATTGTGTCCTCTGATTTTTCAAATCCATTTAAATCAGATAAAAAGAATAA
Organism: Anolis apletophallus; assembly: GCA_030556195.1. Taxonomy (NCBI): domain Eukaryota; kingdom Metazoa; phylum Chordata; class Lepidosauria; order Squamata; family Anolidae; genus Anolis; species Anolis apletophallus. The sequence goes on along the minus strand of JARBWK010000002.1, from coordinate 70,961,414 downwards.
CCATCACCCCCTTTCCCAGTATCATTACGCATGATTGTTATGTGCCTTCAAATCAACTCTATTATTGGGTGGTCAGCAGGATTTATTCACATAAAATGTATCTTCCCCTTCCCTTTTGGTCAAAAGAGGTTGATACCACCCACCCCCACCCCTGATCATGCAGTGGGGTTTCCATTGAACCATATTGATTCAAGAAGTATCACTATATGCACAAAATAGTTCTAGATACATTTTAATTGTAAACTCAGATCAGCCTCTTGTAAAGATTGGACCTGTCAGAAACTAAATCACAATATTACATGTGTAACATTATTTTTAACCTACACGCATGTAGCTGAGTCAACATGGTTTTCCTTTCACATACCTTGCTATTTTTATCTTTTACAGCTAACTTGAAATGAAATACATGGGGAGGGAAGGCAAGAGAGAGGGAGAAAGAGCAAGGAGAGATCCTTGTTCCATCTACACAGTAAAGGTTGTTGCTTACTTGTCCTATCTTGCTTTATAAATAAACACATAATGATCAAACTTGCTACAGCGTTTTTCATAGTCTTCCTAGAAAAAGCTGACTGTGTCAAATGGCACAGCCCTGATACATCATGCTTAAAAAGAGAATCCTACCTGTACATAAAAGGTGCAACTGTGGCAGTGTTTGGGTGGCTGTATTGCTGTTGCGGATGAGGTAGCTGAACACTCACAGTATTGCTTCCTGTGGTCTGGGTCATACTGCTTGTTGGCCCATTGACAGCCTGAGTGCTGTTGCTAGTGCTCAGAGCCGATGCCCCTCCTATTCCCCTGCCTTCCGAAGAGGCCAAGCTTGACGTGGAACTTGAATTCTTCCCATCTAGTTGGGTCTTCTGATGAGAGAGGCCTGAGGCAGGCTTCCCACTGCGGCTTCTCTCGCCTTCTTTTCCAGAACAGCTTGGGGCACTTGTGGATTTCCCTGTGGTGTTTTTCATCCCTGGTTTTGGTATTCCACTGTGGGAAGGGGCAGGTGCCTCCTTCTTGGTGCTGTTTAGCTTTCCTCCTTTGGGAATAAAGCTCGCAATCTTGGAGGATTTTTTTGGCATCTCTGTGGTAGCTGGTGGGATCTGTTCTTCTTTCAGCTCCTCTTTCAGGTCGACTCTTTCCGTTACAGAGGTTCTCTTTGCAGCATCTTTGTTTTTGTCCTTTTCTTTATCCTTCTGCTTCTCTCTTTCTTTCTCATTGCCTTTTGGGGAACTCTTTTTATTAGTCAGTGCCCGGCTAAATGTTCTTTGTGCAATTCCCTTAAGTGCAATTTTGGGACTATTAGAGGTTGGTCCTGGATTGTTCGCATTCCGATTTGCAGCATCTATTTCCTCACTTTCTTCAAAGCTTGGGAGGGTCTCTAGTCTTTCACAACTAGTGTCCCGAGATATGGGACATTCAAGGATTGGCCCTCCTGCTTTGGATCCACCTTTTGTATTGAATAGTTTCAGCTTCTCAAGCATAGATTTCTGACCATTGGGAGTTGTTTTGACCATCTCTGGAGGGGGTTTTGGAGACTCTTGAACCTGCTGCTTTACTGTTAATGTGGAAGAAGTGGCAGTGTGTTTTGCACTCAAGGACTTGCTGCGCCAAGGTTTGACGGCAGAATTGGGTTGGGGGATCGCAGAAGAGCTATTGGAACTAGCAATACTGGGGCTGCTGCTGCTTTGGACTGAAGATGGTACATTTTCATTCATCCCTGTGAGCTGTGAGGCTAAACTGTCTGCTGGCTCTGTAGAGGGACAAGGGGAGGAAAAAGAAGATTGTTATGATGAGAAATCTTCAAATGGACATGGTTTACTTTTGTAGTAAAAAAGCTGACACTTAACAGCAACTGAGAAATATTTAGATATTGCTTTCAGACATCATTTATTCCTCCCCCATCCCCCAAAAGGTAGTAGCATGAGGTCTAGTAGTTTTCACTGTTACAGGTTTCTTTCTTGTGTTGTTGTATTTATTGTAAGGCTGCAGGCAAGGACCATCTGTTTCTCACTGCTATGAACGGTCTATTCTACTTCTAGGCACTTACTAATAATACAGATGCGATTATTTTAGAGGCTACCTAATAACAATTATGCATAAACAAAAGTACAAGATAAATGAATGTCAAATCGTTAAGCTCAAACAAAACTGGAAAACTATTGTCTACTAAATATTTTATTTAACCTTTACAATTAACAAGGTGTTAATGAACTATTAATTGTATACTGTACATTCCATCCCTACAAACTAGTATTACTAATTTACAGTTTAATATTACTGGGTAAAAAGCTATGGTCTTTTACATATAGTCCTTTTCTCAAATGTCATGCATATGGCCAGAGGAATATAAAAATAAACCTGCTGCTAGGATATAACAAAAGTAGTTGTGCTGAATCTCATTTCTTGGCAAAACCCTACATGTATAACAAGGCAACAAAACAAAACACACAGAGATTTACCAGAAGATTCCTCAGATAGCCATTCACTCTGTTTCCAAGTCTGTTAGAAGCTGAACAAAACCCAAATCTAGAAAACGAAAACTCATCATATCCTTATTCCAACAGCAATGATAAATACTACAACTTATCTCACAATTCAAAGCAGCTGAAGTAGTAAGCGCTAGCTGAAAATGCTTTCTTGACAAATCTATTTTTTCTGTTTAGAGGCATTTATTTGCATTTTCTAAGAGAGAGAGAGAGAGAGAGAGAGAATATCGCCCTTGCTTACTCACCTTCTGAGAGCCACATCTTTTCTAAACATATGCCTTGCAAACTTTCTCTTCTGGAGACATTACATCGTAATTACTCCAAATATATCTTCAGGTTACGTTGCTCATGTTTCCAATTAACTTTGTCATCCCTGACTGTTAGCCTGCCCAGAAGTTTGCTGGGGAGTAACGGCTTTTACCTGCAGTCTTGGATTCTCTAGTTATAAACTGCATATACTGACTCTCAAGATTCCTCCACCCTTTTTTTGAACTTAAAAATAAACAGCGACTGACAGCAAATGTTTGCAGCAGTTTGGAACGGCAAATACATTTCTATGAAACCCAAGCTGAGGAAGCCACACAGAGGCTGTTTGAATTCACTTTCCACCACTCACTGAAGATTTTATTCTGTTAACCTCACTTGTATGATCTGTACCAGACTGCCTCATATTTCCAAACATAGCCATCATCCTTACTTAGCAGATTTAGGTTTCCTTTTGTAATACAGCTCTTGGTCATTTCACACTATTACGTCTTAACTAAAAAACAGATGTGTACGCCTGTTTTATTGAAAGGAGGCTTTGCTAGAAGATTTCCAGTGTGCTGGATTACCAACCATAAATTGTTAAATGAATGGTCTCTATTGAAGTTCTGCCCATCCTAGAAAAGCTTACAGCAGAAGTTAGAGGACCCAAGTCTTGATACCTCACAGTTTGGATCAGATATATAAAAATTATTCTACCACTTGATTTTTTTTTAAAACTCCAAAACGCACACTTTGGTTATGTCCATTTATAGAAGGGACACAATTTTAATATGCTATTCTAAATGAGACTTGAGCTTCCATGGATTTTAGTATCCCAGAGGAGTCTGGAACCAAACCTCAGTAGATACCTTCATTACATAAAATATGAACAGTAACATCCAATCAACTCCCTTCTTCCCCTGACTATTCACACCAAATTTTCTAAAGGACCATACATGTGCTATCTATATGTACCTGCCCAAGGACTGAGATCAGCTGCAGTAAGACTCTTCTGTCTCACCAATGAGGCCAATATACTATTTTAGTACACAAGAAAGGACCTTCTCAGCCATGGCACCTACAACTATGGAATGACTTTCCACTGGAGACACAACTGGCACTAGTGTTGGTTTTTCCATAGGCATCAAATAAAACTATGGCTACTTTGGGATGGATACATTTAATGCTTTGCTATTTGAATCTTTATAACTTGTTTTAACATGTTAAGGTGTTCAATTTTGGTGCATTGTAAATTATTTTAAATCTTGTATATTGCCTTAAGCTGTCAGTATCAGTATACCACCCTGTCAGCTTTTGATATATGGCAGGATAGAAATAGATAGGTATATTCCATAGGTTTTGCTAAAAGTATGTAGGGAGTAAATTCTAAGAGCACAAGCTCTCTGCCACCTGTACATTAATAGCAAATAAGCAGAGAGGATCTGGAGACTATACTCACTCCATTAATTTACCCACTAAACTCCCACAGGCTACACTCAAATACTTTTTAGAAATATGAACTGACTGGGATTTGGGTCCATTTTGAGGTGCAAGTGGCAGCAAAACTAGTATTAAATGAAAAACACTGCTTGCTAGGAGGCCTTTGGAAATAGAGCTGCTCAGGAGTCAGGAGAGTAACTTTTGACGTTGATGACGTCAGTGTCTTACACTGGTGTAACAGTGCAGTGTGACAGTGTATATCTGTAAGGACCTTATCACATTGACAGTTGGAAAATGGAAAAAAGCTGAGAGAGCTGTCTTATTTCGTTCCCTACCATCTTTCCCCGTTTTTTGGAATAGCACCCAACTCCTTCTCTCTGTTTTAACATACTGGCAACAATGATTCCCAAGGTGAGCAACCAGAAGTGACAGTGTGTCATGAGATGGCCTCCACGGGACTCCATTTTGCCAGTGTGTTAAAATGGAGAATATGACCGAAGTGAGGCCTTGGCAACAGTCATCCATGTCACGGTTACATCTAGGCTGGACTGTTGCAATGTCTTGTACGTTGGCCTCGGTCAACGACCCGGAAAATTTGGATCATCCAAAATGCAGCAGCCAAGCTACTTGCTAAATCACGGATGAAATGCCATATAACTCCTATGCTGCGACATCTCCATTGGCTCCCAACGGAATATCGGGCCCTGTACAAGATGCTGGTCCTAACTTGTAAAGCCTTGTATGGACAGGGTGGGTGACCTAAAGCAAGTCACAACTCAGTCTCAAGGAGAGGCAATATAAAAAACCCACTGAACAAAACTTGCCTTGATATCCTGTGATGGGGGTGCCCAATACAGAAGCAATATTTCTGAAATGACTTGAGGGCACACAGCAATTTGCTGAAAACTTTTTCTGATAGATTTTCATGGTAGCAAAGCTTAAATTTTCAAAATCTAATGGCTATTGTTCAGAGCTATACATCACTGCCTGTCCCCATTATAGTTGCTGAATAAAAAAATACCACAACCCTCAATCCTGTTATTTCTTGTAATTTCATTTACACTGTCCTTCTTCCACCATTCCATCTTTCTGATAGTTGGGCCACATAATTTGCAGCTAGATCATTCTTGTCCATCAGTTGCCAATCTCTGAAGTTAATGGAGAAAGTAGATGTGTGAAGAGTCATACTAGAGGGGCTTTGATATCTCCTGGGGCTTGGTTCCAGGACCTTCAATGAATGCCAAAATCTATATATGTTCAAGTCTCATTATATACAGTGGCATAGTAAAATAGGTGTCCCTTATATTAAATGCTAAATTATTGTTTTCTTTTGGGAATAAAAAAAATCAAGCTGTGGATGGTTGAACCTGTGGATACAGGATCTGTGGATAAAGTGAGCCGACTGTATGTGCCTCTTGTATCCTTCCTTACTTTCCAGTATTTCTTTAGCTAACATCCACTGCTTACTCTGGTTTTGGTCCTACCCCAGTGCTAAATCTTAAAATGATTCCTTTCCCAAAGATGCTTAATTTGAAACAGGCATGGTCTTTATTACACTGAACACTCAACTCATTTTATGATAAGTTAATACTCATCTGTCTTTTCCCCAAGGCAGTTTTCTTTCTGCAAGAACCTTTGCTGACTTTAATCCACAACAAGTGAAATGTGTTGAAATTCAAAATACAGTTAGGCCACTTTTTTCCTCTTCTTAAAGGCAAGTCTCAAACCTGGAGTTTATTTAATTCTCACTGTTTCTGTTATAAAGATGTTGGTGGTCCTGTTTTAATGCCCACACACACACTGTAGTATGGTTAGGTTGAATTTCATCAGCTCCCGTAATGTCTTGACTGCAAATACAAGCCTAACCACTTGCAACTAAAGATGTGTATATGGTTTAAATTGTTCTGTGAAATGTTTTAGAAATTGCACCATAATAAATGCTGAGGAAAATATATGCAATTTCCCATCATTTGTCAAGCTGAGTCTAAACGCAAGCTGTTCTCTTATGATTACTGACATTTGCATAGTGTTGCTGAAAATAACCAAAATAGTCCTATGGCATAGTTTTAAGCAGAGTCACACGAGAAGTTTATAAACATCTGATATTTTCAGAAGACAGATATAGGTAAACTGTGCCTTCAGTCCATTGACTTATAAAAGCACAAACTAAGTGAAAGTTCAGTGGAATATTTTCCATCATAGCCTAGGTTAAAATGAAAAGTCATCAGGTATACTATCTACGAAGGAGGAAGTTTGTACTCCTAGAGCATACATTCAACAAATAAGACCAGGTTAATGACCTTCACTCAATGGGCACCAACAATCATTTCCAATTAGACCGCTAAAAGGGAGGGACTGAATGCTGAAACTGTCCATTTGCTAAAATCAGCATCTTTTGGCTCTTCTTCAACTCTATTTGGCTTTATCTAATAAAGGCCAGTCCAGTACATTTTGCTGCCCGAGTCAGAACATCAACTGGTGTCCTTTCCTGGCACATCAGGAGACATAGGTTGCATCAACATTGTATAATTAATGCAGTTTGACACCATTTTAACTGATATGCTATGGTATCCTGAGAATTGTAGTTTGGTGAGGCACTAGAACCTTTTGGCAGAAAAGGCAAAAGGCCTTGTAATAAGACAAGTTCCATAATTCTATAGCACTGGGCCATGGTAGTTAAAGTGGTGTCATGATCATCATAGACTTACAGTCACCCAATAAATTCCTGTGGCCCCTGGAGTTTTGGTACCAAAATTTTGGTCTAATACTCAAATTACTACTAAATGCTGCAGCTGAAATGTTCAGGCCCTTTGCCAACAGGAACAAGTTGTGATCAAGGCTATGTCTATCCTAAAGAGACATAAGCTCAAGACTTTACTACTGAAGGCTTACTTCATAGCTCTAGTCTAGCTACTCACATCTTTATCTGAAAATGGTCACACTTCTAGCTCAACAAGGGTTCAATCCACCCCTGGGCCTGCTTTTTGTATTTTTCTAGTTGGGAGATAGCTATGAAGATTCTTCTTCAAAACAATTATGAGGAAAGTGATCTTCATGTGAAGAGCATGTGAGCAAAGATCAGTTTCCCGCCTTATCCATATCTATTTTAAATAAAGTGCTATGATCCACACTGTGTGCTATCATCCCTAGTCACAGCTTCTGGAGAAGGTCTGTAACTGTAATCAGTATTTTTGACCCAGTATCTATTCATTCCTTAAGTATGTTCAGCCTACCCAACTACATCTGCAAAGTTTCAAAAGACAAACATTTTATTGCTTCATGGATATCAAGTTACCTCCCTTGTAGTCAAGAGCTGAGACAGACAAGCACCTTGAGGGATGGTGAAATAATCTGGCAGCATTGAAGTCTATTCATTTGTCTGTCTAAGTTTAAAAGGCTTTGGTTTCTTTCCATAGATGTATGTCTGGCACAGTTCAACTAGCAATAAAGAACTAGACAAAGGAAAATCTACCTGCATTTAATACCAGCTGTTGCTTTCAAAGATTACAACTCAGTCTGAATGTATTCTGTAATTATATTGCAGAAGTATTGCTGACATACACATCAGATAAAGATATTTGCATTCGGAGAAAATTGAAGCAGTGAGTAAGTGAAGGGAGTACCAAAGATTCTGAAATTTTATATCAAAACACAAATAAATAAGGTTGTTATAATCCCTGGGTGAGTCTACCACTACAGAAAAGGTTTTCTCAGAAGCCTGAGTAGAGTCCCTTTTCAGGGTATGAATCACTAGGGATCCTATTGATATCCTATCTATCTATCTATCTATCTATCCCTTTCTGACCTTCTAGAAAATGTACTGAAAATGTGAGAGTGAATTGTTTTATTTACATTTTGGGCTATGACTTGGCTGCTGGACAACACCCTTCAAGTGTAATTTTATTGTATTCTAATATTCCTAGACGTTTATACCAAGAATGGCAGTCTTTTACTATTCTTGTTGCTGTTGAAACTTTAGCTCCTTTGTGTTTAAGTAAGAGATCTGGACAGGGTTCAAAATGCCAAAAGAAATGCTGAATCCAGCCTATTAAAAGAAATGTAAGATTAAACACAATGATTTACTGCATACTTCTATCTTGTCCTCTAACTGTATTGGGCCTCTGGATTTACTGTGCCCTGTGGCATATACCCAATATAAACAAGCTGTCAAGACAGACTCAGATAAGCCAACTGTACTCTAGACATAGTTAATACGTTACATTAAATAATCACTGTATAACGGTTGCAAACTCCCTCCCCACCAAAAAAAGACCCTGAAGCTGGTAGTACTAATACAAAAATGCAATTTAACATTCTGTTTTCAACTGCTGCATTCCTTATGGCTGGGGGGGGGGGGGAGAGAAAAACATTGACCAGTCATGTTCAACTAAACAGATATTTCAGAAACTTATTCCAGAGGTCCAAATCCATCCATGCTGCCAGAAAAATTTCATCTCAAACTCTGACTGTCCACAGGCTAGCCCATGTTGAAGAGAAACATCCAAAGGAACTAGCTACTTTGGAAGCACCTGCCTTCTAAAAAGTAATTCATTTCGCTACAGTTCTGCATGCACCCTGTATGTTCTGAATATTTGTTGGGCTAAATTAAATAGAGTAGATGTAAGGTAAATCATTTGGAAATTCAGGCGTGTCTTTCAAAATGTGACATTGGCTTGTATACTAAAAAGAAGAGTACCAATCATCCTTACATATGTAAATATCAGATTTTGTGCATTTCTTTGGAGAAATAAGTTATACCCATTTCATTTCTGTTTCTTAGTTTGAGTCAATAACAAAACCACTTTCCAAGACACACAGGAAGAATGTATTAAATTGATATTATCACTCTGAATATTGACCAATCATTTTCAACTCCACATTAGGACAGTTCAAGGATGTGAATGGGTAATGAATAGCTTCAACCAAAATATTATTTCCCTTACACATGGAAAAATAAAAACTAAATATGGAGAAATAACGTATTTTACACAGATCTACTGGTCAAGAAAAATACTCTTTATAATGTAACCCAGCTGTGACTGAGCCAGATCAACCTTAAAATGATAGATTTGGAAGGACTACATGGGCCTTCCAGTCCAAGTTGTTGTCAGTGCAAGAATCCACAGTGAAGGCACCTCTAGAGACTCAACCATCAGACTCAGACACACCTCTCAGATACTTCTGGGTGAATTAAGTTATGCTCTAGTCCAGGAGTGCTCACACTTTTTCAGCATGCGAGCTACTTATAAAACAACCAAGTCAAAATTATCTACCTACCCACTACAAAAATGTGAAACATATAACACAATATCTGCTTTGAACTGGGTTTTCTGAGTCCACACTGCCATATAATCTGATTCAAAGCAGGTAACATGGGATTTTATTCAATTGTGTGGAAAGGACCTCAGATAACCCAGGGCCGGCAGCACTTGGGCAGCGTCGGGAGCCTACGGGGCGGGACTGAGCCTTCCTCCCGCCCTGCCTGCGATCTACCAGGATGCCCTACGTGATCTACCAGTAGATCGCGATCTACAGTACCTAATGAGCACCCCTGCTCTAGTCCTATAGAAATCAATGCACAAGGCAGTCATAGCCAACTTAAATCACATTGGTTTAAAGGAATGATGTACGGGCTTGTTGGGATTCACTACAAAACATCTTTGTGATTCTGCAAAACAACCACTTAAAATAAGCAGCAGATAATTGGTCCATCTAAAAGCTATGTATGGTCATCACCTAGTTTGCGGGGGTGGTAGCGGATGTTAATGCATTTCAATATAAATGTGTTGTGACGTGTAAAACATTCCCCAAGGAATGTATCTGAGTTATTCCCAGCAGTTGTTGTACTGTTGATTTTCTTTTTTAAAAAAAAACTATTAACTATATTGAGCAGCCACTTTTCAAGATTATGAGCTTGCACAGGTTTTTTTTCTTTTGGCTGTGCCGCCATCAACTTCTGACAATGATAATGTCAGACTTGCTTAACACCCAAGGGGGTGTAGCACTTCAGACAGCTTCTTGGCAGATGAAGACATAAAATCATGTCTGCAGTGCTGATATGTATACTGGTGCTGCTACACAAGAAGCAGGTTCAAAAATTTTAAACTAAACATTGATTAAAAATCTAAAGCAGGCTTTATTTTACCTGTCATGATTTGTTGTCTTGGGCATTTTAAGGGTTTGCAACATTTTAAAAGATTTATAGCCCCAATACTTTACAAATCAAATGCATTCAAATTACTACAGAAAACAAAATTCCTGAACAAAAAGTACAGCCAGAATGAACACATTAAAAACAGAATGTGGGACAAAAGTTTCAGAACAATGAACTCACCCTAGCATATTAAGAAGTAAGTCTCCAAAATATCAATATTAACATGTCCACAAAGTCCCAAGTATATTGAACAGGAAAACAATGCTAAGCATAAATATTTCACTTACTGCTTTGGAGTGTGTGAGCCAAATGTTTTGCTTCGTAATGGTTCTTGCTCACTTTCTTCTGCATATGTGCAAACAGCGTTCACTGACAGTGAAAATGATCTCTACCTCAAAACCTCTATTGAGTTTTGACAGTTGGGCAAACTGTGATTAATCCCTTTCAGTTGCAGAGAATTTCCATCCCCTCCCTCGCCCAGCGAACAAACTTGGATCTAGTGCTACTGAATTTGGCACAGTCAAAAAATCAATTTTACTGATGATTTGGCAGTTTGTCCAGAAAGGGTCACTGGCTTTTCAAGATCAATTAAAGTATATGCGAGTTCTCATTGGCAAATCACATTAATGCATCAAGCACACAAGAGGGGCCAGTAGGGGTATCCGTCTTCACAATTACACATTTCTATCATTTATATGGAAAACAGTAAGTTTGCTTACACTTAACAATGCCAAAAACTCTTCTTGGGAAAACTAGTTATTCATTGTCTAAAACCTCAGACAAGTATTCAATGACATTCTTCAAGGTATGGAAGAAAAAATAATATATTTTTAAATGATTGAAAAACATGTTTCTCAAGAGTTGGGAAACCCTAATGATGTCAATCCTTGAGTCATGACAGTCTTTGTCATTTACAGATTTTGGTACAGAAAGCAGCATTTTGTAGAATTTTCTGTGCAATAAGTATTATACTGTTTTCTTTGTCAAAAAGTACAAGTCTTAAACTGCAAATAGTTTTTGAAAGCCACACAAAATTTCTCACAGCAGAAAAACATTTCTAAAATTATTTGTTGCTTCCTTTGAGAATGGAATTAACAAAGAATTGCACTCCTACTTCAATGCATATAGAGGTTAGCTAAGAAAGTTAGATTAAATAAATCTTATATTCAAAATGCAATAAAATATCCTTTATTTATGTTACACTAATATCTCAGTTCCTCATAAGTCAGTCTAAAGTGAGGCGCCTGGATACCTTCTCTCCATTTTATTCTCACAACGAATGCATGAAGAAGGAGATATGTGAAATTTCATGTGTGTGTGTGTGTGTGTGTGTGTGTGTGTCTATATATATATATATATATATATATATATATATATATATATATATATATCTCACAGCAACAAAAACATCCAGTAAGGCTGGAATGAAAAATTTCTCCTTCAGTTGATCACTATTAAAGAAACAAGAGTTATCCAAGGAAAATTAAGGGCCTTTTCACGCAGTCATATATCCCAGGATATCAAGGTAGAAAATCCCACAATATCTGCTTTCAGATTGGGTTATCTGAGTCCACACTGCCATATATTCCAGTTCACAACAGATAATGTGGAATTATTTCAGCTGTGTGGAAGGGGCCTAAGTCATTAGTACCTAGAGCCTTTCAACATTGTCATATAAACCAGAACATCAATGCAGATAATCCACATTATCTGCTTTGAATTGGATTATCTGAGTCTACACTGACATATAATCCAGTTCAAAGCAGATAACCTCAATTTTATGGAGCAGTGTAGAAGGGGCATTAGATTGCAGTTTTGTGCATATTTGCCTATGATGACTGACCCAGTGAACTAACTAAAATCTATAGCTTTAAAGTAAACTAAAACTTTCAGTTATCTAACTATAATTATTTAGGAATACTTTTTCTTGTAAGAATGATTGCTGATCCAAGATCACATTTATAATTTAATTCTTGCCTTCTTAACTCTACAGGATCACAATTTTGCCAATTTAGATAAATGGCTGAATGATGCTGCCTCATCTCAATACATTGGTACTTTTACAGACAATGCCTCTAATATGGAAATAGAAATCTGAACACAAGTTGATGAGTCAAGAAGAGCACTTGTAACTTAAGGAAGGAACACAAGGGGGCAAAACGCACTTCTAGCCTTCTGCTAGGAAACTGTAGTCCTTTTTTAGTATCAGATTTTAGAGAAATGCTAGAAAGTAGCCTGCAGGGATGTATAGTCAGAAGTTACTCTTAGGCATTTAGGATACATCTACACTGTAGAATTAATGCAGACTGGCACCACTTTGGATGCCATGACTCAATACTATGGAATCATAGGAGTCATATGGTCCTTCACACAGCCATATAACCCAGAATATCAAGGCAGAATAACCCACAATTTCTGCTCTGAACTTGAATATCTGAGTTCACACTGCCATATATTCCAGTTGAAAGCAGGTAATGTGGGGTTTTATTCAGCTATATGGAAGGGGCCATAGATTCATGAGGTCTTCAGCCTTCTCTGATAAGCTCCCAGGATTCCATAGCATTGAACGTGGCAGTTAAAGCATTACTTCTACAATGTAGATTCATCCTCAGTAACTGCCCACAGAGCTTGTGTGTGTGTGTGTGTGTGTGTTGGGAGATCCATCATGATGCACTGATCTGAGCATTGGGCTATGACTCTGGAGACCAGGGATTGAATTCTTCTGGGATTGGCCATCCATTGGATGTGCTTCAGCCTCCAATGCAGGCAAACCCCCTTCTGAACAAATCTTACCAAGAAAACTCTGTGATAGTTTCACCGTAGGGTCCTTGGAGTCCTTAAATCTCATGCCTTTGCATAATATGGTCTGAAAAGTTCTAGAGCTTCAGAAGTTCTATGCAATTTTCGATTAATTTCTTTAAATAGAACAGAAACAATATGAAGTCGGTTAACTTCATTATCAGTTTGTATCAACTTTGATGCCTAAATGATAGTATATTTGAACCACATTTGAATTTAATTTAGACACACTTTTTGGCTCTTCCTCCAGATTTTGCTGCCACCTGCAGGATTATTTTCAAGCCAATACTTTTCCGATGAAGGCAAGACTTTCACACAGAATTAATATCCCTCATTATAGATTATTACAAAAGGCAATAGAGGAAATTAAACTGTGCAATTAAGTAAATAAGTCAAAACAAGAAATTGATGGTAATGAGGAATAGGGTAACAAAAATGGATGATTTTTGAAATGGTTTTATTTCAAAACTAAAGTTTACTAGTCTATGCAAGTCCATAAATTTGGACCTTGATAGAAAACTTTGAACATTACTTTCCTCCTACAAATTCAAACTATTAAGAAAAATCAGTTTCACAGGAAGACCCCTCTAGTAGGTGACTTTGTTAAAATGACTACTGACTTGCCTAGCTGGCAATCTATATTGCAAAATATCAATGAAGATATGAAATGCAAGCAGACTTAGATACAAAGGTACCCTGAGGGAGAAAGTCCACAATGATGAATGGAAGTCTTCTGCATAGATAGTGCATGTTTGTTTGGATTGCACAGAAATGTCTCAGGCAATTAAGACAAGTTCAATAATGACCTTGTCCAGGGGGCAGATGTTTCTTACACTGCAGTTTATTCACAGGCTCACTTATAACAGAAAGAAGGCAGGGGGTACATTTAGATAAGCCACAACTAAGTGACAGTGACAATTCAGATGTGAATTACAAGGTTTTAATTACACAGAGATGAGCAGATGACAGGAGAAATCGCAAGCCTGAATGCCTCATCATCTTCTTTGTAAGCCTATGTTGTAATTAGGGCTACATTCGGTTGCTTGACCATTAAAAAAAACTTGAATAGGCCAGGGAGTGCAGCAATCCACTTCAAAACCTAATGTCTGAACTGGTGATTGCTACTATAAAGTCATTAATTATAGCAAAAATGAAAACAGTTGAAACAAAGAGGGGTGATGACATGATCTTTTTGTATTAAAAAAATAACATATTGGCCTTCTATTCATTTGCATAGTCTCTGTGTTAATTTTAGTATGAAGTTTTAAAAAATATATATGCAGAGCACAGTAGAAATTGATCCCCCCCCCCCCAAACCCAAATTTCAGTTTCTGACAAATGGTGGAAAGGTGGTATTATAAAGACTTTAATCTCCCCCCCCCCCCCACCTAACATGGTTTTGGTTGTACTATTTGTAGGTGGATAGCTTTATCTATAGTCGGGGCTACAATTAATGTAGTCATACAATGCTAGGATACTATCCCCTAAGAAGGTTGGGTATATAGTAAGAGGACTGAACCATCTGTGTGTGTGGGGGGGGGGGTGTCCCTTTTTATTAAATATAGTAGGATTGCTTATTATGCAAGATCATTTAATGTGGTTTCATGTATATACTAAGAGCGTGGAAGACCATATAATGGTGCTACAGGACATAGCATTGCCCAGAGAAGTGTTCTCTCTATTCCTCCATTGTGATTCTCTAGTTAACTTCTGTCTGAGGTTGTGCCTGAGGTTTTCCTGGAAGGTGATTATTGAATCATGCTGGAGGCCTAGAGGAAACACTTATCTAGGTATCTGTAGGTTCCCCAGTCTAATTCTATGGTGTGCTCTGGCTGGAAAACCAAAACTTAATTCACTTCAGCTAAGAAAATTAGGGTTCCAGATTAAACATGAAAATCCAAGTAGGGCCCTGGATTTGCATAATATGTAGGCCCACTGTATTTCACATTATAAAAAGTGTCACCTTCTTTATTACATTTGTACTGTGCATTTTCTAGTAAAGAGGGGTGGGGAGGGACAAAATCCAGAGTTGAGCAATGCTATCATTAGAACAAACATGTATGTAAGCTTTCAAGTTCTCCAGAACTATTCATTACGTTAAGCCATTTTATCCCATGACAGTTTCATCTTAGGGTCACCATCAGTTGGAAACAACTTGAAGGCACACAACAAAAAGAATGCAAGCACAACAGTACAATGCCTAAAATACAACACAAACCACTGGGTTGCTGTAGGCTTTACAGGCTGTATGGGTTTAAAACCTCAGAGGTTGTGAGGTTTAAAACCTGAGGATGCTTGCCACAGATGCAGGCGAAATGTCAGGAGAGAATGCTTCTAGAACATGACCACACAGCCTGAAAAACCTAAAACAACCCTTGGAATGCATACCTTTATCATGGGCTTTTCTGTGATAGACTTATCACCAGCTTTCTAGAAAGCATATAGTTTCACTTATTCTGCATGAACACGAACTATTCTGCTACATGAAATCATTTGAAAACACTGCTTCTGAGACAAAGTTTTAAAACACAACAATGCTGTTTACAATCTACTGCATTAACTCAATATCAGAGTGCCCAAAGACATTGCATTAATATCACTCACTAGAGGGCAGCAGGTACATTTTCCACTTTCAGCTGACCTTCCTCTTTCTACATAAATGGCCATAGCTGATTTTAAATAAGCATCTAATAACACACATTATTGTGTTGATTATATCTAAAGAAGTTACCAAATTTTTATCTAACCTTTTGTGTTAACAACCATCATGAGCTCCCTATCTTCCTTTGCCCCAAACCATTACTTACTAGTTAGAAAAAGAAGACTTCACAAGAGCTTCAAAGGGGAAGTAATTTCTCCATATATTAGCTCCTTGGAGCTATTTAGGCCCTGGAGATTTTTTTTCTTACCAAAAAAGTAAATCACATTCCTATCCACAGAGCGGATGGTTGTTGAAGGAGCCACATATATAAACAAACTGTTGAGTGCAGTTTGGGCTCCTTTAGACAAAAAGTACTATATTTCCAATTAGACCATTCTTAGATGACAGGAGTATTTTCAGAAATCTTGATTCCATAGGGAATCTCTTAGAAAACCTCTATATTCAGCAGTCACCATCAAATACTTCATTTTTCGGTAACGTTTACAAAATGACAACACATTTCCAGTTATCAAGTGTGTAGCCAACGATCCTTGAAATTAAATTTAAATCGTGTACCTTCACTCTTGCTACAGATAGTAAGGGAGAGGAGGGAATAGGAGGCAACAGGCTTATTTATCAAACTAAGACACTGGAGAGACCCCAACTGATAGTTTTCTCTATTCCTGTTAATCAAAACTGGCTTTCAGTTCAGTGGTTTAGGTTTAAGTCCAATTTTCCTAGGTCTGATGATGTCTTCTAAATAACAAAACAAGAATAACACATATGCACTGGTGCTGGGCTCTTCACTCAAATAAGTTGTGTGCATGCTAATGAGAAAGGTTATGAAAACAAAAGGATTTGTTTTAATTATGCTGAACAAAAATATACACTGTAAAACTGATTTCAAGCGGTAAATACTATACACATAATTGTCAGCACTTCATTTATATGAGACAGAGTTCATAATAATGCTAACATGTGGGAAGAATTCCTTGAAATTTCTCACCTGTGAATAATACAATAAGTCACCCCCCCCCCATATACACAGAACTCATATCTGTGGTTTTACCTATCTGTGGGAGAAAAATGATCTCTCTGGAAATTTGATAGGTCTTCCAGGCAATTTAATGGCATTCAGTCTGACCCACTAACTGTGGTTTGGCCAGGAACATATCTTTTTGTCCATAGGGACTTAAGAGAAACTTAAAATGGTTGTAACTGGCTCTTCATAATCCTGTTTTCTAAAAGAGGGCAATATGAGGGAGACACACAACATAGAGATGAGTTAAGGATGTGCTTATCCTGTCTTAGTCAGAATCTTTGCCTCCAATCCCACCCCACCCGCAAAGCCATTTTCCTTTCTCTCATGGGTTCACAAACATGTTTCTTGTTGGAAACTTTAGGAAAACACAAGGAGGAGAGCTTCTGGGGAACATGTTTGCAAGCAAAAGGGCCCAAGTGGATTATGGAAAGAAAGCAGAGCAAATAAAAGCAAGTTATATTAAAGCTTCAACGAAAGTCAGCTCAGGTTTAAAACTGCTTCCCTTTGACTGAGTTATGCCCTGTATTTACAATACATCAATCAGAATATTGTGTGCATCAATTCTCATACCTTTCTCATTGCTGTTTGATAGAAGGGATGGTGGGCTTGTGGGTTTGGATTTGTCGTAGTTGTTAAAGCTCTGACTGCGCCGGTTGTTGGCACTAATTGGACCACGAGTTTTTGCTTCGCTGCCTGCAGCTGAAACCCTTGTGGTTGGACCTGGAAGTCTGTTTTCAAGGTAAAAAGAAAGAAGCAAATGTTTGCCAGAGCATACAAAGAAATACAAACTAAATTCATAACAAATTAGGTACAGGAGAAATGATTACCTCCTATAAAAGCCAATTGTCCTGGTGTAAGGCTTCGTCTATACCCTCTGCTCACCTGCAGCTCCAGGCCAATGGCTTTCGCAATCAACTCAACTGAAAGTACTGACCCATTTAAATAATGTGTACAAGGATTGTTCTGTTTTACTGTCGTCAAACTATAAATTCTTTCAATTATTTGTATACCGGACCTTTCACATAGTGAATTAATTACAGCCTTAAAATTACTAAAGAGTAATCCAGAATGACTCTGTTTCAGGAACAAGCCTGATGACATTTTAAAGTCAGTTTAGAGTAGATCAAAATCTTCTACAAATTTATTGACCTAGCTATGTTTATGTGCATTGTAAACATAGATAATGAACACACCAGAAAGCTTTAGGAGTATGAGTAGGACTCACTGCTAGTATTTGAGCTAATACTAGATCTATATTCCTACGTCAAAGTCACAGATTGCAGAGTTAAGATACAGAACTCTATACTGTATGGATGCAGGATAGTCTTAAGAATTAATACTGGTAAAATGTATTGAATTCAGCAGAGCTCAGTCCCTGTTAAATTTGCTGAATAGTAAAAATATGGTTCACTGCGCCGTGCTTTAATTGTAAGATTTAAAAATCTAGAAGATCATCCTGGATACAGCATTTTCCTGTATCAGTCATCATACTAATGCTTATCTTACAATGGCTTGCACAGAAATGCAAGTGGTTTAATGTAAAGTAGCAAATGTTTTACATGTATTCTCCAGATATGAAAGTTTGGGGGTTTTTTCCCTTTTAATTTCTCGATATAGAACTCAAAGGTGCTTGAAATAATCCATAAAATAAACAGGTTAAAACCAATGACTCATTTTATTAGTATGCAGTTTCTTTGTTGACAGTATTGTCAACTGACTAGCAACACTACAAACCTTTGTTACCCCAATTGCACCTTTGTGACTGGGAAGAAAGGGTAGTTAACAATGCTTTTTCACACACACAAAAATAACAGATTAAGCATGGAAAGGAAAACTATGGGGAAAGGAAACGTATAAGGCTTGGTAGATACATGCACATGCTTATAAAGCATACAGCTGGAACATTGGAGCACAACTTTAAAATATATTTTTCCTCATTACCATAAAACACTTAACATGGAGAATTATATCAGACTTTCTTGTTTCCTTAAAGATAAAAAACCTCAATTCCCAAACACATGAATAGCATTAAGAGGAAAACAAAAGCCATCACCACAAACACATAGAAGCCAAGCTGGAACACGAAGAATCAAGGAAAAGGTTAAGGAAGATAAGTAAGATTTATATTGTTGTGAGAGATCCAACACTGATAAGGCAAGAACCTTCATGCAAACTTCATGGTGGATGAAGCAGCTCCAACAAGGTAGTGCTTGATAACTACCGAGCAGAAGTGGGCAGCTTATTTTTCTGTTGAGGATCAAACTCCCTCAAGAATCATATGACCACAATGGATTGGGTTTAAACCAATGGACAGGGCCAAGGGAGAGAGAAATAGTGGAGGTGAATAACTGGTATTGCAGTGGCATCCATCCCGATTAGCATTTTAAAATTATGTCAGCTTTGTCTATTCACAATGAAATTCTGAGTAAAGGACCCTATATTTTTTACCTGCAAGCAAAAAAGAAGCTTGGAAAAGTTCAAGTTAATAAACTTAGAATTATGTACTTGTACTTGCCAATGATGTCAAGCAAATTTGCATCTACTCCTTTCTAGATAGGTGTTCTTTAATATTGCAAATCTCTAATGTAATGCCCAAAGTGGCTCTAAAGATGAGCCTAAATCTATTAAGAACATAAGAACATAAGAACATAAGAAGAGCCATGCTGAATCGGGCCTCAGCCCATCTAGTCCAGCATTCTGTGTCACACAGTGGCCCACTAGTTGTACACGGGGATCTCTAGCAGAAAGGAGGGCAAAACCCTCACCTGCTCCCGACCCCCCACAACCAGTACCCGGGGAAAATCCTGCCTGCCTCCATCAACACAGAGGTGGCACTTGGATGTCCATTGATCTACACTGCATCATATGTTTACTATAGAGAAATAGTGTGATCCCAAAACACTGTTCCTTAAAGCATAGTGTAAACTGGTGCTTCTTCCTCAGTCCAGTGTACAAAACAGTTAAAATGGCAGTCCAACATTACTGGTATGGTATAGACTTTCTAATCCATCAGATGCAAGCTGGTTTAAAGCATCTATAAATGCTCTGTGGCATCACAAAAAAGAAACATTGAGGGGTTCACATCATTTTTCCTCTTCTTCACATGGCTCCTTACTGTCCCCAATGTTAGAGTGTGTTATAGAACAGACTGCACTTCCAGCCCCATCCCTGGCATCAAAGTTGTTGCCGGCTCTGCCCCAATATGTCCCCATGCTGGCATGGACTCGTGAACTGGTGAGTACATGGGTGAGCACATGGTCATACAAAGACTTCCACGAATCCCAATTGTAGCAAGATTGTGGTATGAAAGACTGCGCAGGAGCAGCTGCTCACACCTAGGCTGTATGATGTCAGATGTTCACATCACAGTTTGAGGGGCAGCACTTGTCTGAGATTGTGGGTTGGATATGCACCCTGCTTCATGCTAACTTTCTCATTTCATAGAGTAAGTTGTGTCACATTCATAGAACACATGTGAAGGATGCTAATTTGCTATTACAGTTGCTTTCCATATTTCTATTACCCAGAAATTCCCTGAGAGAACACTTCTTTAGGAGTCTCTAGGTTCTCCAGGGAGATGTCTAGGCTGACAGTGGTCCTGGTGAACCTAGAGATTACTAGTGTTCTCAAATAAATAAATACTGTTTTTTCACTTATAATTTCTTTCACTTTCAAGAAACCCTTCAACTCTCACCCCTGAAAAATTGGAAGGTCTGTTGTATTATGAATTACTCTAAATCTTATTCCAAGTTGCATCTACCAGCTACAATGATGTCAGGGTTTGAAAACGGTGTGTGTTAGATACTTGGTTCCACAATCACTCAATCAGCAATGACTGTGCTTGGTGCAGGACTCTGAGAGTCACCGTCTTAAAAAGAGACATTTCCAAGCTCTGCAATCCCTAAGCTAGTAACAGAAATTATTCATATTCACAAGATTTGACAAAAAGGAGTAACAAATTCAGAAGACATTCCTGTAAAATACCCTGAAGCCACAAAAGAGGATGAGGTATAGATATAAAAATACATATATACACAAAGCACAACACTACATGATAAGAGTTCTTTCTGCTTTGGTAATTCTTAAAACAGTGGGTTTGAACTCAAGAGGTAAGCATCGGTAAGGTGAGCCCTAAGACATGCAAACTGAGGTTATTGCAAGGAGGGTTATCCATGCTTTGCATTAGAGGAACAAACGCTAACCTAGAAGTCTTTTTCTGACCGAGAGTGAATCGGATGATTTTGCTTTGAGATGAGTCCCTGGGTGATGCACTGCACAACAGGAAAGAAAAAAGTGGAAGATGCAAGTGAGTAAAGAAGAAACATTCACATATGAACCCACCATGAAGAGAAAGAGTTTGTGAAGAGATTCAGAAAGAAGAGGGTGAATTAATAAATAACTCTCCATGACCCAATAAGGTGTTTTACCTGTTCTTATTTTGGGTTCATCAAAGCAGCAACAGTGACAGATGCAGAATATCCATGCAAATTTATTTCAAGCTCACAAGAAATGATTCTTAAACAACCCCATAGACAAATGTATTTTCAGTCTATATCAGGCATGGACAAACTTCTGCCCTCAGGTGTTTTGGACTTCTAGTTCCCACAATACCTAACAGTAAGCTGTTAGGAACTGTGGGAGTTGAAGTTAAAAACACCCAGAGGGCCAAAGTTTGCCATGTCTTGTATATATGTACATTAGCAGGACAGTATAATTTCCACAGGATGGTAAAATCGGATATTCACTATACCAACAAGAACATTTCAATGATCTTCCTAACATGGCAGGTTGAACACATTTTTTGCAGAGGAGCATTAGCTCTGCTATCGAGCATGTAAATTGAACATAGATGGTGCAGGTTCAATCCTTGATATTTCCAGGTAGAGCTAGACAAACTGTTGCTTTCCTTTGAATGTCGCTACAGTAACTAGATCTTGCCACATGAGGGCACATACTGTACCAATAAAAGCTACACCATGGAAAAGTGACTGAATTACTACTTTGAAGGCTCTTACCATTAGAAAAAAAGATAGAGTAATTAGGTTTTGAAAATGTATTCTTTATAGCTCAATACTTGTAATACCTGAAATGAAAGATATGGGTAATTTTGAATGGGGGAAAAACAATGAAAATTTTATTTCTTATGTTGTGTTACTTGCCTAAAGGCACCAGAAATCCATCTGGACTTGGAAGCTAAGCAGGGTCAGTTCTGTTACTACTTTGATGTGAGACTACTTAGGTCTAGCCAAACCAACCACCTCTGAGTATTCCTTGGTTATGTAAACCTTACAAAATTAATGGGGTTGTCATAAATGGACAAGCAACTTGCACTAACGTACAAATCTATTACTGTGTTACAAAATTATGATATATTTCTATGGGTTACAGAGATGATCACAAAAATAAGCTATTAATTCAGCAGCTTATATATATTTACAATTTCTGCAGTTAAGCCAGTGAACACTGTAAGACTGCATAACTAATTTATAACACAATTAAAATACAAAAAAATAGTCAGATATGCTTCTATGTTAAAAGTGATATGCAAATGTGACTTATGTAAATGTGGGATAGAATACAGATTGAGCATTCCTTACCTAAATAATAATAACAATAACAATAATAATAATATTCTTTAAGAATAGCTAGATTTGCATATAGGCAAATAATGAGATAGTTTGGATATGAGACCCAGATCGAAATATGAAATGTATTTATGTTCCATATACATCTTATACATATAGCCTGAATGTAATTTTATGCAAAATTTTAATACATTTGTGCCTGAAACAAGGTTTGTGTATGCTGAATCATCAGAAAGCAAACGTGTCATTATCTCAGCCATCCATATGGAAAATTGCAGATATTGGGGTATTTTGGAATTCAGGGCATAGGATTTTCAGAATGAAAACATGATTTGAAGATAATGCAGAGGTAATAGGAGCATCTATTTTCAGTGACCTAACATAGCAGAAATTATACGTGACAGCTTAGTATCGTGACTGATAATAGATATAAGATCTTGCTCAGATCATTCACCATAGTCACTGTATTCATTCACAATTAAAGCAATGGCCAGAATCCAATGGTATAACCAGAAATTCCCAAAAGTGCAAACAAGAGAGCCTGCTTTCTTCCTTATCCCATGCCCTGTGCACTATAAAAGCTCTTTCCAGAAGGGTTTCCAGAAGGCATTAATTGCTACAGATGGCTAAAAAGGCAAGAGGGGCAGAAGACACTCATGAGACTACTACAAGCACTACTCCCAAAAAGAGACAGTTTATTGACTGAGTATAGGATGAAAAAAAATCACAAGTGTGCTGTCTATGTAGCCAACATGCACGATGCAGGAAAGGAGATTTTCTAAAATGGTTAGTTATCCAGCACTTTCAACATTATCTTCTTGACATATTCATCACATTACAGCTGCTTTGGAAAAGACACTCTTCCTGTCCTTTCCCTCACTTCGCAATAAATAAATAAATAGCAGCAGTTTGCTATGATGAGGT
This sequence comes from Anolis apletophallus, assembly GCA_030556195.1. Taxonomy (NCBI): domain Eukaryota; kingdom Metazoa; phylum Chordata; class Lepidosauria; order Squamata; family Anolidae; genus Anolis; species Anolis apletophallus. The sequence continues at coordinate 70,938,106 of JARBWK010000002.1, read as the reverse complement.
GATTCAAGTGGGAAACACCATTGGGGTGTTTGTGTAGTGTAATAAATAATTATTTTCCTCAAGGCAGGTTCAGAATTGCTATCCTAGACGGATTTGTCCCCACATTCTCTGAAAAAAACATTAGGTGATAGCGTCTTGTATCCTCTATATCTCATGTAACTATATATTACCCACATATTTGCAGTGTGTCCTTATTAATACATATATGGCTATGTCTGCAGCGTAATTCAGACATAACTGTGTAAAGAATAATACTTAATACTTTAATAATACTTTAATATTTGTAAGTCGCCCTCCACCAGAGGTGCTCCGGGCGACTTACATCATTTAAAAACCCTAAAACAGCAATGTACAGCAGTTTAAAACAGATACAAGTCTGAGGAAGGCTCAGACATTCAGAGGTGCCGATCAGGCCCCAAATGCTAGGCGGAAGAGCCAGGTCTTTAGGTCTGACCGGAATCTAGTTAGGGTCAGAGTGGTTCTGAGGGCAGGTGGCAATGAGTTCCAGATCCTGGGGGCCGCCACGGAAAAGGCTCTCCGCTGGGTTTCCATCAGCCGAGCCTCTCGCACCCCGGGGCCACATGTATCCAGAAGCAGGCATTCCCACTCATATTTCTAGTAGGAATATAATATACATGGCGGGATCTTGCAAACAGAGTTCCGTTTCCTAATTATCCAATTACTAAGGCCACTTTTTGAGAGATTGAATTTAGTTCCCCTTTCACCAATTTTCCCACAAAAAGCTATTCAAAATGGCTATTTTATTTCTATTATCTACTGCCAGACAATTATATTTTGTTCCAACTCCATCCTAATGCCTTGACTGTAAAAGATTTTCAAATTATTTTCCAGAAAACTGGATGGCCTGTTTGCCAGATGCATATACTTCTAGGAGTAAAATGTTATTTTGGCACTGTGAAACATCATATTTAAGCAGGGGGAGAAATTTACAGAAGACAACCCACCTGGACTGCATTTCTGGTTGTGCTTTTAGCTGAAGGTGTGGCGGTTGCTGAGATTGTTGGCACTGGATCTGGGGTGAAGCTGGCACTGGTTGCTGGGACTGCTGGTGGTGGTGTGGTTGTTGCGGTTGCTGTTCTTGAAGTCCAACCTGGCAATGGGATGGAGACCCTACTTGCTGGGGAGATGTGGGGGGTGGCTGAGACGGGTGGTGTTGTGAATGCTGTTTCAGAGGCTGCTGCTGCTGTTGCTTGTACCGTGATAGACTGAAGAAAAGGCCTAAGATGGCCTTTAAATTCCCATTCCTGATTTCTGCAAGACAGTTTTGGAAAAATGGCATTTATATCAGCACTCTTTGTTCATTTGATAGACTTGGTTGCATGGACCTAATGCAGATTTTGTGCAATTTCTATCAAAGTTGACTAAAACTGGGTATTGGCCAGTAAATTTAATTTGAGTCCTCTGACAAAACAAAAGATAGGGAAGAACCTTGACATCTCTATTTTTAGACAGGATATGGTGATAGTTGACTCTAGGCTGCTTCAAATATACCCGTCTAATATGCTCAAAAATGGCACACATGTGCTTGTATGTGCTGCATGTAAAGTCTGGGGAACAGAACAGTATCAATCAACACAGACTGGGTTGCTGAAGTTTTTTTGGGCTGTATGGCCATGTTCTAGAAGAATTATCTCCTGATGTTTCACCTGCATCTGTGGTAAGCATCCTCAGAGGTTGTGAGGATACTTGCCACAGATGCAGGTGAAATGTCAGGAGAGAATTATTCTAGAACATTTCCATACAGCCCAAAAAACTTCAACAACCCAGTGATTCTGGCCATGAAACCATTGACAATACAACACAAACTGCAAGTTCACACTGGAGGCTACTGCTGGGGAAAAGAGAAAGTTTTCCTAAGATTTCACAAAGTCCATGAGCTGTCTTAGAAAATAAATTAGGGAAAGCTTTGACATACCCCCATTTTGAAAATGAAAATGTTAGGGAGTCACAGCAACTGGTCTCACCTAGCAACCTATATTAGCAGCTATCTTTTTTTTTTATAAAAAAACCCCCAATTTATACAGGGTAAATAAAGAATTATCCTCATCTGCAGAAGCTTGGTGTGCTTAATTTAAGATAAACTCCAAATATTTGTCGGCGAGACAGCAAGAACAATAAGCATAACAACACAGTTCTTTAATATGGTAGTTATAAATTCCAGTACAATTCACACTGTGGTGATGTAAAACTTCAGCATTACAGTTTAACCCTTCAAAATTTAGCCCAAACTCTGTAAATGGAATAGCAAACTGTTCCTGCAGTTTGTTGAGTGCAGGCTTTAGCTCTTTAAAAGTAAGCCATAAACTATGCTTCAAAGAAGCCCTACAGATGTATTTCTTGTTCTCTTATCTCAGGAGATGGACTGAGGTAATTCACCTGGCGCCTTGCCACTGGACTTTGTACATAAAGGGCACATCTACCTCTTTGTGATTTGCCGATTAGTGCCGTCTGAATTACTTCCTCTTACTGCTCTCTTCTGTCTTTTGTGTCTGCTTAAACACACACACACACACAACGTTTCAACTGTGTATCTAACCTAGTCATTTCCATTTTGGCTACAAAAAGGGTATTTTTTAAAAGCTGAAAACAAAATATTGCCAGATGTTCTGGTTTTTTGAGGGCAGGGAGTTTCTTCTTTCAGTGGTGTTTGGAAGCTTCCATGCTGTGAGATTCCTGTTGTCTTTCTTGCCTCAATTGCTTTTATCCTCATTTTTTTCTTTTAAAAGCTCATCTTTTTGTGTCCTTGAGGGTCAAACCACTCAAATCTTGACTGGGAGACAAATAAAACCATAGAGAAAACTAGCTGAGAAACCTAGTAATAAGGCGAAAGGAAGGACACAAGGATGAAGAACCATGTGAAAATGTGTCTTCACTGTTCAGAAATGGGGGGGGATGACAACATGTTTTCATGTAATTTCAAATCAACTTATCAGGTGTGAATCAGTATATTTTCATGTCAAAACCTGTGTGCACCTAATTCAAAGCCCTTTATATCATGCTCAGAGAGGGGGGACAGAAAGCACTTGCTAGACTCCCTTGTTTTGACTAAAGAATCACATCCTACAGAATACCGTCTGACATATAACATTCTTACATCAGGAGTAAGCATAATCAGCCCAAGACATCTAGAAACACAGGATAATTATCCCATTGACAGAAGAACCTGGGATTCCCCCAGTAAATGGTGCTTTAATGCCTGGAGCAGGATATTCCATTTGGTAGCCGCCATCTGGAAAAAGAAAAATCTTTCCTACTTTTGCTTAAAGAACTTTGGTAACCTGTTGCATTTCTCTTTAAGCACTTTGGCAGTTGACATGTACTTATTAACTGTGATACTTAACTGGTATTGTCAAGCAAAGTAAAGAGCAGCCTTTGCTGACAAGGTAACTACGAGCTACCTTGTACACAAGAAAAACTTCATACTTTGCAGTATATCCAAGCTCACAAAACTAGTCTCCCTGACAAATGATCAAGAAAAAACAGTCTCACCTGTCCAGTCGCTAACTCTGAGTATTGTGAGGGAGGTGTAAGGTAGAATACTTGGCAGTAATTTGACTGCCATTTACCAAGGTGGCTTGTACTGGTTTGCTCTTTCAAATATGTAAGTGAAAGTAAAATATCAACTTGCCACCAAGATAGGCATGCAAATATTTTTTGGCGCCAATGAAAGTTTGAAAATGAAAATCTTCTTGCTGAACTGACACAACAGGAACAAAATCCTCATTGCTGCTAATTTTGATGATCTCTTGTATGCAACTGTTGATTATTGTTATTGTTGTTTTTTGTATGTTTTATTGTTGACTGTTGTTATTGTTGTTGATCCTTTGTATGTTTTAATGGCACAGTATTTATTCCAGTGTGCAAGTCTCCTTAAGTGCTAGTTTTGCAAAAAGGCAGGATATAAATAATAATAATATATGAAGTATCTTTAAAACATACAAAGAATTGGCATCAAAGAATATGAAACCATTAAAACTTTAAACCGACTTAAAACATACAATTAAAATGTGAAAAAGTAAAAAGTAGCACAATCAATATAATACAGCAACTACTTCAAAACCCTTTTTTGAAAACAAATGTCAAAGGACTGTCAATTTATTTTTATTTTATTTTTAGAGGGGACTTTGTGTGCCAATGGAAGTCCAGTAAGGAAGGGGCCATTCTAGTTTCTCCAAGGGCTAAGGTAGACAACTGTGGAGGCACGGGGGGGGTGTTGTTCCTCAAAGAGGTATAAGGACAAAACCACTGTATTTTGATCCAGCTGTTTTGAAGAGCAGAAAATTTGTTTAATTTTTTTGAGGGGATAGGAGCCCTCTGTTGTCCAGGCCCAATCTCACATCCCTACCAAACCTTAGCTGCTTTCAAGAAAGATCTAAAAATTTGGCTCTTCTGATGTGCCTTCAGAGAGTGACCACTCAATCTGGTTATTTCCATCTACAGTTGCCCTCAAAATAAAGCACCTTTTTCCCCCATCCCCTATAAAGGCCAAATCCCACTGCTACTTCCTTTTTGGGCTCTTTTCTTATGAATGCACTTTTTTATCCCTATCTCGCCCAGGGTTTTAACCTTTGAACATTTTGCCTCATACATTTGGCCCGCCCTCTGTGTTTGCTTTTATTATGTTATTTTATATTCTTTATTTTATTTTTTATTTCATATTTTGTTTGATGTACTTTTTGTTATTCTGTGTTTAATCATGTTGTATTATTTTGGGCTTGACCTCATGTTAGCCGCCTCAAGTCCTCTTTGGGGAGATGGTGGTGGGTTATAAATAAAGATGATGTTGATTATTATTATTATTGTTATGAAAGGAATGAAAAAGAATCACAGAGCTCGGTCTATCATGATCACATCCTCAAATTCAGTCTGTCCTGATCATATTCACAAATGGAAATGGAGAAGAATCCAATATTATTGGGTAAGCTGGAGCTAAAGTTAGATCTGTTACAGCAGGGCTGCACAGAAAGTCGATCGCGATCGACCAGTCGATTGCAGGACCGAAGGAGGTCGATCACAGCCGGATGGGGCACTTCTCAGAGGGGGTGGAGCCAGGCTGCGCCAAGCCCCACCCCCTTCTCGGCTTCGGCACTCCCAGCAGCTGCTCCAGCCTTGAGGAGAGCAGGGCCAAGCCAGCCTTGTGCTAGCTATGCCACCACTAGCTTGGCATTGCCATCCTCAAGCCTGGAGAAGCTGCTGGGAGCTCCAAAGCCAGAGGGGAGGGGGCGGGGCTTGGCCTGGCCTTGCTCTGCCCCCTCTGGCTTCCGTTCTACCAGCAGCTTCTCCAGGCTTGAGGATGGCAGTGCCAAGCCAGTGATGGCATAGCTAGTAGGCATGAGAAAAAAGTTATGAAAATTAAAAGAAATCGTAAGTGATTCGTATGTAATGGGACTTTCTAGTTTATACGCATCACGGCAGCTAACCAGGAAGTAGACTTTCTTTTACGGTCCTTGAGGCCAACAATTTGCGTAATGATCGTTATTCTTAATTATTGTACTACTCACTTCTCCCTGTCTTCTCCCCCCTCATTTCCTTCCCGCCTTCATTCATCTTCTTCTTTTTCCCACATTTCTATGGGGAAACGGAAGTGATGCTGCTGCTAGGCATTCTGGAAAGTGTAGTCCTCCACGCTTCTCCTCCCTCTCCCCCCCCCCGTCTCTCTCTTCCTCATGGCAGTGGTGGTTTGGGGTCTTGAGGAAGAGCGGGCTGACTAACTTCCTTCTGGGCGCCGCCTTGGTCGTCTTGGCTTTGGTGCTCTTGGCCGGCTTGGGCTTGGCTTTCGAGCTCTTGTCTTCTGCGGGGACTCTCTGTCTTGCCCCACCGCACGGGCCAACTTCACACACACTCACACACGCTTCTCCTCCTTTCTCTCCCTGCACTCTCTCACATGCTTCTCTGCCCCCTCCTCTTTCCTGGAGGCTTTCCCCCCCTCCCTTCTCTTCCCCGTTGCTCTGTCTTGCCCCACCGCACGGGCCAACTTCACACACACACACACACACACACGCTTCTCCTCCTTTCTCTCCCTGCACTCTCTCACATGCTTCTCTGCCCCCTCCTCTTTCCTGGAGGCTTCCCCCCTTCTCCTCCCCTTTGCTCTGTCTTGCCCCATCGCACGGGCCAACTTCAGCCCTCCAGGTGTTTTGGACTTCAACTCACACCATTCCTCACAGCCTCAGGCCTCTTCCTTTTCCTCTCAGCCTGGGCAAACTTGGGCCCTCGTTCCCTCAGGATCGGGGTGAGAGAGGCAGCGAGGAGCGAGGGGGGGGGTCCTCCTCCTTTTTTTGCTGCTTCCAAGAATAGAATACCCCCCTCCCTCCTTCCTATTTGGAGAGTCCCATCTAGAATTCAGTGTGATTTATTCAAGTTTTGGCCTACAACTCCCAGAAATCCCAGCCAATTTACCAGCTGTTAGGATTTCTGGGAGTTATAGGTCAAAACCATTTGGAATGCGCATGCGCTGGCATATGAATTTCGTTAGTAATTATGTTACATTTTAGAAATTTTTGGACAATTTTTTGTAAGTCTTTCTATTACTAATTTAAAAATCCCCCCCATTAGATTTTCGATTTCCTATTTTTGGGTTCTAAACCATGCCTAATAGCTAGCACAAGGCTGGCTTGGCCCTGCTCTCCTCAAGGCTGGAGCAGCTGCTGGGAGTGCCGAAGCCAGTGGGGGGAGGAGCCAGGCTGCGCCAAGCCCTGCCCCTCCCCTCTCCAGCCTTGAGGAGGTAGGTAGATTTTTCTGACTTGGTTTTATTATAAGTAGCTCGCATGCTGAAAAAGTGTGGGCACCCCTTTGTTACAGGATCTAACTTGGACCAAATCTGAGTGTTTTACATCTCTTTCCAAGGGCCAGAATGTTATAAACCTCAGACTACTCAAACAACACAGCTGGGCATATGGTAGTACACAAATAATTTGGTTGTTGCCACACTACCATGAAGTTGACTTTCAAATAGGCTGTAGTCTGTTTTGTGATTCCAGATCTTCTTCCAATATCTCTCTAGTTTTGCCTCACTGGTCTCATCACCAGCAGTTCCTTGAAAAATCTGGATTCTGGTTTGGCTCTGCTATCAAGGTGAAACCTCAGAAGTTATGAAATGTCCTTTTCCCATTTCAGAGGTCAATTGGGTTTTTGACAGAGTCCACTGCTGAAGAGGCAAGTTTAATTGAGAAGTCCGCTGAGCTTTTCTGCCTACACATGAGGAGTGCCTTTGAAATTTACTTTCAATTAAGCAGATAAAAAATACCATTTGCCTATGATACAATTTCAAGTTTACAAGATGTTAAATCATTATGACTACCAGTTCTATTACTGTTATTATCCTCCTCTTTCAGATAAGTCATATAGTTCTTTTAACTGCATTGGTATTCAGGTAGTAAACAGTTTTCAGTCCGAAGCAAACCCATTTCACATGCAATATCACCTGAGGAGGGGGGAAAATACCTATCAATTAACTCACCTTCTGCAGACAGTCCTTGTATGTTTATTCCTTTGGCAGCCAAGAAACTCAGGCACGCATCTATGTTTTCAATCTTAAACAGAAAGAAAAAGAGAGTTATAAGAAAATGCATCACAATCAGATGTGAAACTGGCTTTCCAATTTCCAATTTGTATCAACCTCCTCAGATATTGGGAGGAATATAGCAGGGTCCCCCCATTTTCTAAATTTGCTTTATTCCTCTGGGGTTATGGCATGAGGACAGAGGTATCCGTGGACAGGTTTTGTTCCATTGGTTCAGGTGCCTATCATTCCAATCCTCCACTTGGCCAAACATGGATCAGCATAACAAATAAGATTCATATCCTTATTGTAATAGTAAAGTTATCAATCCTTATGTTGTACTGATTATTACAGAGTCCAAGGTGATCTTAAGCACAACCAGAGGGTGGCTTGCATGCCATGGATAAAATTACCTGGATCACATAATGAGCTCCTGCTTTTAAAAATATGGCTTCCCATGGAATCAGAGGCTATTTTTACTCCCAGGCGAAAAATGGCATTACTAGAATGGAATCCAATATAACCTACCAACATTTCTTCTCACTGCTAGCTGAAAATAAACAGGGGCATCCCGTTTGTTTGATGTGAAAAGCAGGACAGCTGGCAGAAATTTCCAGCCAAACAGCCAGTAGAATTCAAGAAAGGAAACTAGAAACCTCAACTAGAATCCAGGGTATGTTTACTCACATAATTCTCTAGATATTGTGAATAGCAACTGATTACTCAGAATGACTGTTGTTTCACACATGGGCCTTTATCATATCTTAAATAAATGTAACTGGAATAATTAGAAAATGGACTAGGTGGGATTTTGGGATGCTCTTCGTGATATCCAAAAAATGAGGACAGTTTCCCATTTTCCTACAGAAAATAAAAAAAGTATTTATCTTTGTTTATTGAATGGCAATATTTTTTCATAATGTGACGTGACTCATAATGCAACTGCGCATTTAGTCAGTCATTCAGATTGATTCACAGAATATTTATTTTTCTTATTTAAAAGGGGTTATCTTTGGATATAGTGTAGAAAAGTGGGGGGAAACCAGGATGTAGAAAAGATGATTTTTTTTCTTGCAGATATCTCAAAAAACCATATCTTAGCCTAAAAGTATTTTATGGTCTTCTTCAAGGATTACCACTTTTAAATCAACTTATAAGGAGTCTAAAAAGAGTCTCCAAACCTATGTCTGGCAACTTCCAACCCATTTTTAAAGTCTTCATGTTCAAATCAATCATACTAAGAGTAAAGAATCTATCATATTCCAATTTTGTTGTGCTAGTTAGTTACTTATTTGACAAATGCACTTACTGTATATAGTAAATTGCCTTTCCAATATGTACCATCACAAAGAACCCTACAGACAGTAAAGGCTTTGGATACAGGAAAATAACCCAAGTTTCATAGTATGAGATAAAAAAACATATGCTAAGTTTCTCTGGTTTCAGCTGGGGTACAATTTGCTTTATAATCTACACAAAAATATTAAACTAAATATTCACATTTTACCCTCAAATAGCTCAGTTTATCTGTATAATTTTGTGTATAAGCGTGTAAGAATGCACACAGATTTCAATTTGACCATGCAAGATTGATACTTTACAAGGGAGATGACAAATTATTGCCATTTAATATATGTTTCTTTGTTGGCTAGACCCAAAACTATATTTGGTAAAAATTCAATTTAACAGAAACTAGCCTTGTTAAGATGTGCTTACAGGCTTATAAAAGCAACCAATGAAGATTTGTTCTGGGACAAGCATAAGCTGTAAAAACTTTCTAGCTTTGTAAGTATGTCTGGCAAATATCACCAATCACAGCAGAAAAATATATTTAAGGACAGTTTATGCAGCCTCTTCTTGGCCTTCAGAGCTACTACTATTTGTACTGCATTGAAATTTCAGATTCGAACACTCTAGATCAGAAAATGTAGAAGTAAAAAATCTGTTACATATAGGTCCAAATTATGGCATGATCCAAGCAATCTATCCACAGGGGAATCCGAAATTGCTGATAAACAGCAGCATACTAGTACTTCTTCATTAGGACTGGGAATCCTGAGGTCTTCCAGGAGTTGTTGGACTAACTCTTAACAGACATTAACCAGAAAAGTCAATGTTAAAGAATGTTGGGAATTATAGAACAACAGCAAATGGAGAGCTGCATGATTCCATATGCTTAGGAGTTCTCAACTAGTGATAATTATGTAATTGTGACCTGTAGTTCTCTATGAAAAATATGAACTCTAAACCTATCAGTCTCTCCCTTGTTTCTCCCTTGTCCTACCAAATGCCCAAGATGTGACATTAGGACCCAGAAAAAGCAATCCCTCAAGAATCTGGGACTGGTCAGAAGCAGTTAAAAGCTGGAATGAAATGCTAAAAATCCCGGGTAAATAAAGCTGATCTATCCACTAGTGAAACATCACAGAACTGTGTAGCAGAACTGTCAGGTCAACCTCACTTCCCATATTCCTGAGGCCATTCCTGCATTTGAATTTATCCCTTGTGTTGAAATGCAGAAGAACCACCCACTGAAGTCCATTTTCTGGGATGGCCATCCAGCCCATGTCCTTTTCCTGTTCCACACCACCCCCACCAGTCTATCTTCATTTTCTTCCATTTCATGCACTGCGGAAACAGAATCCTACAGAGTCCCACTGGAAATGCCCTTACATCATGTGATGGCCTCCATGGAACTCTGTTTTCAAAGCGTATGGAAACAGAGCCCAAACTGTATTTAATGAAGTCCCTAGAATTACTTAAATTGTGACCAAGCAGTGCCTAATTCATGAAAGGCAATCTGTATCAGAGTCAATACACAGGACATAATAATAATAATAATTTTCTAAACCACCTTCAATCCCTGGAAGGTCTCAGGACAGTTTACACGTAAAAAGGCAAGCTATCTCAAAATAATAATAATAATAATGATCAGTAACAAGAGAAACCTTACAAGGAATTAAGCATACAAATAAAATAAAAGCAAAAGAAATCCATTAAGACATAAAAACTAACAGACTTGACAGTGTTTAACTAATGAGACAACTAATCATCTGTTTAACTAATGTGACCCTTGTAGAAGGCTCAACTGCAAAAAATTTACAACTTGGGAAAATGCTTCATTGAAAATATATATTAAATCTTGATTAATGGACCACAGTTAAGCTGGAGACTGAGATTAAAAAGCAATCAGTTAATTCAAGTTTTAGCATTAAATGTAATAAGCTTCTAAATAAGGTCTATTATATCAATTGTCCTCTTAAATTCTATTTTTGTACCACTCTCAATGATCAAAACCTAACTTATTAGCATCACATCACTTTCTGGAAAACTGTTTTACTTCAAAACATTTGAGTGGAGTCCCCAAATATTTTACAAATCACAAAAGGGCAGGGCATCAGTGAATGTTTGCTCTGTATCTTAGAGACAGGAAAAATACCATCTGTTGTGGCAGTTGTCATGGTATCATTTTCCTAGGAATACCCAACACAACAAGTTCATGTAAATTATGGGGAGACCAACTGCTGCCTCAAGCAAACACAACAGCATTTCATGCAAAACAATGGTAATGAAAACTACATACTACATAAAACAGTACTGTTAACATAAAACAGTACTACTTGGTGTCGAAAGTATTTGTTCAATATGTTTACTTTTTAATAAATGACAACCACTGAAATCATTGAAACAGTCAGTAGGACAGTGGCCAGCAAATTTCATCACATGTATTTTCTGAAACATTCCTAGGACTTTAAAAAATCAACACTATATGCCACTTCAAGTGCTATTTACAGCAAACAACATGACTCAGATGACAGAAATGGTCATCTCCAAACCCAGCCGCTTAAAAATGTTTAATGTTGTATTCACAGCTTCCACCAACCAGTTCTGAGAAAAGGGTACTGTCATGGAGAATTCCCTGCTATCTCACTATCTGATGTCAGTGACTCTCAAGCCAAGACTACCCCAGGTGTCTTGACTTCAAGCATTATCATAGTTAAGCAGTTGGAGGGGGTCTCACGGGACCCCTTACTCAATGAAGGAAATCCATGTAAACTATCCAAAGCAGATAGCTGTCCTGTCTTTTTTAATGTATCCGGAGAAGGAGACCCCACCACCCCACTAGGCAATTGGTTCGATTGCTGATCTTATAAGATCTTTAAGTTTTATAACTTAAAACCAATAGACTTGGCCCTACTTTATGGGGCAGCAGAGAACAAGCCTGCCCCCTCCTCTCTGGGTCCTTCCACACAAGCTAAAAACCTGGGTTAAAAGGGGAGGTGGCTAAACAACATTTAGCCAAAGTATGGGTGGAATAGGGTTAACAGCTGAAAAACACATATTAAAAAGGTGCGCTTAAAACAAGATTCTGCCTGAAAAATGTACACTTTTGTATGACTGTATATCCCTACAGTCATGCAAAACACACGCTTTCATTCCTTTCCCCCATGTAAACTGCTTCAGTGCATGTAAACGTTTTAAAATCCCGAAACAGCTGATCAGCTAATGCAGATGTCAAAACATGGAGCCACGGACACACTTTATAATATTAAAGAGAGCTTGAATTAACAATTGGATGAAGAAAGAAATCCAACTGAAGATTTTTTTTTAAAAAAAGAATCACTCCATTATAAGCTGAACCTCATATGCACACATGCAAATCTGTTTGTGTTTACATTAAGATATTTGCATGTGAAGTCCATCGCATAATAGTGAATTTTTTGGAGAAAAAAAACTTCATTCAGATGTCCCCGGTCTACCCTCCCCCTTGATCTGCTACAAAAGAAGGATGTGAGAATGGCAGGGGGCCATAACCTGGGTCTGACAGGTCTGTGTGTGGACCTGCTGTAAGGTCCTGGGGTTTTTTGTCCTAATTTAAAGTGCACATTTTGCTGCTGTCTGGAAATGCCCTCTGTGACAAGAATTTAGATCAGGGGTACCCAAAATAAGGCCAGTTCGCCAAATGCAGCCCTCCAGAGTCACCCTAAGTCTGAAACGACTTGAAGGCATACAACAACAAAAACAATCCTAATTAACTTTACTATCTCATTAGCCAAAAACAGACCCACACTTCCCACTGAAATACTGGTATTCACTTTAAATATTTTATTATTCTTTCATGCCTTTCTGCATGAAAGATATGAGCAATGTGTATGGGATTTAGTTGATGTTTTTTCAAACTATACTCTGGCTTCCCAACCGTCTGAGGGACCATGAAGTGGCCCTCAGCTTTAAAAGTTTGAGGACCGCTGATCTAGAAGCTTAAGGGTGCAAACATATTACCCTGTCTCCTCTTCACTACTCTGGACATACTCAACTCTCTCATTTTGCTCTCACAGTTTGTTCTTAACTCCTTTTCATTGCCTTTCCCTGAAACTGTTCAAATGTCTCTGCTGTTGTGTGCCTTCAAGTTGTTTCTGATATAAGACAACTCTAAAGTGAACCTATCATGGGGATTTGGTGGCACGTTTTGTTAAGAGGAGGGAGTGTGCCTTTGAGGCTGAAAGAGTGGAACTTGTTCAGTGAGTTTCGATGGCTGAGCAGAGACTCAAATACTAGTCTCTAGAGTTGTAGTTTGAGGTTTGTAGTCTGGTGAGGCCCCAGCACTCTTTGGTATAAAAGGCTAAAGACCTTATAAAACAACTCCCATGATCCCATAGGATTGAACCATGGCAATTAAAGAGGTGTTAAACTTCATTCCTACTAAGGTGTAGCTCCATCCTCAGTCACAGTTCATGATCTGCCTATAGCTGAGAATAATGCCATTAAGCTTGACATTACTCTTTAAACAACATCTCAGGCTCGGCCAGATTGATCACCAACAATGGCCTCACATCGGGAGGATTGGATATGCACTATCCACAATGCTGCAGCCTCTTTCGAGAAGACACACCGAATGGGTCTCGAAGAGAAACGGCAACGCAGAAAGAACCGCAACTTGGAAACAACATCACCCAAGGAGACTTTCTGCTGTGCTTTCTGCAACCGAATTTGCCTATCTCAGATTGGCCTATTTAGTCATCAACGTGCTTGTAAAAAGTGTGGGATGAGTCCTTCCTAAGAATCTTCATGCGCGAAGTAATGCCGGAAGAGACTCTTGAAGAAATGCAGATAATTGAATCAACCCTATAGTCCTGCTTTGTGGAAAGAAACCAGCAAATCTTGGAAATCCTTTTTTAAACTTCAACTCAGAGAAACTTTCAGCCAGCAAGGTCACTTTTAGCCAGTTGTAGAGCTGAAAAGTAACTTTTCTAAGTTCTAAAAACATGTGATGTACTGTATGAATCAGAGGGCAGTTGATATTTCAAACTTAATTATTTACAATGTCAGTGATATTTCTTAGATTTCTACCAAAGCCAAAGCAAACACAAGACAGTTTGTTGATTTGCCAAGAGGATATTCTGTTTTCTTTTATCTTTGAACAAATTTGGCTGCCAGTTCTAGTTTTCAACAGTCCTGCAATTCCTCCTTTTGCACAGAGTAATTTTATAGCACAGTACCGGAAGAGAGGAGGAGATGTATGCTGAAATCAAGGGGTTTCTTTACACATTGACAGAAATAGCATCAAAGGTAGCTGAAAGCTGGCCAGAATTATCACACTGTTGAATTTCAGCACAGTTCTAATCTGTATATTGCACATCCATAGAAAGGGGCAATTACAGGCCGAGAAAAACATATCAAAACAATAGGCAATGGTTAGAATTCTTGCCTGCTGCTGTAAAAGTCCATTTCAGTGATTTAAAATAATCACTATCTCTGTGTTTGCTTTAGTTCTATAACCTCATATAATGATTTAGATCTAAGGTTTCTATCCATTATTAATATAAGATTCTCAAAGTGATAATACAATTAAATTCAATTGCTTTAATCTGGTAGGATGTTAGTCTCCATAACCTTCAGATAACTGAATGAGAGCTATGAAAAGCACTATAGTCAGCCCTCCACATATACTGATTCAACTTTTGCAGATTCAACTGAAATGTTCTCTATACTAGGTCCTCTGGTGCCATTTTTGGGTCAACATCCAGCAGAGGTTGACCCAGAGCCAGGCTGGGAAACCTAGAGATTCCTAGAGATTGTTGTTGTTGTTGTTGTTGTTGTCGTCATCATCATCATAGGGTTTTTAAGTTGTTTTTTAATTCATGTTTTTCCACTTTCATGTGGGTTCTATGGCCCTAATCCCAGTTAATGGCAGACTGTACTTTATTTTGCAGATGATATTCATCTTAATGAACAGAAAATATGTCAACTGGATTGAACCCCAATGTGAATTGGGTTGGGATAGTAGGTTGTCTTCTGTAAGATATAGTCAATTTTGTGTGACGGTCTACACAGTTCAACAGTGGTCTGTGCAGAGTGTTCAGTGTCTTGCCCTTCAATTTATATAAGTAATGTATGTCTGTAGGAGGGTTATGGCTAGAATATCAGAACTGACATACCTCATGGAGAATCTGGCTGATGTCGGGAATAGCAATGTTTAAAATAAGAAAAGCTATCTTGCTCTACTCTTTCTGTATTATCCTTATTTAGACTGTACAGCATAACCATACTGACACACTGAATTACCATGACACAGATTAACTCACATTTCAACCAGATTATAGGTATATTTGTACCACACAATTATATCAGCTTGATACTGATTTAAGTATCATGACTTCATCCTTAGGTGTCATGGAATTTTTAATTTTAGCAAAGTTCTTACTATTCCTGCTATGTAAGTTGAATGACAGTTTCCAAAGCACCGTTATTTAATCCTCATTTGCTGTTCCCATTCTACTTTGGGAACTCCAAGGTAAAGCATTAAAGCATTTTAGCAGACAATTCTAAAGACTGCATTGAGATTCAAATTTCAGGTTGCCTTAGGATGGAGCCATGACATGTACAACGGGCATCAAGCTAATACAACTATGTAGTATAAAGAGACCTTGTATTTAAATTATTTGTTCTTGTCTTTTTGTGTAATTTAAATACATTTGTCTAAAGCATGCAGATGGCTACATTATACAATTGTTACGTGCTTC
Source organism: Anolis apletophallus (assembly GCA_030556195.1). NCBI lineage: Eukaryota > Metazoa > Chordata > Lepidosauria > Squamata > Anolidae > Anolis > Anolis apletophallus. The sequence goes on along the minus strand of JARBWK010000002.1, from coordinate 70,922,560 downwards.
ATCACCTTCCTAAAAGAAGACTGGGAAACACTTGGCCCACCATATGTTTTGCCCTACCATCTGCAAAGCCATTGATAAGTTAGAATTTTGCAATTTGAATTTCTAGTCAGCCTAAGGTTTCCCACCTCCGTTATAAAATGCCCATTCTTTTCTAGAGAAAGAATGCTCAGAAATGTGGAGCAGCTACTGAAAGCCAATCTTATCCCTCCCTGCCAGATTTATTTCAGTTTATTTTGTGTTTGTTCACTCCTCTCAGGAAGAAAAATAATCTTATTTCCCTTCCTTTCATGGACATACTTTGCATCTTGCCAAGATATTTTCCCTATCTGTTTAATGTAAAGACATTATTGTATCTAGGGATGAAAAAGCCTAGCTTCTATGAAAAAGGAAAATGTCTGTATCTAATGCAGTTCATGTACAATAGTGGAATAATCATTAGGAAATAATATTAGAAATATATAAGATAGGGTTGAGGGAAGACTGGCTAAACATGCTGGAAAGTTTGGATTCTGATTCTTCAACAGAATGAAGTCTTTTTCATCTGCTCTCATCTGAGCTCATTTCATGACATTTTGGAAGACATGCATGATTCAGTTGACTGGCTGCTTCATGAAGCAGAGTGAGACCCATGATAAGTGCATCCCTGCCTACAGGGCTGACTAGTTGGCTTGATTCTAGTGCTGCTACCTACCTACTGGCCCCTGGGAGCTGCCACTATTTCTGCTGCATTCGCAGCTACATGGATTTTTTTCAATGGCAGGACAGAGCTTTCTGGAGTAGCTAGCTAATAGCTATCCAATATGCCTTGCTGCTCATTCAGTTTCAGTTTCTAGGTTTAAAGACCTCTCCTGGGAACATAGTCAAAACTGCCTCATTGTATCCTCAATTTATCATTTTGATCAATCTATCTATATGCACACACACACACACACACACACACACACAACCATAGATGTTCAAGTCATCCCAGGGGCCTAAAAACTCCGTCCTAGCAGTCCTGCTTTAGAGATATTTTATACGTAACATATTAAAACACTTTCACTATAGAGTTGGCTCTCTATGTCCACAAGTTCTGCATACCTGGATTCAACAAACCATGCTCAAAATATTTTGTCACACACTAAGCACGAAACGGATCTAATGAAGCTTCTAGCAGCTGCAGGCTCTGTCCACTGTTCCTTTGAGTTGTTTGCCATTTTATATAAAATATGTTATTCTGCCATACTATTGTATACAATGGGACTTGAGCATCTTTGGATTTTGCACCCCCAGGGGATCCTGGAACCAAATGCCAGCATATACAAAGGACCCCCTGTACTAATTTGGTTTTTTTTATTAAAAAAAAGCCTTTTTTTCATCCCTTTAGCAATAGACGGGGCAATAGGACACTCAATTGTCCTATAGTAAGTATTTTCAAAAAGCTAAATGTTAATGACATAATTAGAAGTAAATGATAATTTGGCAACAGTAAGAAGCCAAAGAAATGTTTATTAAGCCATTCAAAATTTGAAGAAGTCTAGAGTTTAAAAAACAACAACAAACGCCCTGATTATTTTTAGCTGTGCACTGAACCCTTTGTCAAGAGGGTGTCTTACTATTATTATACATATGAGAAAGCATACATTCAGGATTACAAGAAGGCAGTTTTGAGTTACATAATCATGAGCAGATTTCCCCCCTAATAATGTCTTCATTACAAAGAGCTGTGATTGCTAAGATGCAGTTGTGGACTGGGGCTAGCTTTAAAGACTGCAATCCTGGAGATGCCACCACAGAAGTACAACTTAAATGTGGCATCCTGTTATGATGTCACAGGTTAAGCCTATGACCTTGTAACTGTTTCCTATTCACATTTATACCATGGTAGGAGTGCCACAATTATAAACGTCCTCAAAATCCATCTTAAATCCAGCCACATGAAGGAACAGAGTCCTGAGTTGATGGTGAGAGAGCCACTGAAGGATGGCTCATCTAGTCTACTCCCACCAGCAAGCCCGGAATACTATGGCGTTGCTCCTTGTACTGCTCCTTGTACTCATTGGCAGAGGATGGATACATCATACTTCATTAACAGTGCAGAACTCTGTCCCTCAGTATGTCTGTCTGACTAAAGCTTACAGTGGATTTCAAGCATCAGATTGAGAGATGGAGCATAATCATGACATTGTGAATATGTTTCTCATGCAGGATCTCAACCATTAATTTTAAAGATAACACGTTAGCTACTTATGTAAACTGGCATGTAATGGTTTGGGATTGGATCATAGTCTGGAGAGGAGGGTTGGAATCCCTATTCCACTATGAAACCACAGGGCAATCTTGGACAACACACTTTCTCAACCTCTGAGGAAGGCAACGATGGTCCTCTCTAAACAAATCTTGTCAAGAACGCTCTATGATAAAACTTAGGGTCATCATAAATTGGAAATGACTTTAAGGCTATTTGTATCTGCCAAACTGATACTTTTATCTGCCATTTGAAAGAGAATGGGCTATATTATTTGTGGTTTCTTTCCTTTTCCCTATCCCTCCCTCCTCTTATGTGTCATTAAGCATTCTGGGACAATGTGAAAGCTTTCCACATTTGTGGCAGAGTGAATCTAATTAAACTATCAAAGGAAGTCTTTCTTATTAATGGTTAAAATTGATGTAATTGTTGGTGTAGCTTCACATTTGCAACTAGAGATCAGTGTCAGAAAGGTGCTAATAGCAACATTTTTCCAGAAAGGTGCGAATAGCAACATGGATAATCACACTTGGCACGATTATTCATCTCCCTGATGTCCTTCTCTTAGAAGAAAAAGTTATTTAATTCCGGTAGTCCTACATCTAGACCTTGGATATTACTTTAACTAGACTTTCTGTGGCAAAGTATCCCTATTTCAGAATTGCCTCTGTTGCTGAACCAGCTGATGCTTACACAAAAGGTGACCTATGCCAGTTAGGCTATCTTTATTTGTAAGTTTTGCCTTATTATGAATTCTAATGACAATGAGTCTAATACAGTTTAGGGCAGTGGTGATCAGTCCCCTCACTGTTGATCACAGCATCTCTCATATCATGAGGGTTTAAAAATCACTGTTATTTATGAAATTGCAGATAATTATTTTATAATTATCTTTGGCCCGTGGGGCAATGCCTTTTTTCCTCCTCTACTCATCCAAGTACACCATTGTTTATTAAATCTCTTGATTCTCTTAAACCATCTTAAGCATTAAACTGCAAATGTATATGCTTTCAACATTTCATCTAGGGGACATTTACACAATCCTGCAAATTGGCTCAAGATGCAGTTAGTCTCAATAAACTGAGCTACTTTACTCTCTTATCAAAAACAGATCATTTTATCCCAAATCGAATTCTGATAAAAGCTTATTATGTGTACATCCTGCTATCCCTCCCATCACCTATCATTCAACCCAATGAAGGAGGAAGGGAGGAGACTTTAATCCATCATAAACATCCCTGTCCTGCTGGAGAATAATATGCAAATGTTTTAACATTCATGCCATAAATTGAAAGGCAATACCTTAATTTAAAAACATAGCAGATCAATATCCAGTTACAAAGGGTAAATGAGAGGTTAACAATCAAATAAGCAAATGTCATAGTAGAATACTTCTTACTTTCCTTTCTTTTTAAAGGATGTTTATTTTAATGCATTGCAAGGCTGAACAATAAAAGAAATATTGATTAGCTGTTAAGTGTTATGACTTTGCAGCTTCATCTTAAATATATTTATCTAAAAAGTAAGTCTAACAGAACTTTAAAAGACTCCCTGCTTCATAAGTATTGCTTAGGCTTCAGAATGTCAGAAAATACAGAGTAGATGGGTTTAATTTTTCACTTACCATTTGAGATCTATTCTTTGGACAGCCATTGATGTCTTCTATTTTTTCATTTGCTAAAATGAAGAGAAAGAGGGATTGAAAGCAATGCAAAACAAAACCTAGCGTAAAGACACCTGGTCCGGTTATTCCCAGGGCACTTGTTGCAGCTAAATCAAATGCTGTGGTTGCCCAATAAAAACAAATGTGTGCAACACTGAGCCATCAGACTGAATTCTTCTCCTGAGCGGTTCCTCCAGAGACAGCTGGAGAAGGTCACCACCATTTCAAAAGGAGACAACTGGGCTGACAGCATTTCTCAAAATGATAGGTAATCTTTCGCAGATTGATTGTTACAAAGATGGAAGCCGTATTACACTTTATGCATGAATGCACGCTTGGTTGGGTTAATAAGTCATGCACATATATAAATCAAATCAAATGTAAATAAAGCATAGGAAAAAATCCCCATTTACTACACACACACTGGAGAAAATCTGTTTCTGCCAAAACATTTTGAAGGCCTCTCAGTCAGTTTGAACCCAACAATGCAAATATACCCAGTGGTCTGTAATTTAATGCAAGGAAACTTCAAAGGATTCTCCATTTTCTTAAAGCAATCAGTTCTCTCACTTTCTCACTCAGCTCTTTCCTAGCTACTGGGACAGTGGTATCAAAAATTATAGTACTGAAAATCAAAGTTGCCAAGAGATGATCCATTAAGTTCTATAAGATTACAAAGTGCATTACAGCTGCAGTGATCCCTTTTCAGTAATGCCAAATATGCTATCACATGGACTCACTAGTATCAAGAAATAGTGGAAGCAATCGCTCTCATATGAAATCCATTAACTCATTAGTAAGACTGCGATAGGGATAATGTGATAACACAGCAAGCCTCAGCTAAAGGCACAGGAAATGGGTAAGTAAGCACAAACGAGACACAAGTTTTATTTTGCTAAGTTTATGTATCTTGTTAAACTAGAGGTAAGACTTGAATCCCAGCAGATTAAATAGTAGAATGTTCAATTCACATAATTTTAGATGGTAATAATACTACATTTTCCAACAACATTTCTGTTTCTTTTTCCTACATCAGGTATGGGCAAACCCAGACCTGGGGGCTGGGTGCGGCCCCTTGGTCTCTTTTCTCAGGCCCTCCTCTCTCTCACCATCCTATCCCTTCATTTCTCTCCCCCCCCTTTTGTCCTTCCCCATTCCTTCCTCCTTCCCTACCTTTTATTCTATCCTTCTCTTCTACCCTTTTGTCCTTCCTTCCTTCCCTCTTTCCTCCCTCCTTCCCCTCTTTCTCTTTCCTCCCCTTTTGTCTTTCCTTCCTTATCTCTTTCTTTCCTCCCTGCTTCCCTCCCTCCATTCCCTTCCACCCTTCTTTCCTCCCTCCCTCCCTCCCTTCTCTTTTTCCTTCTGCGTTTACTCCTGGGGGATGTTTAGCTGGGAGATAAGATAAGGTAAAGAAGAAACATAAGAACCATGTTTCAAGATTTAAAACGGTGTCCCATTGAGGAGGCGGAGGGGGAAAACCGATTTTCTGCTGCTCTGGAGACCAGGGCACAAGGGAGCAATGGGTTCAAATAGAAGGGAAATACAGTTGACTGAAAAGATTGGGAAGAACTTCCTGGAGAGCGGCATAGGCTGCCTTGGAGTGTAAGCATCTCCTTCTCTGGAGGCTTTTCCACAGAGGCTGTCTATTGGGAGGGTTTTTATAGTGTCTTCCTGCATGGCGGGGGGTTGGACCACTAGATGGACCTTAGGTCTCTTCCAACTCTAGGATTCTATATCAAGAGTATGCAATATGGGATCTAATAAATACACCTTTTCTCTCCCATCCACCATCTCATCTTGACTAACCCTTCTGGGATCCAAACTGTTCCTGTCTTTCCTTCATTTTCTGCCTCTAAAAGAGAAGAGGAAGGGGAGGAAAGGGCAAAGAGGGGACTTGGGAAGAACCCCCTCCTGGCTCGCTCACCCTGCTCCAGCTTGTCATGCAGCCGCCAAGTTAGAAAGTTTGCTCATGCCTGTCTTACATGTTCTGCATACTGTACATGCAACAACATGGTCCCTGGGTGAAAAAATACATTGATCAAAATTGCAACCATTTAAAAAATATTAATCCCCCCATACTCTCAAAAGATGAGTTATGTCTTCCTCCTTCTTCATGTCAAAAGAGCAAATTAAATGGCTTTATGTCCTCCAAAGGCAGGATGTGGATGGGCCAAGCATTTGCTTCTTCTTCACAGGCAGATCAAAAAGAGCCATGAAAGGAATGCTTGGCTTCAGTCCTTCCGTGACAGACACATTCCAAGACTACTAGCTTCTACATGGAGACACATACTATTAAGTCTCACATGTGTACAGAAACAGCAGAAGCATATTCTATCTGCTATATGGTATAATAATGTATTCTTTAAATAACTTGGCTGGGCAGCTGCTGGTTTCCCCCAACACACACACGCACACACACACACACATACATAAATGGAAGACACCAGCAGAACAAATACTTCTGGCAAATCAAATGTTCTAAGCTAGCAATGCATACTGGTGGTATTACTTATCCACTGGAATGATGAACTTTGCATGATCCTGCTCTGACACAGTCACACTGTGGATCAAATGGTAGCTAGGATAGTCAGTGAGTAACCAATACAGAAATTGACTAATCTTCTTTTTTGGATTACAGTTCCTAGAGTTTCTCTCAGAATGCCTCCTTCAAGGGAATTATAATCCAAAAACTGAACTTTTCTGTTATAGGTAAATGAGGGCTGTTGTACCCATGGCCTATGCCTGGGTTTCCCAGGTGCAATTCATGGCTGAAGTCTTGTTGCCTCCGCATTTGGAAGATATTGGGCAAGTTGCATAATCTCAACAACAGAAACCCCTTGACAGGTCCATCTTAGGGTTGCCATATGTTAGAAACATTTTTTTGTGTCAGGGGTGACTTGCGAAACTGCAAGTCGCTTCTGGTGTGAGATAATTGGCTGACTGCAAGGATGTTGCCCCGGGGAGATGTTTTGATATTTTACCATCCTTGTGGGAAAATTCTCTCATGTCCCAGAAACAATTTTTTAAAAACACACAATAACAGCAGCCGCAAAGAGAAAGGAGGTATTTCAGGGAAAACATGGGTTAATATCTTGTTAATCCCCTCCTTTCTTCCAGGAGTTGGGTCAAAACAATCCAAAGAAATGAGGCATCCAAGAATTTGGTGAAAACACATAGTGAAAATACCAAGGCCAAGCAGTCGGTTCTGATGATATTCTAAGATAAAACAGAAAAGTTGCATGAAATGTGTAATGAGGGAGCTGCAGCCTGACACCAGAGCTACGGCTGCCTATAAACCATGATTAATGCCACCCTGCTGGTTGTGGCAAGGCTTGATAATAACACATGTTGATGGCTTTGAGATGTGGTAGCAGCTGAAAGCTGTCTTCTGGGTATTCACAATTCAAAAAGATAATCACACTAATAGGGTGTGTAAAGGGTCTTTTTAAAATATTCACCCTCAGTGAAACTGTTTGACTTTACTGCATCTATGGAAAGTCCTGAAAGTTTATGAAAAATGCAAACAAACATGGACAAACTACTTGGTTTCCCTGTATGTATATGATATGCCGGTCTGAGTCCCTCGATAGAGGTGAGAAGGTCAGGGTATAAAAGTTTTAAATAAATAATAAATTATCTAGGTCCATAATTTTTATATCCTTTGGGAGAGCAAAACATGTTTTGCTTGTTAAAACCAAAGACTCCTCCTTTCCAGCATCCCTTTCCCATGTAGTGCCCAACTGCAAGAATATGAACAAGTTGGATATAAGAACTTCTTACTGTTAGTTCCAGCAATTGGTATTCGGGGACATACTGACTCTGATTTTGTTATACAGGTTGAATCTTCCTTATCTGAAATGCTTGAAATACAAATTTGGATATTTTCAGAGTTTTGAATGCCTGTATTTGCATATACCTACACACATAATGAGAAATCTTGGGAGATGTGCCCAAGTTTAAACAGGAAAGTGATTTATAGAATCATAGAGCTGGAAGAGACCTCATGGGCCAGCCAGTCCAACCTCCTGCCAAGAAGCAGGACAATTGCGTTCAAAGCATCCCTGACAGATGGCCATCCAGCCTCTGTTTAAAAGCCTCCATAGAAGGAACCTCCACCACACTTCGGGCTAGAGAGTTCCACTGCTGAACAGCTCTCACAGAAAGTTCTCCCTAATGTTCAGGTGGAATCTTCTTTCCTATAGTTTGAAATCATTGCTCCGCATCCTAGTCTCCTAGTCTCCCTCCTCCCTGTGACTTCTCCTCACATATTTATACATGGCTGTCATGCCTCCTCTCAGTCTTCCCTTCTGCAGGCTAAACTTGCTCAGCTCTTTAAGCCGCTCCTCACAAGGTTTGTTCTCCAGACCCTTGATCATTTTAGTCACCCTCCTCTGGACACATTCCAACTTGTCAATATCTCTCTTCAATTGTGGTGCCCAGAATTGGACACAGTATTCCAGGTGTGGTCCAAGGCAGAATAGATGGGTAGCATGACTTCTCTGGGTCTAGACAATATACTCCTATATATGCAGGCAAAAATACCATTGACTTTTTTAGCTGCAGGACTCCAAGATCTTTTTCATATGTACTGCTGTCGAGCCAGGAGTCCTCTATTCTGTGTCTTTGCAATTCATATACCTTTGTACACATAGCTCTTGGAGGTAATGCTACACAATATCAGTAATAGTTTTGTGCATGAAACCAAGTTGAGCACGGTAAACCATCAGAAAGCAAGGGTATGATATCATATGTCAGTCAGTCATGTGAATAATTTTAGATTTTGGAGGGATGCTCAACCTTTATAGCTAGGAGTAGCCAGTCATTCATTTGCTGGTATGCTGGAGAGATAAAGTTTGATATGAAAACAGAGTTGGAAACATAACGATGTCCCAGTTCTAAACATCACTGAGTAACAAAACCTACTGGTAACATTGGATCACTTATTCTCTCACTAGCTGACTGTTGTGAGGATAAAGCACATTTACTTTCCTCATGCCATAGTTTTTATTCACAGAATGCTTATTCACTTGGGAATAGGATGGCAACAGTAACATACCTGTTTCCCTGAAAATAAGACAGGGTCTTATATTAATTGTTATCATTGTGGCTCTCATTCCAAGTGATAATTGATAGCAGATTACTGAAATAGTATTGCCAATAACTGGACAACACATATATCATAGGGGGGCACCGATTGTCCATTTAAACAGAGAATATCAGAATAAAATAAAATTCTAATTCAACATTTCAAGAGAAGCCTATTTTTCAGTAGATACATTATAGAGATTTCTAGTAACGAGGAAAATCCACAACCTACGTGGCAGTAAAAATTGGTCTTTTGGAGAAGTATAATATTATCTTCTTTGCCAATAAGAATATATCTCTTCATACCCCTCCAAATGAGAAATGCTAATAAACTTAACATCTATTGACTTTAGTGAGAGTATCAACCATTATACCTGATCCAGTAGTCGTTGTTATATAAATGTGATTTTACAGCTATAAGTTGTAATGTTTATGTTTTTATTATTTTAGCCTCATTTAGAATTTTAACTGAATGTTTATCTAATTGTTGAATTGTTTAAGGCATTGAATTATTCCCTCTGCTGTAAGCCGTCTTGTGTCCCATTCGAGGTCGAGAAAGGCAGGATATAAATATAGTAAATAATAAATAACTAAGTTTTGTATCTTTCGATAAAGAATTGGCGTCACAACTACATTTTAATTTTTTAATACATTTTCTAAAATATTTATTGAGAAAGAACAGAGGCATTACAAACTAATTTCTCTCTCTTTGTAGACTAGTTACAAATTAGTCAGGAAAAACTAAAGCGGGTTGGCACATTTCTAAATTTCACTTAAGCTAGCTCAATCAAATATTGTTTTAAAAACATACATCAGTGATGTTCCTTCATCTGTTTGTGTATGTGTCTTATCAATTTTAATTTTAAAATATTAGGAAATATGTCAATTAATCTTAACAGGGAAAGCAAGCAAGACGAAAGGAATAGTTAAAATACTAATGATGGTGATGTAATAAGCTTATAGCATCCCAGGACTACAGGAGAAAGGAGGTCAATTTGGACCATCCTAGAAGCCTCCTGCTCATAAAGAACTGGATCTCTCCTAATGCTTCTGGCAGGAAATGTCAAATGTCAAAGTTCTTTCCTTGTTCATTCTAATTTGTGCTAATGGATGTTTTGAGTCTCCAGTGCACTACCATTCCACCCATGTGGGTGACAATACCATATGGGTGACTTGCTGAAGGGGATAATTAATTTGACAAACTGATCTAGCAAAAGGGGAAGAGGAGAAAATGCCCCCTGCGCAGTGAGTTGCAGGGCATCCTTACTACTCTTAGATGTTAATATGAGTTGAAGATGCTAGTAATACATAGACTTTTTATTACTCTTGAGAAAATTAATTGTAGCCAGCATATTTTAGTATTATAATATTCTAAATTATTTGCAATAACTTTGGTTTTGTTTATAGTCTGCAAAGGGTGAGTGCAGGTACACAAATCCAAGCAAATAATTTTATTTCTTTATATTTAATTACGGTGTATCTTATACAGACAGACCTTTGAGGTGACATGATACTTTATAGTGATTGATCCTTAGCCTATATTGTAGCTGTGTTGTTGTTTCTGTTAAACTATATTTAGTGGAAGTGGATTAAAATTATCATTCATACAACAGAGTATTACAAGAAAAACAAGGTCTCTTCTGGGTTGTTGTGAGTTTTCCAGCCTGTATGGCCATGTTCCAGAAGCATTCTCTCCTGATCTTTTACTCACATCTATGACAGGCATCCTCAGAGTTTGTGAGGTCTGTTGTAAACTAGGCAAGAAGTGGGTTTTATATATCTGTGGAATGTCCGGGGTTGGAGAAAGAACTCTTGTTTGTTTGAGGCAGGTGTGAATGTTGCAATTGGCCACCTTGATTAGCATTGAATAGCCTGGCAGCTTCAAAGCCTGTCCGCTTCCTGCCTGGGGGAATCCTTTGTTGGGAGGTATTAGCTGGACCAGATTGTTTCCTGTATGGAATTCCCCTGTTTTTTGAGAATTGCTCTTCTTTCATGAACTTCTATCTATAAATGGGTTTCTGAGTCTTTCTCATCAAAATGTGGGAGACATTGTGACAAAACAGGGAACATGAATAGGCAACTGTCACCTTATGTTCCTATTCCACACCAAATGTTGTGCCACAGAGGCGTGTTCACATTTTTATGAAAATACTTTGATCAAAGGTGTGTCAATGTGTCAATTTTCATTTTTACTGTCTCTTTATGGAAACCAAAAGGTTATACTGTATGTCTATAGATATAAGTATAGATATAGATGTATATGGAGGGTGGCTTAATCACAACCCCCTCCCCAGTATCTTTTTTTTGTGAACTTAGCTTGTTCTATTCATGCTCAAGCCACAATTATCAGTTTGCACTTATGAACCAGCTCTTACATGCAAATCTATCTATGTCTGCTCATCAGTCAGTGCATTTTTAATTTAATGGCACTTATTCTCAACATATATAGGATTGCAGGGTGAGATCCTGCAATCCTATATATGGAGTACATCCCATTCCATTAAAAGTCAATGATACAATCACATCATGCACACATGTTTCCTGTATGAAAAACTCAAGGTTCTGGTCCAACTTATATGTCCGAATGCATGTCCTCCTATGAGAATACTAAAACTTTAAGATCATCTGGGGAGGCCCTGCTCTCGGTCCCACCTTCTTTACAAGCATAATTGAGAGAGAGAGACAGGGCCTTCTCAGTGGTGACTCCTCAGCTGTGGAACTCCCTCCCTAGCAACATCAGGCAGGCTCCATCCCTTCTGGCTTTCAGAAAAAAGGTAAAGACTTGGCTTTGCACACAAGTGTTCAAATAAGAAGTTACTACAGGTTTCAACACAGTCTGAATTAAGGATTTAAGCAAGGTTATTGGATGACTGGAATTATGCACCTTATACATTTTTAATTTCTATACTATTTTATGCATTGTATTGATTAACTGTATATCGTTTTAACTGTGGGATGTGTTTTCACCGTTTATTGTTGGTTTTTACCGGCATTGAATTATTGCCGGAGCTGTAAAGCACCTTGAGTCCCCTCGGGTGAGAAAGGAGGATAAAAATGAAGTTAAATAAATAAATAAATAAGGTTATGATTTGCACTTAGATTTTTATCCTACCTTTTCTTGATATTCCTATCCCACATTTCTATCTCACAGAAGCCATTAGAAATGACACCATGCACAAATTTGAGCTCTGGTTTTGAAAAAAGCCGGTTGAAAAGATACTTTTTGGTTAGCTAAAATCAAAGATAGTTTCTAAAGCCTAAGGAAGGCTTAGTTTAACTTTTTAATGATTTCAATCAAAGTGAAAAATTAGAAGGAAATGTTCAACTAAACTATCAGAAATCATATTTCTTATGTTGCTTTTAATTGTTCTCATAATATAGATATCTCTGAAAAGCTTACCATGAAGAGCTATTTTCCACAAATCTTTTACACAACGTTTTTTAATTAAATCATTAAAATATATGTATCACAATGACCACAATCTCATGCAAGTTGTATCTTAGCTTTTTTCCACAAAAGAAAATACTGTTAAAAATAACAATATAACAACAAGCAAATTTGCTCACCTACAACCTGGATGATTTCTGCCAGTAGAACACCATCGGTTACATCTTGCTGCAAGTCCTTTATCAAGCGTTTGTGGCCAGATTTTGCTAAATAGTGATTGGCCCAATCCGTATAAATCTGCAAAGAATAAAAGATGAGAAGGTTACATATTAGGCACTTGACCGAATCTGTTTTTCAAACTAATTTTTTCACTGAAATTCATGTAAACACCAAGGTTTTCAGTCCTTAGAACAGAATGTCCTTCTTTTTCCTGAACTGTCTGAAACAAAGTTAGCAACATTAAAATTCAAGGCATTGTGCTGATCAAGTATTCAGCTTATTATAGTAGGGCTTTCTTGTATAGAGAAATTTGACATCAGAGCTGGAGGAAACTAAAGAAAGCTTCTAAACATGCTACAGCCTGAATGGGTTATCAGACATGGAACTAAACAGTCTGCAAGAGAGACTGGGCTGGATTTCTTTATTTATACTAAGGAATTCAAGATTTTCTTTCTGTCTCACAAGTGAAAACCCCTAAAGCATATTTTTAAATCACAAACACAACAATATATGCATTGTTTGGAAATGTTATTAATTTCTAGGATTTGAAAATAATGGCAACTATTTAAACTGGAGAATTCCCTTTAAATGCAGGTAGCAAGAAATTTAAATTACAATTTGTTTACGAGACATATACAGTGGCAGCTAACAATAATTCTAAAATAGGTATCCAAAATTACATTTGCAAAATGTATATACCTTCCATTCCAAATACCTTAATTTGCACATGCCTATAGAGATTGTCTCAGACAGTAAATCTGATGTTGTTTTGAAAGGATTTTTAAACAATTCACTAAGTTCACAATGTTCAAGAACACTAAATAAGTTCCTCCCCATTGTGGGCTTACTCTATTATATCCACATCAAAGCTATATTATGCATTTCACTGGGCCTGGTATTTTCAAATAATCGGTGAATTTATGATATTGTTGTGTTCTTTTGCAACACATTCAGTTCTTAGTGACACTGCACAACCTATTTTTGTAAGAGTGCTATCTTTCAGAAATGTAAGCACCAGCCTTCTTAAAGAGTTAAACATTAAGGAAAAGTGTGTGCATGTTGAAAGGAAAATCAATGGATTGCATCCAGAGTTTTTATTTCACCTGCAGCAGCATTTCTCAACTTCGGGGTCGGGACCCCTGGGGGGGGGGGGGAGTTGTGAGAGGGGTGTCAGAGAGGTCGTCAAAGACTATCAGAAAACATTGGTCATGGGGGTTCTGTGTGGGATGTTTGGTCCAATTCCATTGTTGGTGGGGTTCAGAATGTTCTTAGATTTTAGGTGAACTATAAATCCCAGCAACTACAACTCTCAAAGGTCAATGTCTGTTTCCCCCCAAACTCCACCAGTCTTCACATTTGAGCATATTGAGTATCCATGCCAAGTTTGGTCCAGATCCATCATTGTTTAAGTTCATCATGGTCTCTGGAGGTAGATGACCTACAACTCCGAAACTCAAGGTCAATGTCCACCAAACCCTTCCAGTATTTTCTGTTGATCATGCGAGTTCTGTATGCCAAGTTTGGTTCAATTCCATCACTGAAGGAGTTCAGAATGCTCTTTGATTGTAGATGAACTATAAATCCCAAAACGCAAAACTGCCTCTTATCAGTGTGATGCTCAATGCCCCCCTAGAAAAAGAGTCAGGGAGAGGTTCTCAAGAGCTGATGTTTATACCAACAGATCTGGGGATATCGTCAGTTTTTTCTCTCAATCAGATGAAGATCATGGCACCTGAAGATATTTGTGGGAGCTTTTTTGAATCTACATCAGGCATGTAGCCGGGTGAGGGGGCTGGAGGGGTTCACCCCCCTCCCCCTGAAATTCTCAGGGTGGTCCACAAGAAGGCCTTACTGGTATATTATTTAAACTGTTAGCTGTATTCATATCATGATCTGATCACTATGCTCAATATATCCCATATGCTTGGGGGTATTGGGATAATGATACAAAAGGTTTGCTAGGGTAGATCCTCTCTCACTCAGACTCCCCCAAATCAAACTCAGCCCCTCCCCCAAATCAAAATCCTGGCTACAGCCCTAATCTACATGGAAAAAATAAAACCTCTGAAAAGGTTGAGATTCCAAGTCATTTATAGCTTTATTTGTCATCACCAACACTATTAATTCAGACCTTTTCTTTATGGTACTGCTGTCAGCAATCTTGCTGCTGCATTTAGTATTCTCTGTAGCTCCTGAGTCGTTTTCAAATGCTTCCCTAGAGCCATACAAATGCAGGCTTAGCTCTGTTGCCCATATCACACATCCTTTTCTTTTTTTCGTGTCAGGAGCAACTTGAGAAACTGGTGGCACAATGGGTTAAAACCTTGCGCTGGCAGGACTGAAGACCGACAAGTCGCAGTTTCGAATCCGGGGAGAGCATGGATGAGCTTTCTCTGTCAGCTCCAGTTCCCCATTGAAGCGACATGAGAGAAGCCTCCCAGAAGGATAAAACATCAAAACATCCTGGCATCCCTGGGCAACGTCCTTGCAGATGGCCAATTCTCTCACACCAGAAGCAACTTGCATTACACATTCTAAAGTCAATATACAGTGTTCCCTCACTGCTTCGCGGTTCACTTACTGCGGACTCACTGTTTTGCGGTTTTCTCTGAGCAGTCCCCATGGTTTTCCCTGTGTGAGCCTGGCATCCCCACATCCATCCTCCTTCTCCTCCCCTCCCCTCCTTCCCTCCTTGCCTTCCTTCTGCTGCCATGGTGCCAGAGGGGGCTTCTTCCCAGCAATGGGAAGCCAGCCAATGGGAGGCGGATCCTGCTCTACCTCAATTGGCTGGGCTGGCCACCCTCAAGAGCTCCGGACAGTCTTTAAAAGGGCTGTTGTTGTGTATGTGCACACACAGAAAGCGAGTCCTTTGATGGATGTCCTGGCTCATCTTTTCTGAATTGTAGGCAACAAAATGAGCATGAAGGAAATGTCAAATTATGGTAATTAAGAACACTTTCAAAATCAACTGTGATTGTTACAAAGGAAGTGATGGAAGAACATTTGAAATGAGGCTGGAGAATGTTGTCCCAATAACATGACATTCAAGGGGTATAATCAGGGGGTGATGTTTAGCAGGTCCTTGTGTCCATCCATTATACGGTTCTCATAATTTTACACCACCACTTGTTATTAGCCTCACCCAAATGTTCCCTTGTCACAGCACTTTGTAATAATTCTGAGGCATCTGAGTTCTTTACATCACAGGGGGGTGGAGAGGGAATTAATTAGCTAAACCCAATACAAAAACCTCACTCTTATAATAACCACCTCTGACACAGAGAACACTTGACTTGCAAGTCAAAAGACAAAACGGGTAAGGAAGGGAAAGCTAATTCTTGACATCTTTGAAAATGCAAGGTATCATTAATACCATTTCTTTGAAGATTGTACTAATGATAGAAAACTCCACATGAATACTGACATCTAATTTGACTATTTGTAGGGGAGATATTTTGGATTTACAGAACAATCCCATGATCGCTTAGTTAAAAAAAACTTCTTAGTATATATTCATTGCTAGGTTTTCAAGTATATATTAAGCTAATTGTGGAATCCATACAGTGTAAAGGCAAAAGCATCTTTTCAATTGCTATCCTAATATTCCCTCATTTTGTCAAAACATGCACGTTTCAGCAAGTCAGTTTGGTAAAGAAAGCTGCTTCCAACTTAATATGATTCCCAGGGCTGTCTCTTCCTCCTCTGATAAATGAGCTAGAAGGCACTGATTGATTCAAGTGGCTGAAGAGATGGATGAAAAGAAGGTCACAGAAACAGAACTGGGACGAATCTTAGCATTATTTGTCAAAATATTTTTAAGTGATCTGTAATTTTTAACAGGTCATTTAACAAATCAATATATCTAGGCAAAAATGTTGAACCTATGCAAAGGTCTTAATATATGAATCTGCCTTAGGAATGATGGATTAAATCACAGATTCATTTATATTGGTTATAAGGGGCATACCATGCCCCTATTAAAGCAGATCCACTGGCTGCTCATGAGGGTCCAACCTATCTTCAAAACCACATCTCCTTCTATAACCAGTGCATGCACTAAGATCTGCCAGGGAGGCCCTCCTTTCGGTCCTACCTCTGTGTCAAATGCAGTTGGTCAGGACAAGAGAGAGGGCCTTCTCGGAGGTGGCTCCCCGACTTTGGAATGCCCTCCCGAGGGAGATTAGGCTAGCCCCCACTCTCCAAGCCTTCTGTATACAACTGAAAACATGGCCTTTTAGACAAGCCTTTGACCATTTCTAGAAATTCAAGGACCTAGAGATTTTTCACTTTGCACTTTATGAGACTTATATTGATTGCAGTTTGTTTTGTATTCTGCAGCTATTGTTGCATTTTATTGATCTTAATCAGGGGGTTTCTGATGTTTATGCTGTTTTTTGTTGCTTTGTGTTTTTCTCTTTGCATTTTTGTATATTGCATGTTTGCACTTTTGAGTGCTTTGTGAGGCACCCCAAGTTCGTCCAGGAGATACTGCCAGGGTATACATAAAGTTTTTATAATCGTATTACAGATGCAAAAAGGGCTTTATTTCAGCAGAAATAAGAGACTTTTTGCATACAAAAGATATTTCTGCTAGCAGTTCCCACTTACAGCTTATTTCACAGCTACTTCCCATAGGGGTTGTTCTCTGTCAAATAAGTAATCTCTGATAGGTACAAAAAGCCAAAACTTTGAAAAGTTACTCTTCTTGGACTATACCTCACTGAATTGTCAAGACACTAAGACCATTGCTGGCTAGGAAAATATGGGATTTATAGAAATTAGGTGTAATGTTCCCTCGATGCACAATCCTCAGGAAGAGGGCCAATAATTTATATTTGAAGCAGAGGTTTAACCGGTTTTCATTCATAAACTCATTTCTACTGTTAAAACCTAGAGACTGTGTAGGTCTTCCAATATAATTGCTGCCATTGTGTCTTATGCAGACACTCCCTATCATTTTTAAAGGTTGATAAAATACTTATATAGGCAGTCCCCAAGTTACAAACAAGATAGATTCTGTAGGTTTGTTCTTAAGTTGAATTTGTATGTAAGTCGGAACAGGTACATTTTTAAAGTAACTCCAGCCAAAAAAAATCTATTTTGCAGCATTGGGTAACATGGGGAAGGGTTAACACCCCTGTGGTGTTTGTTTTGTTGTTTGTGACCCTCTTCAGGATTTCACCTCACTTTATTTCCCTGTGATAGCATTTTGAAAAAATTGGTTTGTTGTGGAAACAAAAATTGGTAATAAAGGAGTAGATTTCTCTCGTCTCCTGTTGCGTTCCCCCTCCCTCATTCATAACCAGGAGTCATTTGTAAGCTGGGTGATTGTTACTCTGGGACTGCCTGTACTTGGAAATGGAAAAACTACTGTTGTGTGACTACAGTTGCCTCTAATACAAATATAAAGAGCACTGCATTTATGAAGCCATTGCTTCCTTTTCAGACTCTAGGTTTGTATTAAGGGCGTGATAGGTCGATATCATGTTTGCAAATATAACCCAGCCTTTTTCAGTTCACTACTAAAATACAAAAGTTGGAATAGACAAGGTTTTGACAGATGGTATTCTAAAGTAAATATAAACAGAACAGCCCTCATAAGCAAAGCAAAGCAAAGCAAGAAGTACATTCTAGGATCCAGAAGCATAAAAAACAAAGAGGGGGGGGTGCAGACAAAAGTGTAGTCTTGTCAAAAGTTTTTCCTCACATGCATAATCGAAGGGGGGGTTGTCTTCTTGGAAAGCCTAGAACCAGGGTACAGCATGTGAAGTGGACAAAAACTTCTATCATGTATTCAAATGTCCCACATGCATTTTATAGAGACTTAGGAAGAGGAATCCTCGGAAAATCCACATTTCATTAGGGAAAACTTTTCCCATTGTTATTCTAGTTGAAGACACATGTTCAGCTTAAGTCAACATCAACAGAAATGTCCAAAGCACTGTTACTAAAATAGCCAATGTATAACACGAACATGTCATTTTTACACTACTTCATCATATTAGAGAATGAATCCACTTTAAATCCGGTTTCTGCTTCCCACAGAATTCTGGAGTTTGCAGTTTAATGAGGCTGTTAAAGACTCCTCTCTAAACTACAAACCCTAGAATTCTGCAGGAGGCAACAACCAGATTTAAAGTGGATTCTTTCTCTAGTGTGATGCGGCCCTATGAAATAGTTTCAGTGTTCTAACAGCCTCCTACCAGATTGAAAAGAAAAAGTATTAATTGTTGCGATCTACACTGACAATTTAATACAGTCAGGGCCGGTTCATCCATTAGGCAGACGAAGCAGGGCCGTAGGGCGACGTCACCGGGGAGGGGCGACGTCACCCGGGAGGGGCGCCGCCGCACCGGCTCCCCGCCGCCCGCACCGCCCATGTTGCGCTGCCCCACGGCCGCGCCGCCAGGCCTCCAGAGCTGGCCCGCAGCCACCGCCGTGCGCGCCACGCCTTTGATAGGCAGCCCGGGGCGCTCCGGCCGTGCTTCCGCATGCGCAGACCTTTTCTGCACATGTGCGAAAAGGTCGGCGCATGTGTACTGGCTCCCACTTTGGAGCCAGTGCGCGTGCGCAGATTGGCGCACGCGCACTGGGGGGCGCAATTTTTTTTGCGTACCCCCCGGGAAAAGCTTGGCCCGCCCCTGAATACAGTTAGAAATTAGCTTCAAACTGTGGTAGTCAGACACCAAATTCCCACAAAAGTACGTGAAAGAAAGCTCTTGATGTGCTCCAGTGCTCACTATCCGGGCCTCAACCTGGTTCCAGGATTTGCTATCTGCACAGTGACACCACTTTCTTCAATACTGCTTTGAAACTGCATTAAATGGTGAGTGTAGATTGGGGCGTTGTGTGCCAGTACTAAGGTGAACCTATCGCAGCCTTTCCTTGTCCAGATTTGTTTTCCATATTTTCTTCCCTCTATTTCTGATTACAGGTAAGTGTCACTGAGTCTCATTGAAAGAAGTCGGGATACAAATACCATAAATAAATAAATAAATAAATATAAATAAATAAAGTAAGTGTGTGAATTTATTTGAATGTCAACCCACTTAAGGCTTATTGATTCAGATGCAGGTACTGTAGTTCAAGAAGTGTTTGATTCTGTTCCCTGAACTTGCATCACTTTGGCTGGGTTATGTCCAACTCTTTATGTTACTCATTCTTAATTCAAACTCAAACACCTAAATGTAACAATGTGCATTTAGGAATGTAACATACAGTACATCCTGTATATCAGATATTTACATTATGATTCACAACAGTAGCAGAATTACAGCTATGAGGTAACAACAAAAATGTTATGGTTGGGGGGCACCACAACATGAGGGGTCATGTATTAAGGGGTCGTGGCATTAGGAAGTTTGAGAACCACTGCTTTAGACTGTCTGACTTATGGCAACCAAAATGTAAACCTATCACTGGGTTTTCTTGGTTAGATTTGTTTGCGGGGAGAGTTGCTAAGCATGTGGCCCATTGGGAATTTTGAACCCTGGTCTCCGGAGTCATAGTCCAGAACTCAAACCATTACACCATGCTGAATCTCTCATTGCCAATCATGAATGAAACACATTGACTTGAATCCTATTGAAAGTCCTAATTTCAATAGAACCTCTCTACTCCGTTTTGTAGTTTGGTAAGTCAACACTTGTAGACGCTCTACTGATTCAGTTGGGTTGACTGTATTTGAACTACAAGTTATTTGGATTCAGGCCATTCCCCCCCAATCCTTCCCTTGGAGCATTTTCTTTTGAAGATATGCACTATGAATCAGCCTCATGACTATGATTCAAGGCGACACCAGAGTAACAGCTGAACACTACATTTTTACAGCTAACGCCATAATTAGAACTGACCAAAGAGTGTACTGCATTCCTTGTTGATTGACCAAGTTACTCACAGCAAAAATCCCCATAACAAAGCATGCCTTAAAATGCCATGCCAGTCAAAATGCTATCTAAAACCATAGGGGACTTTTTTTTATTCGCACTGTACTTAAACTTAGAATTAGCATGTGCTGAAGTGATCCTCACAGGAACATCGATATTTAGCACTTGTCACCATCTGACAAAGTAAAAAAAATAGGGTGCAAGTGTAAAACAGAGTCATATTCTTTTCACACTATAATTACTTACTTACTTCTCACATTTAAATTTAAACTTATTTAAGTGATAGGATTTTAGTTGAACATGTGAAAGTATTGCCACACTTGAAATGTATGAGTGATTATGATGCACATTCTTGCATTTCAGTAACAATATTATTGCAGGGGAACAATTTTTAATAACCTCTCATTAGACCAGGACTGCAAATATAGACTTCAGAAGCCAGTATGACATTTCTAAGTGCTAAGCCAAAAGTGTAATAGCAAATGTAGCATAGAAAAGCACATGAATTAACTTGAAGCACCCATAAAAATGTTTAGTTATGAGACCAAACTTATTCCCAACGTTTTCAGAGAGTTGTGTGAAATTTCTTGCCAAATCATACCCGATAATAAATTATTTCTCACAAAACAGAAACATTACAGTGTAATTATGTCACCACAGTCCTCATACAGTCTGAGACCAACAACTCTAGATACTTAAAGCCTGCTATATAAATTTAAGGTGCTCTACATACAGAATTCAGATAGGAATAGTATGGAAGGACAATATGTCTCCATACGACAAACATATAAGAGAGATACAAAATATGTTGTCAGAGATAGTGGTCATCACAGGAGAAATGTCACAAATTAGGAATTATCTATAGTCAATAAGGACAATTGGATATTGTGCCTGAGATAGCACCAAAAATTCAAATAAACATTTCCCTCTTGCTTTACCAAATTCTTCACTGGCAGAATTTCTATACAGTACAATTTGCATCCTTGAATACAGATGTAGGATACTATTTCTTAAAACAGGCAAAGGTGCCACCTGAAAAAGGCCACAATCAGAATAGAAGCATGAATTCCAAAATCTATGAAAGACTATCAGCTTTTGCTACAGTATCAGAGTAAATGATAAGAAACTATAATCTGCTTACTTTTTTATAGTGATCGCTGGAAAATTTACTTCGCTCAGAAGCCGCAGCCCGGAAATTCATATTTATTGGCATAATATTCAAAAGAAAGATAGACCGGTCCTTTATAAAGCTGTCTGCTCTTCTTTGTTGGGGAATGTATAGTGGAGGGTGGAATATATGCTGGCATGTGAAACCACAGTAGTTAATTTTAGTGGAGGTCATGTATGCACCCTGATCAAATTTTCTTACAATGGAATGTCCTGCTGCATTAGCACACACACATCCCCCCACTATACTTCAAGCATGTCTTTCAGTGCCTAAAAATCTGTCACATCCACCTTTTCTGCCCAGGCTTTTTCAACATAAACCTGAAGGCTTGTTAAACTCACATTACCTACTGCTTTGAGAACAAAAACTATCTTCAAGATAGTTAATATTGCTTCCTGCTTCATTCTTAAAACAAAAACATACAAACACTAAGTAGTATAGAGTTGGTAATAAACAGTGTTTCAAAAATTATTGTCTTGGTTTCAATTTCAATGGTGCATGAACTCCACAGAGTCGTCAATTACCATATATTCCACTATAATCACTTCAAATAACACTATCTATCTATCTATCAATCAATCCCATTTTTTGTTTACTATACAGACATTGGTCACTATATCATCATCATCACATAATAATGTTATGTATTTTAATGTGTTATGTTTTAATTGTGTTGTGTGGGCTTGGCCCCATGTAAGGTGCCCTGAGTCCCTTTGGAGAAAAGGAGGAGGTATAAAAATAAAGTCATTATTATTATTATTATTAAACTTTTTATGGAGATTTTTTCTCATGTCTAGTTCTAAACTCTGTTCACAGAGTGATCAGGTTCATTCTTGTGGGAAGTCTGCTAGTAGAAACACGATTGATCATATGTTACACAGAAACCAGTACATGTACAGCCAACCTGACCACTAGCAATTGATGCTCCTGTCGTCCATGGATTTATCCAATACCCTCCTAAAGCAAACATGTTTAGAGTTTTAACCACAACTTGCAATAATCTCTGTTGACTATACCACCCTTTAGCTTCAGTAGCCAGTAACCAACATGATATAGCCAACATTTGATTATGTGTTCCTGGATGGCAGCGGGATGGACTAGATGGCTCACATGGTCTCTGACAAGGATTCTGTAATTCTGTACTGGTTTGAGCACTGGATTACAACTCTGGAAACCAGGGTTAAAATCTCTGGTTGGCCATCAAAACCTACTGGGGGGCCTTGGATGAATCACATTCTCTCCGTTCCAGAAAATCCCATGATACATTTGCCTTAGGGTCACTGTGCTGGAACAGTGTAAGTCCCTCCAGAACAGTGAAAGGAATGGAACAGTGTAAGCTGTTGTGTATGTGAATTCTGCATTTTTATTTTACTTTTAACGGCAAAACAGCAAGTGTAGAAAATACATTTAAATTCCTCCAATGCACCATACACTTCTAGATTACGTTCATACCAATATTAAACATTTCTAATTGATATCTGTTACTCAAGAACCAACATTTGCTATTGTAGCATGATCTTGCTTATTCTTACCTTCCCTCCTGATTTCACCCACATTTCTGTAATGTCTTGCTTTCTTTCTCTCATTTTCTCAGTGTGAGCTGAAAAATCCTTTTACAGATGCCCTTTCTTTGGTAGTAAATTCCTCTCAAGTCAGGACACCTCCTTTCTGCCTTAGTAGTCACTGCCTGGTGCACAATCTAACTCCCTCATAAGGGCCTTTTGCTCTTTAATGAATTCAGGTTTAGAAAAGTGGAGGAGAGAAGCAATTATACACAAAGAACTGTTAGGTTTTTGGTATTTAATTGGTATGTTTCACTTCAGCATAGTCCAGTGAAACTGGCCGTCATATTTCTTGCTGTCTTTAGCTGTTTAGAATGTAGGTTGAAACCCAAAGAATTGGAAGCTATAG
This sequence comes from Anolis apletophallus, assembly GCA_030556195.1. Lineage (NCBI taxonomy): Eukaryota > Metazoa > Chordata > Lepidosauria > Squamata > Anolidae > Anolis > Anolis apletophallus. Next base: position 70,899,013 of record JARBWK010000002.1, on the reverse strand, counting down.
AATTTCAAATTTAGCATTCTGATCAACAATTATAAAATTAAAAATCATAAAAGATCACCAAATCTTACTCGGCAATAGAGGTGTGCGATCAAGGGGAAAAAAATCAATACGAATTACTAAATTGGGGGGTGGTGCTGTTTCTAAAGTGTTTCTAAAATATCGTAAGGGGTCCTTACCATAACTATTATGATGTAACAATTTTTTTGTTACTTTTCCCTTATGTAATTGAACAAATGGGAAAGATTCCGCTTTTCTCTCTCTTTAAACTGCTATGCTTTAATTAAACTAGGTTTCCCAAAACCAGAATAATTTTGGAAAACAAGCTTTGGAATGGTTGTTCCAGTCACTCCAAAACAGATAGTAGCAGATGCAATAACTGAGAAGTGTTTCCCACTCACAGAATGGTTTTGGAAAATTGAAAAATAAAAACTTCTGCTCCCAGCAGCCACTCCTTAGCAAAATCAGTAATAAATTAAATTATAGGAGTAAAAATAAATATAGAAGACTCGCAGCAGTCTGGATTCCTCTTAATAGCAGTCTTTCACTCAGTCGTCCTAGCCTCTCTCAATGTAGCCTAGCCTACTGCATGCCTAGCCTTAGCCTTGCTCTGCTCACTCTTCTCTCCCAGCTCACAATGGAGACAGCCTTGTGGTGCTCCTTAATTTGTAGGGGAATGGCAACTACTCCGCCTCCTCCCTCAGCCCTGATAGGGTGAGAGGCATGCCATGTTTGGCTTCACTTCCCAGTACAGTTTGCTTGCTCTGGAAATTAAAATTGCATCTTGAAGAGAGTTATAACACTAATTCAACTTACAAAAATATACTGGGTGGGAGTTTCAATTCTTACATTTTTGTGTGGGTGCCATCTGCGTTTCTTAATATTGAGTCGTATGTATGAATCTTACAAAACAGATCTGACATATGACACACAAATGACTTTTTTGCACAGCCCTACTAAGCAAACAGTGAAAATTTGAGAAATCTGGTTCAACATCATATGTCTATGATCATATGTCCACTACTGTGTGAGATCTAAGGGCATATGACACGGCAATAAAAGCTGCCCAGAAATAGTTTCTGGCAGCCAATATTGTGTCTGCAAAGAACTGTCCGGTGGAGCTGTTTCGGGTTGTCAGAGGCCTGTTAAATCCCGCCTCTCAGGACGGGAGCCCTGACAACTCGGCAGCTCGCTGTGAAGCTTTTGCTCGGTTCTTTGCAGACAAAGTCACTTTGTTCTGTTCTGGCTCGGACACCATGTTAACAGCAGTTTCTGAGGATGTAACACGAGCACCTGCTTGTCTGGTTTTGATGGATTCATTTCAATTGGTGAAACCAGAGGATGTGGACAAGATACTTGGAGGAATGAGTGACTACATGCATCCTAGACCCCTGCCCATCCTGGCTTCTAAAGGAGGCCAGAGGGGGATTGGTCGAATGGGTGAAGGTGGTAGTTAATGCCTCCCTTCGGGAAGGCAATATTCCAACGAGCTTAAAACAAGCTGTGATAAAACTGTTGTTGAACCCCACTCTGGACTGGACCCCACTCAATTTGTCATCACTGGACCCCACTCAATTTGTCAACTGTCGGCCTGTTTCCAATCTCCCCTTTTTGGGCAAAGTCCTGGAATGTGTGGTTGCCTCACAACTCTAGGTGTTCTTGAAAGACAAGGATTATCTGGACCCGGCACAGTCTGGCTTTAGGCCGGGACATGGAACCAAGACAGTCTTGGTCACCTTAGTGGATGATCTATGCCGGGAGCTAGAGTGTGTCTCTGCTGGTTCTGCTGGACCTCTCAGTGGTCTTTGATACCGTCAACTGCGGTATCCTACTGGGATGCCTCACGGGAATGGGCTTTGGAGGTACTGCTTTGCATTGGCTCCGGTCCTTTCCAAGAGGGCCGATCTCAGAAGGTGTTATTGGAGACACCTGCTCAACCCCGCAACCATTGTCTTGTGGGGTTCCTCGGGGTTCTATATTGTCTTCCATGTTGTTTAACATCTACATGAAGCCCTGGGGGAGATCATCCAGAGTTTCGGGGTACGGTATCACCTATATGCAGATGATGTCCAACTCTGTCATTCCTTTCCACCTGCTACTAAGGAGGCTGTTCAGGTCTTGAACTGGTGCTTGGCTGCTGTGACGGTCTGGATGAGGGTGAACAAATTGAAATCGAATCTAGACAAGACAGAGGTACTCCTAGTCAGTCGTAAGGCCGAACAGGGCATAGGGTTATAGCCTGTGCTAGAGGGGGGTCACACTTCCCCTGAAGGCGCAGCTTCGCAGCTTGGGTGTGATCCTGGATTCATCACTGTGCCTGGAACCCCAGGTTTCGGCAGTGACCAGGAGAGCATTTGCACAGTTAAATGTTGTACGCCAGCTGTGCCCATACCTTAGGAAGTCTGACTTAGCCATGTGAGTCCACGCTCTGGTTACATCCCATATAGACTACTGCAACACGCTCTACGTGGGGTTGCTTTTGAAGACTTTTCGGAATCTGCAAATGGTGCAACGTGCGGCAGCCAGGTTGCTAACAGGAGCAGCACTTAGGGGGCACACAACCCCTCTGCTTCACCAGCTCCACTGGCTGCCAGTTTGCTTCTGGGCACAATTCAAAGTGTTGGCTTTAGCCTATAATGCTCTAAACTTTTTCGTTCCAACTTACCTATCTAAATGTATCTCTCCTTATGAACCATCTAGGATGTTGAGAACCTCTGGGGAGGCCTTGCTCTCACTCCATCCTTTCTCACATATGCGTTTGGTGGGGGTGAGAGACAGGGCCTTCTCAGCGGTGGCCCCTCGACTGTGGAACACCCTGCCTAGGAATATAAAATCGCCCCCCTCCCTCCTGACTTTTCGAAGGAAGGTGAAACCCTGGCTTTTTGAGCATAGCTATACGAATTCACAGAATGACTTGATGATGAAACTGAATGATGACTTGACATGGAGACGCTCACAATAATGTCTTTAAGGCTTGTACGTTTTTTCAATTTTTTTAGTATTTTAATATTCTTATATTGTATGTTAAATGTTTTAATGCTATTTTGCAGTTGTTGTAACTATTATAATTGTTGTGGCATTGAATTGTTGCCAATTGTGAACTGCCCTGAGTTGCCCTCGGGCTGAAAAAGGCAGTATATAAATGTCGAAAATCAGTCAATCAATTAATCAGGATTGTGAACTATTATTTAATAGTAGCTATTATCAAGAAAATGAGCAACTTCTACATTCACATTTGATTTCCTGGAAGAATGAGCTAAGTTTATTTCATCAGAAGTCAGAAGAGATGACCCAACAACTGCAGGGGTGGGGTGGGGGGAAGAATCTACTGAAAGCCACCTACAGTTCCTTTTCTTTCTAGCCTTAAGGATCTAGGGACTGGGAGCAGAATTTGGAAAAGGCACTTCCAAACTCCTCCAGCCACCACAACCACTGGCGGTTGAAAGTTTATCTAACTCTGGCTGGGAGAGTAAAAGGGAATTTTAAGATAGGAATACTTATCGAAGCTCAAATCTGAATTTGAAGAAAGAATTCAGTACCTAGACATGGCTTCCTCTTTGCTCACCTGAATGAAGAGATGAACATTTGCAAATCTTAACATTCATAAAAACTGGTAAGTTTTGCTTTTGTGTTTAACTACAGGTTAGTCTAAAATTAAGACATGTATTGGGTTTCAACCCTGACTGTACAAGTCTCTAGCCCTCAGTGAGCAGTTAGCCTAGATAGATTAGAATGAGGGATTCTTTCCCCCAAATTCCTTGTGCACACCTGCCTAAAGAAGGGCCATAGAAAGGGGGTTCTCTTATCCTGCATGCCGCTATCTCCTCCCCTTTGAATACTTAGCAATGAGATCTCTTCAGGGAAGACATAATTTCCTCTTTAAAGGTATTTTTATTGTCCTGGGCTGATCACGCGCCTTGTCTCCATTTTCTGGCACTCTTCTTCCTTTGTTCTTCTAAAATGAGGAGGCATCTTGCCATTGTCCAGGCAAGATGTAGTAGACATGGCTATTTTGTTATTTTTCCTTTTCCTTTTCCTTTTCCTTAGAAGATGGCTCAGTGAAGCTAGTTAGCTCCAAGAACCTTTCCTACCCAGAACTGATTTCTTTTGACTTTGATAAACATATTATTTTAGAACCTATGAAGTTGTGGATCTGCAATCTTGTTACATCCTGTTGAATGGAAACCAATTCTTGCTCTTCACACAAAGCTTCTGCTGGTTATGAACTGTGCTTCTGGCACTCTGCTATATTTTTGTGGAATCACCCCCAAGTGAGGGTTATTTTTTAGCCGAACAGCTCTTGATTCCCAACAACAGGAATAGGAACAAATCTAGCAGTAAATTAATTGTGCTACAGCACAGTAGGATGGATTGATTGTACCTTCTAGTGCTATGTTTTTAGGCATCTTACATCTATAATTACATCTCTGTGGTCATCCTTTCCTGTGCTCCACCATACAAACCTGAAACTATAAACACAATATTAGATCTTTCTTGCTTATAACCAAATACCTTCCACTGACAGATGAGTGATAGTACTTAAAGGCATGGTTTTGGGACCAGGCTTTTGGGCAATAGATATAGCAGCACTTTAAGGGACAAATCGCAATGGTGATATATGACTGTCGAGACTGGTTTTTATTGTTCAATTTTTGTATGGTTTTTAACTATGTATTGTTTTTATGATGTGATGTTTTAATATGTGATTTTATTGTTGAAAATAGCCTCTAATTGGGCTTAATTGTAATGCCGTCCTGAGTCCCCCTTCGGGGGTTGAGAAGTGACGGGATATAAATGTGATAAATAAATAAATAAATAATACTTAACACTTTAGGAAAGTAGCCACTTCAGATAGCTGAAGTACATTGTGACCTTCAATAAATCCATGCTATTTTTTATTTTTATTTTTTTGTAAATCCCTCCCACTTATTGAGGATTTTGTGGGAATTCCTCTAGAACATTTTGAGAGGGACGATTAATTCAGACTCACATGACAGCTGAAATTACTTTCTTTTCATGAAGCAGATAAAACAGCTGTAAAGCATTTCTGTGGCAGAAGTATTCCTTCATAAAATGAACAAACTGTCAGGATCCTGTCTTTTAGTTTGGCAGGTGGAAAGGAAAGATTGTTAATGCCTGCACATCTTTTCAGTATGACACACAAACAAGGTTGATTTAGAAAAAACAAGCAGCATCTTTCTGCATTTCAAATAATGAAAGGCAACTGGCCAAGGACTGTGTCTGACCAGCTTCTTTTTGCTTCGGTGGACTTGCACAAAAACCACCACTGATGTTGCAATCCCTTCCGTAAATGACTGATGATCAAACGTAGCCTTCAGGGAATTCATTACCATGCATGGCCTCTAGCAAGACTTGTTCCAAAAGATTTTATGCCTTGAGATTCAAATTAAATATGACTTTTAATAAGTAGCAGGCAGACACGTGCATTCCTTTTTCATCATTAAAAATGAGAGCACAGGGCCTCTCCCAGATTGCAGCCTGAGTGTGAAGACCAGAGGAACCACCTAATATGAAGCTTCCTTGCTTTGCTACCCTGGTAGACATGCCATTGTGTACCTACACTTTCTGTAAAGCATCTTCTACATCCTTTGCCTGCTTAAAAAAATGAAATCATGGTGGGGCTTCAGATGATGTTTCCATGATTTTCTCCCCAGCTTCATGTGTTCAACCCTACTACACATTTTTGCTTGTTTGGGGCAATAGGGTATAGGCTCTCTCTGTTATTGTTCTCCAGCACCTGGTGTTCACTAGTATGGATATATGAACTGGTGATTTTAAATTCAAAGGCATAATGTGACAAGTATCTGTTACCATTTGATTGATTTTCATATCCACCAAAGCTCTTGTCTTCCATACAGTTTGGGGTCATTTTCGTTGCGCCCACAATAACCAATAAAAAAAGCTTAGAGCGGTAAAGAATTGTAACATTAAAAATATAAAATCCTCTCTCAATATGTTTTATCATATTTTTTAGAATATGTTTAATCATATTCTAAAAGATATAGACAAATTATGTCATTGAGCGATGGATTCCTTTTTCAGGAAGTGGCAGAATCTCCATCTGCAAACTCAACCATTTAGAAATTGAAATACACAGATATAATTTAAGATAAAGGTAAAGGTTTTCCCCTGACCTTAAGTCTAGTCATGTCCGACTCTGGAGGTTGGTGCTCATTTCCATTTCTAAGCCGAAGAGCCGGCTTTGTCCATAGACACCTCCATGGTCATGTGGCTGGCATGACTGCAAAGAGCGCCGTTACCTCCCCGCCGGAGTGATACCTATTGATGTACTCACATTTACATGTTTTTGAACTGCTAGGTTGGCAGAAGCTGGGGCTGACAGTGGAAGCTCACGCCACTCTCCGGATTCGAACCTGTGTCCTTTTGGTAAACAGGTTTAGCAGCTCAGCAGTTTAACCCACTGTGCCACCGGGCCCCCGAAATATAATATCTAAATAAATAAAAATGTAATGTTCGTTTGTGGGATTAACATAACTCAAAAACCACAGGACGAATTGACACCAAATTCTGAACTTTCAGAAAGAGATAGCTGTCATTTTGGGGCAACATAGAGGAAGAGCTTGTCAGAGGAAGAGCTACATAGTTGGAAAGTCATGTAAATATATCCACAACACATGTACATTTGGACCTATACATAAATATTGGGGCTGTATCAGCAAATATAGTTTAGAAATTTGCACTGATAAGGAAGTGACAGCTAAATGTTTCATAATGGCAGATTAGATTAAATAAATGAATCCATGGAGATTGGGGAGGGGAGCAATGATAGTAAATCAATAGGTGGCAGCATTTATACAGGCATATTGTTACATTTAATACACTTTCCAGTCACCAGATGTACAATTTGATGTGATCTGGGAATTTCCTAATGTTTCATCAAAGAACAATGTTCCTCCTATAAATCTTCTTAGTTAGATTTCACTAAGTACATCACAGTTTTAAAACAACGAAGCACTGAATTTCAAACACATATAACGGATGTAATCAAATCATATTGTTTGAGCCATCTGTTTCACAGTCGTAAAGCAAAGCAAATTTTCTACTGACTGATAACTTTCTAAATTAATTGTCTATTGTGACCCTGCTGTCAGCCAGGTTGCCCCTCCTCTTTGTTTAGACATTTCTAGGGCATGTATTATTAGCAGCAGCAAAAATACATCTTGCAGTTACAATACAAACTGACACTGTTATTAAAAGGTAACTAGTTGCAAAAAAATATTAAAAGGACAGCCATTAAAAAAATTAGAAGGCCCTCGAGTGTGACACAACAAAAGATAGGGAAAGACTTCTTGGTTGCTATTGCTTGATCATTTAGAATATATATTGCTTAATTTTCTTCTATGGCTCAGTCTGTAATGGCAATTGTTATTTCAAAACAAGGGGAAGGATAATCACACCAAAAGAAAAAGTGGAAAAGATGACAGTGCAGAAGTCCATGACACTGAACATTTATATGGCACTTTAGATGTTCAGATCACATTTCTAAAAGATGAACTATGAGAAGACTGGCCACTTAGCAGGCATACTTGGAAGGTGCTGAAAGGACCTACCAGTCAAGAACTGATAAAGGGCTTAGAATAATCTCTAGTGTAGAAGAGACATACTATGAGTTGTGCTGCCTCTACACTGTAGCATTAATGCAATTTGACACCATGTTAACTAATATGGCTCAATGCTATGGAAACCAGGGATGTGTAGTTTGGTAAGGCACAATCAACTCTAGAAAAGAAAGCTGTGTAAAACTAGAGCTCCCATGATTCCATAGAATTGGGCAAAGCAGTAAAACTAGTATCAAACTATTAATTCTATAGTATATATGCATGCTTAGTTAGTTTCAGATTTAGGAGCCAGGCTTGGTTCCTGAACATATGCATGAATGTATTATTCTTGCTGTAACTTGGATTTTTCTGTTTCCAATATTTATCTCTTATTAGGTCTTTGTGTTTATTTATTAGCTGCCACTCCCAGTGGCTCGGGGTGGCTTACAACAAACATTACAACAAAATCACAATCAATAACAGCATTAAAACAAATAATAAAACAGTTCCTAAAAGAAACACAATCTTAAAAGATAGCATATCACATCTCAAAGGCCTGGCGGAATAGGAACGCCTTGCAGGCCTTCTGGAAAGCCAACAAATTGTGCAAGGCCCTAACCTCTAGAGGTAGCGTGTTCCAGAGGACTAGGGCAAGGATTGAAAATGCCCTTCTCCACATTGAGGTGAGCCAGAATTGCTTGACACTGGGCACGGTTAAAAGGTTCCCCTCTTCGGATCTAAGTGTTCTCATGGAACAGTATGGGGTTAGGCGGTCCCTCAGGTACACTGGCCCCAGACCATACAAGGCTTTGAAAGTCAAAACTAACACTTTGAAGGTGATCCAGGACTCAATAGGGAGCCAGTGCAGTTCCCGCAGAATTGGTGTAATATGGCAGCTCGCGGGGATTCCGGGTCACCGACAAAGGCAGGCCAATGTAGAGAGCGTTGCAGTAGTCTAGCCTTGAGATGACCGTAGCTTGAATCACTGTAGCCAGGTCATGCCACAGTGAGACAAGTAACAGCCAGCCTCTGAGCCTGGCGAAGATGGAAAACGCCACTCTGCTGACAGCGGAGACCTGAGCCTCCATCGACAGCAGAGGGTCGAGGATGACTCCGAGGCTCTTTACTGAAAACTACGGGCATAATGCCATGTCATCCAGGGTCAGAAGCTGGACATCCCCACTGACCGGATGACCCAGCCAAAGGATCTCCATCTTCGCTGGATTCACCTTCAACCTACTGGCTCGCAGCCATCCAGTAACAGCCTCGAGACAAAGGTGGAAATTATCAGGTACGGTTTCGGGCCTGCCCTCCATTCCCAGAATGAGCTGGGTGTCATCAGCATACTGGTGACACTCCAGCCCAAAGCTATGCACCAGCTGAGCAAGTGGACACATATAGATGTTAGATAATGGAGGGGAGAGAATGGCCCCCTGGGGGATTCCACAAATTAAGGGGGGTTAATGATCACTGCCCTTTCATACCACTTTTATTACTGTTAAACATTTGTTTCTGTGGCTATTTTATTATGACTTACAATTGTTGCTGAATGCTGAGACTGTTGTATGCAATTATTTCCAGATATTGCTGTAAGACACACTGAGCAATATCTCACCATGTAAAATATGTCATACAAATAAACAAGTAAGTCCCTTATAATGATTCCCCCTCCCCTGTGCCATTTCTCTAGCCTCCATGATGAAATTACAAGGATGTGAGGCGACTCTGTCACCCCACATGCCACTCTCGAGTGGCTATGCTTTCCCCATCACATGGGGGAAACATCACTGAAGCAGAAGCTTTCTTGTGTTAGAAGGGAAGCATTTTACACTTCCACTTTGGTTGGGGGGAGTGGCTTCAACAGGAAGTCTATCAACATCATGTGATGAGCCACATGCCCATCCATCACTGGGCTGTCACTTTAGCATCCTAGGATGGAAAAAAAAGTGTGATGAGGTCTTAAATGTTTTACCAACATACCATTGTTTTTAATGAAAGTAAGGTGGAAACCTCATATCATAAAAAAGCCGGATTTAATGGAAGCATTTAGTATCATTATAAAACATAAGCAAATCAATTACAAAGGAATCAAGGTTCGTAATGGTCTTGCTACATTGACTCAAAAATGTTCGGCTGCAACGTGAAACCAGCTAGGAAAGGGTTCACCATCTCAAGGTGGTGTTTCTTTTTGACGGAAGACATCACAGTGCAAATCTTACCCATTTTCTATGGCCAAAATTCACTTTTTAGTATATGTAAAGCATACATGCATTTTAATAGAAAAACTAGCTTTGAGTTTAAGAATGCTTATGAGTTGAAGTTGCCCCAAACTGGCAAGAACCCCAAGGATTTCCACTGGACATAGCACTCTGCATGAATTTTTGTACCCTGTTTGCACAAGATATTGATAGATAATCAGAATTGGGAATATTAGGGTCTTTCAGATGTTGAACTGTGACACCCAGCATTCTTTCTCATTGGCTAAAACAGCTGGAACTGTACCATTCCCAATCCTAATGTACACAAATATCTTTCACTTTCTTTCAAACACACTATTGAAATTTTCTTTCACTTTCTGCCAAACACACTATTCCAATCTCACTCCTTTATGCATATTTCCTATATAGGCTATAATCAGATTTGTCATTTATGAGTGCTACAAATCAATTCTGGATAAATTTATCAAAAGAAGTTTATAAGGACTTGATAAAATACAGTACAGCAAAATCCAGGCAACCAACTGAACAATGTTATATTTGTTAATTATACTTTCTAATGAATCATTGTCAACAAGTCTCTAGAGTTCAAAATGGGCACTAAAAGGAATTAGGAATGTAATTGTATCCTACCAATTGCTCGAGGCAAGTTAGTAAATGCTCTTAACAAAACAATTACAGTAAACTACGACTAAACTATGTTTGGATTGCACCAGACATTTAAACTCTTGTTGCTATTGACACTTTGCTTGAAAAGTATAGCAACAAAGAATTACCATTGCCTGACTAAAATGCTATGCTAGATAAAAAGAGTGGATGGAAGCACTAAAAAGGAACCATTTGAATGTGAAATCCATACAATTAGAGAGAACAACCACTTGGTTCATTAAGCATTTAAGAATCTACATGACAACACTTAAGGGCTTTTTGCTGGTACTTTGTACTGGGGTATAATTCGTTTTGAATGAACAGGACACGATGTGTGGTAAATGGTGCTTGTGACTGACATGGTTATATGCAAGCTGCACATCTAACAATTGCTTGGAGCCAGAACAGTATATTAACATAAATAAAAAACTAGGCAATTCCATTATTCATATTGAATGTCTCCATTGCCTAATTTATAAGATGACAGGTATATGGGCTCAAATTACGGCCTTCATATATTTCATAAAAACAAATCTCACACAAATACTGAGTTGTTATTTCTCTAAAGGACTTAACAACACTGATTCCTAACCCACATTTTCCAGCCACTTTGATATGATGCACACATATTGCACAGCTACACACAATGATGTTCAAGTATCTGTGCAAAAACTGCACAAGACAGCCAAAACAATAGCATGAACACTCCCAGGATGGGCCAGGAAAAAGAGTATCAATACAAGGAAGGACATACTTTCCAGATTTAAAATGATACGCAAGATGGATGATGAGACCAAAGAGGCTCTACTGGAAGACCTTCCATCCATCTATTATTAGAAAAATAAAGGGGAGGGGGTATGTGTAAATACAGGTATATTAATTTGTCCTGTCTCTATGCTTTAGGCATTTTAAAACAATCATCTTGGGTTTCGAGCACTCCAAGAACACTATCATCTAGTTCAAACTTCACTATAGTTTGGAGGAAAAAAAGACAGCAAATTACTTGAATTAAGATTAATTTCAACTTTGTCCATTAAAAGTCAGCCAGAAGGTGACAATCACAGGTGTTATCCATTTTGAGGAATGGATCCAAGTTTAGCAACTGAAGTGAACGGAAATTACATTATTAATAATTTCAACATATTATGTGACTTTTTCTGGATTTAAAGATTCTGTATTGTCTATCTGAACCTGTATGACTCTCTGTATGATTCTGTTTGGGGTCATTGTGTGTCACACTAAGGTGAACCTATCACAAGTTTTCCTTGGTCAGATTTGTTGAGAGAGAAGCGTTCTGTCTTTACTTCCCTCTATTTCTGATTACTTGAAACAGCATTAAATGATCAGTGTAGATAGGCATATCTTTCTGACCCATCTGGCTAGGATGAGACTAGATTATCCTCTTTGAAGATGGATCTGATTATTGAAAGGATAACTTCAGAAAGTGGTGTTGGGTGATTCTTGTTCAACATCATAGCCTTTGACTTATGGTTCCATATAATCCTCCATGCTACAGCTCTTGATGCTGCCAGCACAAGTCATAATAATAATAATAATAATAATAATAATAATAATAATCTTTATTTGTACCCCGCCACCATCTCCCCAACGGGGACTTGGGGTGCCTTACATGAGGCCAAGCCCATCAACATAACAACACAATAAAATCAATCAAAAAACAACATAATCAATTACATAAAACATACAGTATAAAATACTACAATCAATATAAAATTACAGTAAAATAAAACCATTTCAGACGCAGGACAATGAGCGGGCCGCATGTACAGATTAAAATAGAAAGAGAAAAACAGAGGGGTGAGATAGCTGTGAGGCAAAGTATTTGTGAGGGAGAAAGCTCTTTCAAAGGGAGGTCATATAAAGGAAAGAACATTCGTATAAAAGGGGGGAGGAGTGTACACTCAAAGCAGATATTGAGGGTAAATGGTGGCATAAGATTTTATGATTAATCTTCAAAGGCACAGCAGAAGAACCAGGCCTTGAGATTCTTCTTGAAACTCTCTAGAGTAGGAGCTCGCCTAATCTCACCAGGCATTCCATAGACAGGGGGGCACAGAGAAAAAGGCTCTCTCCCTCGTTCCCACAAGGCAGGACTGGGACAATGGCAGAGGTGAAAGGAGAGCCTCCCCCGAAGATCAAAGGGATCGGGCCGGTTCATGGAGGGAGATACGGTCACGAAGATTGGCAGGTCCCAAACCGTTTAAGGCTTTATAGGTGATGATCTGTACCTTGAATTGGGACTGGAAAATAAATGGCAGCCAGTGGAGCTCCTTAAACAGGAGGGTTGATCGCTTCCTGTAATTCATCCCTGTTATTAATCTGACCACCGAATGTTGGACAAGTTGTAGTTTCCGGGCCGTCTTCAAGGGTAGCCCCACGTAGAGCGCATTGTAGTAATCCAATCTAGAGGTAACTAAGGCATGGACCACCATGGTCAAGTCCGACTTCATGAGGTATGGTCACAGTTGGCGCACAAGTTTTAATTGAGCAAAAGCCCTCCCGGCCACTGGTGACACCTGTGCATCAAGTCATCCATAGCATCGTGTTTTCTGCCACCAGTATTGCGACTGCACAAAACTCCTTTGTTATTAAATATCTTCAAATCATTCATAACAATAAGTAAACGACTAAGTTTAAGAAATACTTTATTTGGTAATACATTTTTCAATGATGTAATAGCAGGTCAGTGTAGGGATGCAATGGAGTGGAGAGAAAGGGCTCTGAACATTTCTGGCGATATATAATGTTGAAATGTCACAAGTAATGCAAACAGCTTCTTAAATATGAGTATGTTAGATGCCTTTTGGTTCAGTACAGAATACTGTTTCATTAACAAATCCTTATCATTGAAACAGATAGAACTGCTGTTGGATAAAACTGTTTAAACATATAGTGGGATCCAGCATGGTGTAGTGGTGTGAGCATTTTACTAGGACTCTGGAGACCAGGGTTCACTTTCCTATTCCACCATGGAAACCCAATGGGTGACATTGGGCAAGTCATACTCTCTCTGCCTCAGAGAAAGGCAAAGACAAACTCCCTCTAAAAAATCTTGCCAAGAAGTCTTGCCAAAAAACAGGTTTGCCATTGGGTCACCATAAGTTAGAAATAACTTGAAGGCACACAAAAACAAATATGACAATATCAACATCTAGTCTTTAACAATAGGCCTATGTATGTACAATGTCAATAATGTTTATTCAGAACAGATCCATTGGAAAAGAGAAAGAAGATTTACTCAGTGTACCACTTATATTCATTATGCTTTTAAAAAAACTACAGCATGTGTAAACTCTGAGATACCTGAGCCAAGAAGGGTTACAGGAACATTATAATGCGAAATCTATTTCTCTAAAAGAAAATCAGACCAATGAAGTTCAATTCAGTCAGAGCTAGAAAAGCCCAATATTTATCTAAACAGAAATAGTGCTTTTTGCTGCCTGTGGTATGCCACTTGCTCTCAAATGACAGCTGCCAGTGATCAAAGCTGGAAACCTTTTGAACTAAATACTTCTTTCAGTTTATAGACTGTTGTCAGACGGAGGAGAAGAAAGAGGTTTCTTCAAACTTAAATTTTGTTAAGGAGAACAACAAAACCATGTTTACCTCAAATCATCATTTGAAAAGGTCATGCAAGTGGTCAATTTAAAAATTTTAAAAAGACAGTTGAAACCAACTTCACAACTGAATCCCTAAAAAGCTAAATATGGCTGATTCTTGTGTGAAATATAATGTGCTCCAGCAAGTCTGTGTATGACAAACATTTTAGGAAGGTAATCCTTTTTGTGCTCTTCAGAACATTCCTAGGATGCTCTTATCGGCATAAGAGAGAGCCAACATGGTGTAGTGGTTTGTGTGTTGGGACTAGGATGCTGGTTCAAATTCCTGTTCAGCCATGGACACCCATGGAGCAACCTTATGCAAGTCACATTCTTTCCGCCTTAGAGAAAGGAGAAAGCAAATTTCATCTGAACAAATCTTCCCAATTAAACAAAACCCACGATAGGCTTCCCTAAAGCCATTGGAAACAACTAGAAGGCACATAGCAGCATTATTCACATGAACGTCATGGCTATCAATGCCCAAGGAATAAGGACAGAGAACAAGAAGTTCAACATTTTATATTTACAATTGGAAAAGATATGTAATTTCTATCTTGAATGTATTCAATGACTACTCTTTTTGGGGCATGAAGAAGTGGGATGTTCATTTAAACTATCAAAATGAACATCTGGAATATTTTTAAAGCAATAGGTACTCTTGGCATAAGTATGCCATGCCACCGGGACTGTGGTGCAGCTGGCTGGGAGTCAGCTGCATTAGATCACTACAGACCGAAAGGTCTTGAGTTTGAAGCCAGTCCGGGTCGGAGTGAGCTTCCGACCACTGTGTACCTTTGCAGACCGAAAGACAGTTGCATCTGTCAAGTAGGAAATTTAGGTACCGCTTATGTGGGGAGGCTAATTTAACTAATTTACGACACCATAAATATCTCCAGCAAGCATGCAAAGAATGAGGAAAGTACTTCATCAGTGTAACAAATGGACGGTGAAGCGACAGCTCCTCTGGTGGCCAGAATACACTCATGAAGTTGGAATGTTAAATGGCCTGTGTGTCTGTCTATATATGTTGTGTGTCTATGGCATTGAATGTTTGCCATGTATATGTACATTATAATCTGCCCTGAGTTCCCTGCAGGGTGAGAAGGGCGGAATATAAATCCTGTAAATAAATAAATAAATAAATAAATAAATAAATAAATAAATAAATAAATGTTGTCCCCAATCAATCTGTGTGGATAGAAGGGCCCAGAATTCTTTCAGGTAGCTGCCAGGATGCTAATAATCTGGAAGGGTCCACTATTGATGCCTAATTTACTTCTTTTTCTGGAGGTCTTAAGTTTACCTCCTTGTAAACTTAAGAGGATACCAACATTGCTTCTACACCGGATAGGTTATTTTGGTGTATAACTGCCCCAGAGAAGTCACAATTCTAGCACATACATACTGAATCTAGGGCCAGTGTCCATACAGCCCATCTACATTTGCTAGGATGTCACATCACTCTATGTGCCACTACTGCCACTCCTGACCAGTAAGAAAGTCTCCCTAGTAATAGCTGATCATATTTGCTGATGCTAGAATGGGCATAACCAACAAGGGAGCAGAGTGGTGCTGGCAACATGAGGATGAGCCATTGCTTTCCCTTGTGTTGAGCTGCACTGACAAAAGATGATGGCAGCGGTGACCATTTGAACAGAAAATCAGGCCAAAATGGACCCAATCCAGAATGCTAAAAAGCCCAAGAATACTCCAAGGTTTCCTGCAAACCCCAGAGTAACCTCCAACTTTACTTAAAGCAGGGCAAGAAAATCTAGAAAATCTGGCAGTCACTGTGCATTGTATATATGGCTAGTGCTGAATTCAAGGTGAGTGTGGGTTTTTCCCTTCTTTGGGTAACCACTTCCCTCGGTTCGACCCTTGCAGATGCTTTTTGCTAAAAATTAAACATAATTATGGGAAACCTTGGTACTATATCCCAGAGTGCTTTAATCTGACTCATATATTCTGCTTCTAAATAACTCTGTACAGTATTTCAGCATTAGGGAGAAGATAAAATACCAGAATGTGTAGCAGTTTAGATTGTAATGTGTTCTGCCTGAGGCTATTGTAAAGGGCTTAGTGTGCAATATCACAATGAAAATACTCAGGTACAGAAACACAGGAAATTACAGAAGAGAACTCAGTTACTAAATTTGGAGAGTGTTCAGTAAATATTTCCTTTAAAAGTTGTAGTTTCAAACCCAGAAAGATTTTTCCTTCTGCCAAATTATTCTCTTTATTCAACAGACTTAATTTTTATTTTATTTTCAACAGCTTTCCTTTATTCTGGCCTCTCTCATATCACCTGTCGCTTCATTACAAACTCACCAACTGAACTCTCTGTCAAAACTCCCCAACTGACAACTGTCATTCATGGAAGGCCTTTTTAATTTTTTTAAAAAAAAAACAAAAAGAAAACCTAGGACTCTCCACCAACCAGGGTTTTAAATCCTTTCAGACCAATCAGGATTAAGTTACCAAGTCTGACCCCCATCTAGGAATTTTAGAGGATTGCCTGTCCATCCAGAACCTGTCACTAAGCAACCATTTTCACAAAACTCTGACAACTAGCAATAAAACAATGCACACACCATTTGAAAGCAGTTTTCAACAGATTCTCACATCAGACATTGTTCCAGTGCCCAATTCTGCTTCCTCAAGAACACTATGGCAAGAAACAAACTCAAAACAATGACCTCCAATACTCATCTACCCAAACTCTACAATAAATGTAAATAACAGATATACCAGACACTGGCTCATTAGGAGCAGTACTAATCTACTCTGATAGGCAGCTACTCACTCAAGGATTAAGGCAACTGCAATGTCTTTGAAAAGTTTGACATTTTGTGAGGTCAGTCCAAAGAAACTCCATGATTTTTTAAAGTAAATATAGATACACACAGGATATCGTACTAATGTAAAAATTATAAAGATGTTTAAATTATAAAAATGGAAAAAATATGCTCAAACCTTTATTTCTATATTATTTTTTGAAACTTGGAAATACCTAATTCTTTCTTTGGAGTTTGTTGTCTCCTGAGAGGAAATAAGGGATCAGATTGTCTGAAATTGCTATTGCTGTTCATCCAGCTATGACGGATAGACCTCATAAACACTGTTTATTGGCAGTTAGACCAACCGATTCCTTCTGAGAGGATTATGCACAATTAGCATTAGTTGTTTCTAAATGGGCAGGACAGCTGTCTGACAACCACAAATTTCACAGTGTCAAATGGCCCAGTGTCTTCCCCCTGTACAAACAAAATGTTAGCTATCGCTTGCTACAACCACATTGTCCAAGATCATGACCCAACATAGAAATAGGATTTTCTTACTAAATGCAGTGAACATTACATTAATCACATTTAAGATCAAGGTAGATAGCTGAAGTCAAATGGAGACCTAAATATGTAAATACCTCATTCATATTGCTATTAAATACATGAAGAAAAGTCTCTACAGCAGTTTTCCCCACAGCTGCAGGCTTTCAAAGTGACCCCAATTTAGGTCTTAAAGGGCTTACTGCCAATATCTACAGCCACCATTCAGTATTAAGGATATCAAAAGCTTATCCTCAAGAAGTGAAAGTCAGCCCAGTATTTAGAACTATTTATAAAGTCTAAACCCACAAAAGAGGAATTCTGTCACAAGGATTTAGGGGGCTATTAATATAAGCAGAATATCTACTAAATTAATACAAATAGACAATACACATGCATTTAACAATAAGTAGGGATGAGGTCTTCAGAAGAAACATATACCATTCTCTTGGACAGTGACCAATTATTTCAAGATTATGGAGGGGAGAGAAACATGAAAAGGATGAGATAAATAATTTTTCTAGGGTTTTCTGCACCATTTAATTGCAAGGAAAAACATTCTGCCACTCCTCATAATATTCAGTTTCTAGCACCTTATTTGGCCCATGAAAAACTCTTTCTCTGCATATTGCACTCATTCCTTTCCTTTCCCTTTCCAACATCTTTTTTTTGTCCCAACAACCTCTGCCACACTACAAAGTGCAATATATTGCAGGATGAAGATATGGGTCAAATCTATTTTCCAATAGCTTCTTTTAGTCTGCCTAACAATAGATTATTTAAGGATTCCTGTACATTGTAGAATGAAGGCAGTTTGTCACCACTTTCACTGCCATGAATCAACGCTATGGTGTCCTGGGAATTGTAGATTCACAAGCTCTTCAGTCTTCTTTGTGAAAGAGTGCTGGTGCCTCACCAAAGCACAACTCCCAGGATTCAAAAGCACTGAGTCATGACAGTTAAAGTAGGGTCAAACTGCATTCATTCTACAGCATAGATGTACACTTACTCCTCAAAAATCTACCTTAGCCTGAAGCCATAACACCATCCATGTTATCACTACACACTAATAGCCAGTTTAATATTAGGGCAGGATGGTGAAGCATAGTGTGCCAAGAAGCACACTCGTAGAAACATGATCTACTTTGCCAATTATGACCTCATCAATGGGGCAAGATTCAGCGACAAACCCCCAGTCACCCATAGAGCTGGCTGGCTCCGATCACACAATGTCATGCCAGCTCTATGGGTGAAGGAGGGCAGAACCGGTGTGCCACTGCTACCCTGGCTATACAGGTAGCTTCCATGTTGCCATTCTTTGAATGAGGGAAGCCACACGCTCCATGTGCACACCATGCTTCCCCCTGTGTAAAGAGCTACCGGAGGAGGCTGGCGAAGCAGGGTGTGTGGCAGCAGCTTCTTGACGCCCGGTGGTGAATGGGTTCACCACCAAGAGCCGCCACAGAATGTATGATGAGGTAGTTACTGTGGGCTCTGACTGTGTTCCCACGGGATTCTACATGTAGAACTTAAACGTTGGATCCAGACTGTGATTTAGAACCATAAAGTTGGAAGAGACCACAAGCGTCAGCCAATTCAATCCCCTGCCTTGCAGAAATATTCCTCCTGTGTTTAACTTTCTGTGCTTTACCTGTGCATCAAAGTTTTCAGCAGTACTTGAGTTTGAACAGTGCTACAGGCACTTGTTTTCTAAACATAACACTCTCACATGCATTCCAATAAATATGATGGAACTTGCTTTCTGATAAGTATGCCAGTGGTTTACAATTAAAAATGCAAACCATATATTACACATAAATGCCTAGACTTCAATGTGAAGGGACACTTCTTGCAGGGTCAAGTAATATTGTAAGAGGAAAATTAGGGCAGACAAATGATAGGGGATGGATGTGCTTTGCTTTTTCCTGAACTAAGAGTCAAGATGCATGTTTATATAAACCTAGAACCGCCTTGGGTAAAGAGTTGGGAGATGCAATTTAAAAACAGCAAGGGAAAACCAAGGCGCTTTTGACCAGCAGCTTAAGAATCAGGGTTATGTTAGACTTGGGCTTGGGAGATCCAACATGGGAGATCCACTAGTGCACTAGTGCCGTTTAACTGGATTCAATTGCACTGTATGAGGTTACACTGGCCATACACTGTAGTTTCAAACTGTAATATAGGGTAGCATAGATAGGGCCTAGGTGACTTTGAGCCAGTCACACATCTTCTGTGACTGACCTACATAACAGAGTTGTTGTGAGAAAGAGCACTACACAAGTTTGGAATCGTTGGAGAAAAGTATTCATCTGCAATAGTTAGGATTTAAATTATATAACAGGAAAAGATAAGATACAGCAGTAGTTAACATACTTCAAAACAGCAAAACAGGGTTTGGCTTGATTCCAATGCCCATTTATGCATTTTTAAGGACATAAACTCAGTTTGCATTGGCAACAAGCAAAGAATCAAAACTACCATGAAGTTACTGTGAAAATCAGCTCAGTTTTCTTTGTTATTCTGAAGTAATCACTCAAAACAATTCTTCACAAGGGTGATTATGGTATTACCTTTGGCAGTAACATTAGCGTTACACAATACTGAAGAGTGCAAATTATCTTCTTTAAGCCAGGGGTAATTTGTCATAAAACAAGAGCAGAAGAGTCAAAAAACATGAGGCATGACAGACAAAAAAGGCAAAACCATGTTGCAGAAGATAAACATGTTTTTTTTTAATCTACTGAGGAAAACCCTTTGACAGAGGCAATGTATCTTTTCTAGCAAATCGTTCCAAGTTAAGTGCTGTCTGGCTCTGTTTAGTACTCCTTGCTGTAATAATGGCCACAACTATGCATCTATATGTAGAGTAGACCCTCTGCATTAACAGGGGTTGGAGCAGAGGATCCATGGAAATGTGGAAATACTGGTAATAACCATGGCATCCTAATATACCTGTTAGGTGGAAGTGTGGGTACCACTACTGTGCTTTCCCCCAAAGCCACGGGGAGTGGAGTAGTGACAACTTAAGTTTATGAATCAACAGACTTTGATGGGGGTGGATATCAGTTGAAATCATTGTTTTCCTGCTCCCTGTGATTTTGGGGATGACAGAACGTGAGCACCTCTTCCTGTTATCGAGCCACAACAACCCCTCCCCAAGCAAAATATTTATAGTAAATCAAGAGACTTCAAGCAAATATGATTTTTTTCTTTTTATTGGAACATTTTTCTGCGAACCAGAGTTGTGAAATGCTAAAGCGTTAGAGGCTCTCTAACAGACTTAGCAACAGCTGTACCCTACAAATGCTATCAAATCTAACCCTTTAATATATGTATCAATTTGATAATTTTTGTATAACATTCATCTTTTATGTACTCTGCCAATTTGTCTCCAATAGAACTGGACACTTGAGTTAATCAGGAAGTCATCAGCATATCCATGGCATCATTTCCTCATGGACTGGTCCTCCCAGGGGATGTCCCTGTAATGCATTGGCTCTTAGAACCAGCTGTCATTCTTCTTGCCACAGAAACCTCCTCCTGCAGGCTGTGATGTCAAAGGAACCCCTAGCCAATCCAGGCACATATCCTAGCCTGACTCTTTTTCAGGGCAGGGAGTAGGAAGTATGAATAGCTGTCAGTACTGTATAACATGTCATGTATTTCTCTGTGAGTTTCTCTGCTTTTACCTTTTGAAGCATACTGTTTATACTTGCATCCTTTTTGGCTGAATCGTAATAAACTGGCTTGCCTTCAACCAGAGAGCTTGTTCTCTGTCTTGGCTAATCTGGTTTCATGGATGCTCACAGGGAACGAACCTCTTAACTACAGTCCGAGCTGAAATCACTACATTCCCACTTCTTACTATTTGCGTCTTCAACGTCTGCTGGTCTGAAGACTTTGCTGGGGAGTGCGGAGTGACTTAAATCACAACTTATTTATTTATTTACTATATTTCTATACTGCCCCTCTCAGCCCGAAGGCGACAACTACTCTTATCCCTGAAACTCCTGGGAGATGCATAGTGGTAATTTGAGTTGCAATAGATTCCCCCACCCAAATTTGTTGGTTAGTAGATTTTTAGTGGGTGGGGAATGATGACAGCAAATGCTACTGCTCCAGTCCCTGAGTCACTAGACATGATATAAAGGTAATTTCAGTCACCATAGACCCCACCCACACTCTGCAAAGTCTGTTGGTTTGTAGACCAGGAGACATGTGACTGGACACTTAACTTGCCACTACTCTGGTCCCTGAAGCTGCCATAGACCTCTCATCAAAATCTGCTGGTTCATTATTTTGAGGGGTAAGGTGGGATCTGAAATTACCACTACAGCTCTGTAGTTTCAGGAAATGGAGCAACAGCATCTCACCCCCTTTAAGAAATCTATAAAGGAGTATACTTTGGGAGTGAGGTTGGCAACTCAGATCATTGCTACTCTGCACCGGAAGCAATGGGGAGCAAAGCCCCACAATCCTGAGTTGGCAGAAAGCATTCCAAGCCTACTAAGCAGCCAACTTCAGGAAGTGGAGATTCAGATCATCATTGTCTTGACCCTGTAGTTGCATGGAGCAGTGTGTTGGGCTCAGGCCTATGGGTATGGGTGGCAAATCCATAAACACGTGAATGTGTAGGGCCAACTATATTAATTAAAATATTTCAAACTTGCTTTTCCAAAACCACAACTGCAATTTGACATTAAAACAGAATGTCACAGGGGAATAAACCTTATGCTAACTTCTGCGTTAAAAAACATTTCCAACTAACTCAACTATCTATTACTCAAAGATACCACCCTAAGCCCATCTTGCTCTCCAGCAGAATGCCCAATATTCTTAAACAATTTCTACACAGGCAACAGGCATTTCCAATTTGGAGCCCCCCAGATATGTTGGACTGTAATTCACAGAAGCACCCAGGCAATATCTGGACAGGATTCGAATTTCAAAAACAGGTCTGAAAGGTTGGAAGAAGATATACCACAAAGCCATTTCATAACCCTAAGAACATCACTGAAATGAACACATCTCCCAAACTGAGGGAGCACAAGCATTCATTATAAATTCAATGAGATTCAGGAAGAAGCAATACTACAATCAATCCCCTGTATCCATGAAGTCTATATCTAGAGATTCAACTATCCACAGCTTGAAAGTATTACAAAAATTCCAGAAAGCAAAACTTGATCTTGTCATTTTACTATGCAATAGTATAAATGGGACTTGAACATCCACAGATTTTGGTATCCAGTTGGGGGTGGGGGGGGGGGGGGTGGATGGGTCCTGGACCAAACTCCAGTGGGTATTAAGGGCCCACTGTAAAATAATTCAGCAACAGTATTGGGCACGTTTCTAATAACTGGTTTTACTCTACCCAACAGAAAAGATGCAGTCTTTGCAAACTATTCATATTCTTCCTTAGAAATGCAGTTATATTTTGTAAATATTTTCCTGAGTTAAATACAGTGTTAATGTAGCTAACCAATCCATATGAGTGAGGACACTTCTAGAAAAATTAAATCCCAATTCTCCAAACTCCATAATCTCTTATCCTCTAGAATCGATCCCTCCCTTGTAAGTTTTAAACTTAGGCATGCAAGTTCTTTTTAAAACATAATTACTGTTCCTAAATCAGCATTCCTTCTATGGCAAATTCTCTGCATTAACCCAGAAGGCTCAAAAGATAAGAGCATTAAAGACATATTTTGAGCAGCAAGTGAAGTCATGTGTAACAGATATCCCAGTTGCAATGATATAAACCTTTTCACACTCTTCACAGGAAACATTCTAAATTAGTTCAAAATTTGCATGACACAATTTTAACTTTTTGAAGGGGTTTTTTTTGGTCAGACAAATGAGCAGGATCCTACATAACTTTTTATACTCGTAGAGTTTCTTCCAGTTTGAAAGGTATATTCAAGCTTCTGAAATGACTATTTTCCTGAAAATACAAAAGTCCCAATTTGAATTAGTCTTTCTAAACTGATTTTTAATATACTATTTCAATAATTAATTTATATCCTGCCTTCCTCCAGACAAGGGACTAAAAGCTTAGCCCCTCCCTACACAGAGACACAAAGACAAAAAAAACCTTCCTTGTATTTATTTCTGTAGTTTGTCTAAACAAATACCTGCATGCAGATCAAATTGAGATGTGCTAGTTGTGTATTTCATATTCAGGTGTCATATTCAGATGTCATACTTCACATTCAGAGGTCTTGCTTTAAAAAAATGAGCATAGCTCACATATCCATCCCACATTCATGAATTTAATCTTCCATGGCTTGACAATATATTTTAAAATCCAAAAGGCAAACTTTGATGAGCTAGCAAATTGCTAAAAGGCATACATTGAGATCATTGTATATGAGGTTCAAAAAACCAACACAGTATAGTGGTTTGAGTGGTTTGCTAGTACTTTGGGATACTAGAGTTTGAATCTCTACTTGGTCATGGAAACCCATTGAATGTTCTTGAAAATAACAGTACAAGAAGGAGAGAAAAAATGCCTTGCACAATATTAGATAGCCTGAGAAGAAATGGTGTAGAGGTTACACTATTAGAATGGGACTTAGAAAAATGATGAGGGTTTAAGAAAGGAGAGGGAATAAGAGATGTCCTGATTTATTTTAACAGAAGAAAGATTAGAGACGACACCCTAAGAGAAGGAACAAGAAACCCAATAATGCATCAAAAGAGAAGGATAGTGGTGATGAAAGAAATCCCAGTGTCGATCCTGGAAAAAAGAAAGAAGTACTACTTTCTTACGGATGAGCTGAGGCAGAGAAACATCAAATTTAGATGGGAAAGAAGGGAAGGGCTTATGTTGACATACCAGGGAAACAGACATTGGGTCACAACGGAGGAAAAAGCAAACAAGATCTATAATTTGATTAGGAAAGAAAAGAAAAACCCGAATGAAGACGAGAGGCCCGGTACACCCGAGGAGGAACTGGAAGAAGGGGAAGAGCCGGATCAAGACTCTGAAGAGGATATGCGACAAACTAAGAAAAGGTGCATAGAGAGAAATCCAGGACAAACAGAACCAATCGAAGCATCTACATGGATTATCCAGACGAGGGCCCAAAAGGAAAAACAGTCAAGAGAGGACGAGTATGGAAATTAAGCTATATTTTAATAATATAAATGGTTTAAACAACCCCATTAAGAGGAAAAAAACTTTTAATCATCTGTATACAAAAAAACTGGATGTGGTAGCTCTCCAGGAAGTTCACATAAAGGAACAGGACGTAGAGTTGATAACGCAGAGAAGGCTGGGAAAAATTTTTACTTCTTTGGCAAAAGAAAAAAAAAGGGGGGTTGTAACATTCGTGAAGGAATCTCTTGATCCAAGTCTGGCCTTTAAGGACACAGATGGGAGAATCTTGGGGGTAAAGTTTAGATGGGACAACAAAATAATTCTCCTCTGCAATATCTATGCCCCTAACGGGCCTAAGATAAAATTTCTAAAGGAAGTTAGAAATCTGGTGGCAAAAGAAGAGTTCGAGGATTTAATTATAGTCGGGGACTATAACGGAGTGGTGGATAAAAGGTTAGACAGAACAAGAGAGAATAAAAATAAAGATAACAAATCAGGACAAATCCCGAAAGAAGGAATCAAGATATTAGAGGAACTAAATGTAATTGATGCCTGGAGAGAGCATAACCAAGGCAGTAGGGACTATACCTTTTTTTCGAATAGGTTCTTGACATGGTCAAGAATAGATATGGTGTGGGTGACGAAAAGCTTATGCCCGAGGCTAAAAAAGTTGAAAATTCTTCCTATGATGCATTCTGACCACTGTCCTATGATATTTCATCTAGGTCTGAGAAAGACCCAAAGGAAGTGGAGGCTGAATGAAGCCCTACTTAGAAGAGAAGATCAGGTCCTAAGGTACAAAAAATTATTGAATGAATACTTCCAAATTAATTCGGGTAAGGGAACATCAGAAAGAGTAGTGTGGGACGCCAGTAAGGCGGTGATAAGAGGATATTTTATTCAGCAGAACAGCATCCTAAATAGACAAAAAAGACAATTGGAAGAAGATTTAAACACAAAGATAGGAGAAAAAGAGGGAGAACTAAAAAAACATCCTAAAAATAAAGAAATTAGGTTGCAATTAAACTCCCTAAAAAAACAAAAAGAGATACTGGACTTAAGCAAAATTGAAAAAGATATGAAATTTCTGAAGCAGCAACAATTCCAAAATGCTAATAGGCCTGGGAAATGGTTGGCAGCAAAAGTTAAAAAGAGAAGGCAAAACAGCTATATTACTCAAATAACACATGAAGGACGGACCATCTCAGACTCAAATCATATAAGAGAAAACTTTAGGAGCTTTTATCAAAAACTTTACTCATCAGACAACATAAAAAGAGAAAAGGTACAAGCATATATTAATACAATAAAATTAGATAAGATCTCAGAGCTCCAAAGGGAAGAATTGAACAGGCCAATATCCAAAGTGGAAATACAGAATGCCATCAAGAGGTTAAAAAACAACAAAGCACCTGGCCCGGATGGCCTTACAGCTGTATATTATAAAACGTTTATGGAAGAACTGATACCATCTTTGCAGGAAATTATGAATGAGGCCCTACAAAATTCCACCATTCCGGAATCATGGACAGAGGCCACCATAACAGTGATCCATAAGGAAGGTTCGGACAGGACGGTGATGAAAAATTATAGGCCTATCTCCTTACTTAATCAAGATTATAAAATATATACAGGAATTTTGGCGGAGAGATTTAAGAACTTTCTGGTAAATTGGATAGACCCGGACCAAGTAGGTTTTCTGCCAGGCAGACAGGCTAAAGAGAATATTAGAATAATACTGGATGCTTTGGAATACTATAGATCAAATAGCCAAAAAAAGGCCGCTATGTTATTTGTAGACGCGGAAAAGGCTTTTGATCGGATCAACTGGACAGTAATTACATTAATCATGAGAGAGCTAGACCTGGGGCATAATTTTATCAACGGAGTCTCAGCCATATACCAGAACCCTAAGGCCAAAATACTTATCAACGGAGAGAACACCAAGGAGATATCAATATATAGGGGCACCAGACAGGGGTGCCCGCTATCACCGCTTTTATTCATCATGGCTCTGGAATTACTGATGATAAAGATAAGGAAAAATAAAAAGCTAGTAGGATTAACAATCCCGAACTGTTCCCTAAAAATAAGAGCATATGCAGACGATATTGTCTGCCTGATCGAAGACCCAGTCTGCAATATAGAGGAGTGGCTAAAGGAAATAAATGAGTATGGGGAAATCTCAGGATTCAAAATAAACAGACAAAAAACCAAGATGCTAGTCAAAAATATAGGGAACTCAGAGAAAGAAATTATAGAACAAAAAACAGATATTGAGATAGTAAAGAAAATAAGATATTTGGGAATACTATTATCAACAAATAATCTAGATCTGATAAAAGACAATTACGAAAAGAAGTGGTCGGAGATAGAGCAAAGTCTGAAAAACTGGAACTGTCTAAGATTATCATTGCTAGGGAGAATAGCCTTGATAAAAATGAAGGTACTCCCGAAGGTACTATTCCTCTTCCAGAATCTCCCATTGCTGAAAAACAAAAAAATCCTAATCACATGGAAAAAAGATCTGGCTAGATTTATCTGGCAGGGGAAAAAGCATAGGATAAAATGGAAAACAATGATCGACGATAGGGTAAGAGCTGGATTTGGAGCCCCGGAACTGGAAATATACTATGAGGCCGCTACGCTAGACTGGGTAGTAGAATGGAGTACCTTAAATAATGTGAAGCTGCTCACTCTGGAAGGCTTTGACCTCAGAGTGGGCTGGCATGGTTATTTATGGTACCAAAAAGAAAAAATAGAAAAGAATTTCAACAACCATTCTATAAGGCGCCCACTCTTAAGAACATGGATGAAATATAAGGACAGATTATGCGAAAGGACACCAATGTGGTTATCCCCTGAAGAGGCTTTCTTTAGAAGGCAATACGGAAAAACAATATGGTTGAGATACCACCAAATTCTGGAAAAAAACAATGAGGGATGGAGGTTAAAAGAGTATGAAAAAATAAAAGGGATGGTAGACTCTCTGAACTGGTTTCAGTATGCCCAATTAAAGGAAATATACAAGAAGGATAAAATAAGAGATTTTGACCAGACACGAAACTTTTGGGACAAGCTGATGCAAAAAAATAAAAAAAGAATCTCGAGGTTATATAAAAAGTTGCTGGAATGGGCTACAGAGGAAGAGGTCATAAAAGATAACATGATGAAGTGGGCAAAAAACTTTGGGCATAATATAAAATTAGAAGTTTGGGAGAGAACATGGAGGACGCATATGAAATATACATACTCACATGATTTGAAGGAAAACTACCTAAAGATACTACATAGGTGGTATATTACACCAACTTCTCTCGCTAAGTATAGCGATAGACAAGATTCCAGATGCTGGAAATGTAAAAAGGAAGAAGGGACTTTCTACCACATGTGGTGGGGATGCCGAAAAGTAAAACAATTTTGGAAGAAAATACATAGAGAAATTCAGTTAAGTTTGGGGATCAGTTTTGAAAATAGGCCGGAATACCTCTTATTGGGCTTACTAGATTTTAAATTGGAAAGGAATTTAGAAAAATTGTTCATATACTTTATCACAGCTGCAAGACTAACCCTGGCCAGGAGATGGAGGGAGAAGGAGACCCCCTCACTGGATGACTGGAGATTGAAAATCCAGGAAATTGTAAAGATGGACTGCTTGACCACAGCGTTAAGAGAAAATGCTAATATGGAAAAAACAGATTGGACACTGGTTATTAAATACCTAAAAGAGAAGAAGATAGAATGGATAGTGAAGATTTAAAGAAAAATAGAGTAACGTGCATGTCTACGCCTTTTCTTTTTGAGATTTTGATATGTGAAAGTACTCTAATATGTGATTTAAGAGATGTGACAATGATAACATGATTTAAGTTAAGATATGGCTACCTTGATGTTTATTAAGCAAAAATCGATGGAAACTCACGCCAAGTTACTTTCTTTTCTTCTTCCTTTTCCCCCCTAACCTGTAGCTTTTCCTCCTCCCCCCCTTTGTTCCCTCCCCCTACCCTATACCCGCTGTCGCTTTCCTCTTTTTTTTAATAACTGTGGTTAATGTTTTATATACATGTTTATATGTTGCAAAAACTAATAAAAATTATTTTTTTTTAAAAAAAAAGAAAAATGATGAGGGTGAGCCATATACATGGGTTGAGCTCACAGGAGACAATGCACAACATCGACAGAATTGATAGATGAATGGATGACTCATAACTGTAGTACAGAAAGGAAGAAATATCAGTTTGACAACAAAAGCAACAGATCACATTCATTTCATTTTTCCTTACAAAATATCTTTACGGGGAGTTCCTGAGTTACAAACATCCAACTTACTTATGACTCCACGTTATAAATTGATCGAGACATTTTCAAACACAAAGGTAACTTTAATGTAGTTTTTAACAAAGTGGATTTACAAAATTTCAGCATCAACTAATTTCTTGAATTAAGTTAAACTATTCACTCAAATAAATTAGAAACAGTTCTAAAGAGTGAATAGAATTTACCTTTTGATTATTCACTCAAGGCCTAGTTCTCTTGGATTTTTGCAGAACCAGTACAATATTGGCTTTTTGTTAATCCCTCGGGGTTGGAGAATTACAAGGCTTGGATCTCAAAATCAATCCCTGTGTGTCAGTTGATTTTCTTGTTTTCATATTGGACATTGTTTGGGGACTCCTCGTTTGTTCCAGGCAACTTATTTTTAAAGCTATTAACTCTGAGAGTTTTTCTGGGATTCACATGGAATTAGTAAACTAATGAAAGTGTGGTAAAATGATGAGACAACAAGGGAAGATGACACAAGAATGTCGAACCGGCAGCAAACTCTGATACAGCTTTGGAGGACATGCAAGATGCAAAAATCAACATTAACACACATAACCATATCCAACAACCTACACACCCAAATCTTGCCTGCATAAAAATAACATTTTGATGGTTAAAAAACAACAGAAGGCAGCCTAGCCTCCCTCAAGCAGGGAGTTATGGAGTTGGGAGACTTGGCCATGAGCATATTTTTGTTCACTCTGATTCATCCATGCATGGATGAATCTATTTATCTTCTTGTAATCTGCCCAAATAGGGTGTAATCTGTCCTCAAAGCAGTTTGGGAGAAATGTTTCCTACTTATGATAGCCTATACCCTTGAATAATCCATCCATGCAGTTGTGGAACAAAGAATAAAAGGTGAGCAAGGCTGAGTCATCTGCCTCTCATCTTTCTACTGTCTCTGAGTCAAGAATCTTGATTTCTGTTCATACAAAGGAAAAGTGAGTGACTTCTGAAAACAAACCTCATTAAGAAAAATATGACCAGGGCATGCATATTTAGTCTGGCAACTATTCATAAAAATGTGACAGTGTTTGTTAGGACATCTTTGAAGCAATGATAGGAATCCAACTTTGCTGCCATGAAAGCTTACAATGAAACAAGTTCAAACTTCTCCTTTTAAAAAAAAGTGGAAGAGAGATAATCATAAAAAGCATATTGTTTCCAACTAAGCAATTAAAGAATGTCAGGACATAAACTATGGCAGCTACCTCAGACCAATCGCCTACAGCATTCTGTTCGCCCAGTGCTCCACAGGTTGGCTATGAGAAGTCCACCAGCAAGACAGAAGTCTCCTCCTTGCATTCCCCAGCAACTGTTTTACAGAGGTGTGCCTCTGATACTGGAAGCAATAAAAATCCAGCCTGACAAGTTACCATAACTCCACAAATCTATCTAACCCTCTTTAAAGGTCTTCGTGTTAGCAGGTGTTGTGTAAGTGAAGACCACCGTTTGTCTGAACATTATCTTTGATCATTGTGGTTGCTTTCTTCTGCACTTTCTCCAGAAGTAAATCATATTTATGTATGGTGACTAGAACTGTACATCACATTCCAGATGCTTTTTAAAAAATTCATAGACCACCTTAAATAAGGGAGTAGTGAAATGTACACTTCATAGATATTATTGATAGCAAGTACCATCACTAGTGTATCTTTGCCTTGCCTTCCCCTCCACCATTCTCATATCAGGCTGAGAAACACATCAGCAGATGGAGGGTTCCCCTTCTTTCTTGGATCATTTGGTTTTTGGCCAGCATCCTGGTGACACAAGTAAGAGTTGCAAAGGTGTAAAATTGGGCAAAAAGCATCAATTACTTCCTTTTGCAACATTTTCTTCCAGATTGCATAAAGAGAGCTGCCATGCTCTGCTGTGCTCACCAGGCCCAAATGCTCCCTTTCTACCCATCCTACTTTGGCAGATGTACCAGACTGGATTTCATGCCAAAGTATGCTGGTAGAGCTTTATGGATTTCAGACCTAGCCTCTTTCTGTACATGGCCTCCCTAGCTCATGTCATTTTAATTGACCTAGCTATGTGCAATGTAAATGTGTCCAGTACTGGAGTGCTTACTTGTAGACGTGTCGTCTCTTTTCTTCATTCTTCCCTTTGGAGACTTAAGCAGATTATAAAAACAAAGCAGGAAAGGTTATCTGATGCCTATAATATCCAGTTACATTAGTCATCATTCTTTTACTGATGTAATGGCAAAAGGTTAATCTAAAAAGGAGCAGGATAAATCTCAGGTTTCACACACAGACTAGGCTGGTCACAATGAGTGTTGACTCTTTTAGCAAGCGAAAAGTTATTTACAGATATGTTTTCTATTCAGAACTAACCAAGAAAACACACACACACGTAAACACAAAAATCACCTGAAGAACACGTCATTCTTTGCAAATATACAAAGCAGTCAGTAGTTAAGAGGTCATAGTAGTCCTGCTGTGGTTATGTTAATAACATAAGGTGTTGCTAGGAAACTCTACAGTTTACATGGAGTTTCTGATAGGGGGGAAGAGGGGGTCACAAGGACCTAAAACTGCCTCCCAAGAATGCATTCTAGGATCAGTGCCATCTTCTGACACCTGTATAAAGAGAATTGTATGGCAAACAGGAATATGAAAATACAAGACTAAGTTGGCAATACTCCAGTGACAGATTACATCTCAATGAAATTTGTTGTGCAAGTTGTTTTTGAAGCAGAATTCTTGTGAGTTCAAAAATTACAGCAACCACTGGTGAAATAGGAAGCAGATATATTTTAGAATGCGAAAACTCAACTAAAAACAGCAACTACAGTTACCACAGTTCTGCAACTTTACTCCAACCATAGCTGAATGAGTATTCAATGCATTATGCCTCAAGTTTAAAATTATATAACTGTACTCTTGTATTGGAGAGAAGTACATTTTAGTTATATTATAAGGCACTATGGTGCATCTGTTGGATATGTATCTTGTATGAATTGTGTAGTTACATAATGTGTCATGAAAGCCGGTGTGAGTCACCTTTTAAAGTCACAGAGTTGGTGAGATCTTTGAAAGTCAGAGGAACTGCCTTCAGCTAATAATTTAGATGGAAGCTAAACTGGAGATGGGGAGAAGAGCAATTGTGGTGACTCACTAGGATAATTGACACAAGTTATTTCACAATGGAAAAGCAGCCTTAGTAGATAAAAATTTCTAACCCATTGGTTGTATGTTTCAGCTCTTGTATTATTGTGAATGTGAATGACTTTCATCCTGGACTTTCAAAGTGTAGACCATGGGTGCTCACACTTTTTCAGCATGGGAGCTACTGATTAAAAAACCAAGTCCCAAAGATCACCTACCCAGAAATGTAAAACGTATAACTATTTTCATATTTATTTATTTATATTTATTATTCATTTTTATGTACCTCTCCTTCCAGCAGGCTCGGGGCAGTTTACATAAAATGAAGTTATAAAACATCAACATTTCAATTTAATAATAACAATATAAAACAGAGCATAAAAATACATCCAACCACCCCATTTCTCCCACACTGCCATATTACCACACACATTATCAGCCAGAAAGTAAGAAGAGAGGCTTTTGAACTGCAAGGCCATTTAATACTCAGCAAGGTAAACAAAGGGGCATGCAAAAATACACCCAACCACCCCATTTCTCCCACATTTCCATATTCCCCAACATATATTTCTCAAGGAACAAAGCAAGCAGAGAGGCTTTGGAGCTAAAAGGCCATTTTTAAACATTAAAAATAAACAAAGAGACATGCCACAGAACAATCAAGCACCCACCCCAAAGTAAAAAGACCGATCTTTGAGATGCGGTAAGGAAATGACCCCAAAGCGTCCTTCTTCTCCTCCTCCGTAATTGCTCCTATTTCCACGCCGTTAGCATGTGTGCCGCCTCCAAGAGCTCACGAGAAGTCCGAGAGGCAGAATGGGCGCTTCTGCGCATGCGCGCGGGGCCAGCCATGCATCGCGTCATTCAGGCCCGCCCCCTTTGGTCTCCTACAACTCTGAGTGGCTGGAGAAGGACGGAGGGAGGAGGAGGAATCCAAAAGAGGGGGCCCATTCTGCCTCTTGGACTCTGGAGCTTTTGGAGGCGGCGCACGAGCAGGGAGCGGGGAGGAGCAATGACGGAGGACTTCTTTGCAGTGTGCAGGGGCGCATAAAGAGGACCAACAGCAAAAAACCTGGTCAGGGGCCTGAAGATCACCAGGATGAGGCCTGAAGATCACCCTGGTGATCCCGATCACCATTCTGAGCACCCCTGGTGTAGACCTATTCACTCTGTGTATAATCTTAAAGCTGTTACATTCTCTTTTGCACTTGCTTCTGGCTCAGCAATCCATATCATTTTGAATCGGTACCTTTGATAACTATTTCATGCCACCATTATGGACACAGTATTACTACCTTTGAACAGAATTTCTGAATTGTTTTTCTAGGGACAATTTGAGCAAGCAAAAACAAAAAACACATTTCCCTTTTGCATTTTTTCTTTTTTCCATTTTATATCAACTAGTTCTCTCTTTTTCTACTTATTCTAGTCAACAGTATATGTCAATTAGAAATCTACTCCAAATCAAATATACTCTGGATGTACAGTCCCTTAAGGTGTATGTGTGCATTCTTGTTAAAACAGTCTCGTTCTTGTTCCACAAGGCAAACATTCTGGGGGCATCATTTTGGCATGATACTAACTGTAGGAATACTGTGTTACACAATTATAAGAATTGTAGCCTGTACTAGAATCTGTTTATCATTCCTATAAATACACACCTTTATAATGTCACCTTTATAATGTCACTGCTGAGTCTAAAGCAGCATTTCTCAACCTGGCAGTCAGGACCCCTGGCTGGATTGCGAGTGGGGTTTCAGAGGGGTCGCCAAAGACCATCAGAAAACAAGTATTTCTGATGATCTTAGGAATGAACCCCTTTGGCAGAAAAGGCTGAAGATACTTCTGCCTATCCTTCTTTTTCTTCTCCTCCTGCTGTGCTTGGCCTGTTTCTGAGACTCCAAGCTGAAAGGAGAGAGCAGGCATGCTCCCCACATGGCAATGTGGTGCCAAATTTGGTCCAGATCCATAGCCGTTTGGGTTCACAGAACTCTCCGGAAGTAGGTGAACTACATCTCTCCTAAATCACTGTCGATTCCTCCCAAACCCCTCCAGTATTTTCTGTTGGTCATGAGGGTTCTGTGTGAGAAGTTTGGGCCAATTTTATCATTGGTGAGGTTTACGAGGCTCTTTGATTGTAGGTGAACTACAAATCCAAGCAACTACAACTCTCAAATGTAAAGGTCAATTTTCCTCAAACTCTACCAGTGTTTACATTTGGGCATATGAGTATTCATGCCAAGTTTGGTCCAGATCCATCACTGTTTGAGTCCACAAACAATGTGGTTTGTGGATGTAGGTGAACTACAACTCAAGGTCAATGCCTACTAAACCCTTCCAGTATTTTCTGTTGGTCATGGGAGTTCTGTGTGCCAAGTTTGGTTCAATTCCATTGTTGGTGAAGTTCAGAATGCTCTTTGATTGTAGGTTAACTATAAATCCCAGCGGCTACAATTCCCAAATGACAAAATCAACTCCCACCCCCACCCCCCACTCAACCCCACCAGTATTCAAATTTGGGTGTATGGGGTATTTGTGCCAAATTTGGTCCCGTGAATGAAAATACATCCTGCATATCAGATATTTACATTACAATTAATAACACTAGCAAAATTACAGTTATGAAGTAGCAATGGAAATAATGTTATGGTTTGGGGTCACCATGACATGAGGATCTGTATTAAGGGGTCACAGCATTAGGAAGGTTGAGAAACACTGACCTAAAGGAATTGTTTTGTTGTTGTGATAACATTCCTACTGCTGAGGAGGGGTTTAAAAGGCCATAGAAAATATAGTAAAAGTGTTACTGGGCACAGAGCTTCCAACGGATAGAGCGTTAAGGCGAGAAGGGGGGGGGGGAAACTGCACTGAAGTGGTACTTCTGGACGAGAAGCAGCTCAAAGGGAAGCCACCTGTCCCATTCTCTTAGGCCAGGCTCACAATTCCCAACAGCAAAAGTATAGAATTCTACAGTTTGCACCAGGATTGGATAAGGAGATTCTAGACATGAAGAGGAAAGCTTGCTGGTGCTGATTTGCATGTCAATACACCAAGAGTGCTTCCCAGCCCCTCCCAGCTCACAGCTAGCTGAGAATCTTGGGAACTAATAGAGAACACTGGTCTCAGTTTTGCCGGTGCCTTGATCTTTGCCAGAGTGAGGTTTCAATGGCAAAATAGCAGAACGGTTTGCAGATATTCCCATCTTACCCTTTGGAATATGGCAGTGCTATTAGCACTTGGGAAAAGAATCCCACCAGTAATTGTTCCGCTGAAGGAAATGTAAGTGCAGTCCTCTTGCAGAAAATAACAGGTTATCAGTATGCTTAAAGGTCAGATCCCCATTTAAAAGCCTTTATAGGCATAGAAAGATCATTATGTTGGCCTTGTCTAAAATTTCACCTCAATATTTTTTTTCCTTTTGTGTAGTGAAAGACTTATCTTCCTACATGTAAACCGATAGGAGATGATAACATAAATTGTGATTATATTTCAAAGGAAACATAGTACCTCTATACTGAAATTGATTTTAATCCTCTCAGTACTTAATTGTTTCATATTTGCTTTAATTGGCTTTTTTAAGAGACAGCTTTATAATAGAATATTAATATGTAAGACAATATTGCAGAGAAAATAAATAAACTAGCAAGCAAGACTTCTACATCTACAAGCCAGCAAGATAATCCTTGTCACCAGTGACAAGAAATGCAAAAGCCTGAGAAGGAAGACATACTATATACTTGATATAAATTGAACTTCTTGTTGTTCATTTGTTCAGTCGCATCCGACTCTTCATGACCTCATGAACCAGCCCACGCCAGATCTCCCTGTTGGCCATCACCACCCCAGCTCCTTCAGAGTCAAAACAGTCACTTCAAGGATACCATCTATCCATCTTGCCCTTGGTCGGCCCCTCTTCCTTTTCCCTTCCATTTTCCCCAGCATCATTGTTTTCTCTAAGCTTTCCTGTCTTCTCATTATATGGCCAAAATCCTTCCCTCCAATGAGCAGTCGGGCTTTATTTCTTGAAGTAATAAATTGAACTATGGTCTACCTTTTATGCCACAGGCACTATTGGTCTTGGTTACTTGGTTTTGAGCACTAATAAAGACAAGTATTATTTTACAAATGTGACTGTAGTGGAATACCAATTGTGTTTTCTCTTGGAGCTATCATTCTTACTACCTTTTCACAGGGGTTTCCAAGCATTAGCAAAGGAGTTATAAAAGGATGGCAGCCATCACAGCTAGATAGGAAAAACAACAACAGAACTTACACTGGATATTCTACATGGTTATTATAGTCAAACTGAATTTCTGTTTCTAATATACACAGCTAGCTTCTCCAATGTGCTGAAACATACATACATAAGGGTTCACCAGGCAGTTAGTTTGTCCCACTGTCATGAGTATGTTGGGCTGAAGCAATGCAAAACCTTTCCAGATGACTGAGGCAAGTTCCCTTCTTTGAAATTAAATGTTGTAGGTACATCAGAAGTGTGAAGTGAAGAACCTTTGGAATTAACGAGCAACTTTAATTTGTAATATTTGCAACATGGGTCACAATACAGGTATTCTTGGGCGCCCCACCCACCCTGCTATCCACAATCAATTCTAAATTTGACTCCAGAGCCAGGTGGGAATAGGCATAAAGGCATGTTGTTATCATTTACTAGCACCTAGAGCTGTTTAAATGTTCTATACCATTAATAACCCCCTTTCATTTACCAAGCTGTCTGAGATTGTCAGGAGATCTAATCCAAATGCATACAGGAACCAAGTTTGGGCAAATGTTGGCTTAGAATAAGCAATGTAGAACAGTCATATAAGAGATATGATGCTGAGGCTGCCCAGGCATCCCTGGTGACCCATATTGTTGCCTGACCATAAATGTTCTGAAATGTTACGTATATTTTATTAGGTATAAGACACAATGAATGTAAAGGGCCTTCTTTCCAAAAAAATATACACAAATATGCAGTGCACATTCCTGTTTTGGCTTCTTTGAATCACCATATGGTGAACTGTTTACTAAAGAGATATTTCATCAGGCAAGAAACCCAGGAGATCCTACTTTTTAGCCACTTTTTGACTTCTATCCAGGAACTTTGTATTATTTTTGAATGGAATGGCTTGCAGCCAGGGGGTTGGACTGGATGGCCCTTCTGGTTTCTTTCAATTCTATTATTCTACCAGGAGCTCACACCAGCAGCTTGATATGTTTCCTACATTTGGAAGAAGGAGTAGGCAAATGTAAGAGCAACTTGCTTTGCATTCAGAATATCTCCGGTTGGATCCCTGGCATCACACAATATGGCTTGAAAAGCTCCTAGTAGAAAAGCTAGAGAAATATTGCCAATCAATATCAATAATACAGAACTAGATGGACCAATGGTCTGACTATTAAGGTTACTTTCTATGTTCCTAGTGGACAAGTTTGATGGGCTGGTCTACAAACATATTTAAATGCTTTGTTTAAAAAAAACACCCCAACTCCTCTTTTCAAATCCTTTACAGCACAAAGCAGCTGGACTTAAATATCATATGGCTATAGTATTTTTATTTGCAATAGTCCTTTCCACTCCGAGGCATTCTGGTTTACAGGATCAGCTCAGTCCAGAATGAAG
The DNA here is from genome assembly GCA_030556195.1 of Anolis apletophallus. Classification (NCBI taxonomy): domain Eukaryota; kingdom Metazoa; phylum Chordata; class Lepidosauria; order Squamata; family Anolidae; genus Anolis; species Anolis apletophallus. Next base: position 70,861,465 of record JARBWK010000002.1, on the reverse strand, counting down.
AATTCTGCACTCTTTACTTTACTCCCTTTGGGTTCATGACTCATCCAATACTACCCTTCCTATCAGGATAATGTACTCGGTCAGTTAGACATCTGCAACATGAAAGAATACAGCATGCAGATTGTAGCTTCAGTTTCCATGTGTCTATTAAGACAAAACTGGAATTCAGTTCCAAGTACAGCAGTGGCAAAGCTGAAACTAACCACAGCACAAGTCATCATGCCTCAAAGCAGGGATGGGCAACAGGCAGCCTACATGTAACTTGTGGTCTTTGGTCCCTCCAAATGTGGCTCCCACAGCCTCCAGATCCTTAAAAATATTTGGGATAGGATCTGATTTTTGCCTTCAAATGGTCCCAAAACATCCAAAACTACCCCCAAATTACAGTGGTTTGGCCCCCTCTAACCCCAAAATTTCCACACACAGACACAAACTAATCCAAGGGGGGGGGGGGAGCAGCTGAAAACTGGCTAAAATGGCAACTGGAAGTGACATTGCCTCCTCGCACCACAGGGTGGGCGTAGGGAGCAAAAATGGCCCTTGCCCAGTTGCTCACCCCTACCCTACAGGCATTGTTTTAACCACCCATCTGTTATGATCATGGCCCTTGACCCTGCAGCCTCACAGCATTTTGGAGCCTGAATGAACATGGAAAAACCCTAACACAACATGTCAAACTAAACCATTTTTTGTTAATAGATTGTTACTTCAGGTTGACACATTAACTCCAAAGTCCTCTTCCAGTTAAAGCATGCAGAGCATCTATGTCTACAGACAGAGAGAAATAGATAGATTTTTCTAACTTTAACAATAATTATCTACCGGGGGGTGTTGCAGAAAACAGGGGCAAATTTCCCTAAGGACTCTTGCCAAGACAGCCACTAAAACACTAGACATATAGTAAATCATCCCAGTGAAAGGTCATGGTATGAGCAGCAGGTACAAGACATTGCATAAAAAGCATTTCTATGCACTTATGGGTTCTTCAGTGTGACAAATAAAATGAGAGAAAGGTGTTTAAAGCATACAGAGCAATAGTCAATATGTTCTCACAGAGGCCAATAAAACTGTGAGCAGCAGGCAGGACAATCCTCTATGCAGGGCACAAGGGATTGTAAAGCCATTTGAATACAAGAAACAGTACTATTTTATCCATGACCTGGAACTTTTTTATGTACTGACAGGGAGAGAAGATGCCAGCTGACTTCCAGGTTGCCACTGGGGCTTATTGGCTAAGTTGATATGATGTTATGCAACATTCATGCCATGACCATTTGAGCTGCAGGGCCAAATGATGTATTATACTAAGAGGCTTATCGCTTTCGGCCAATTAAATGTTAAATTGAAGGTGTATCTCATCAAGAAAGAAAAAATTGTTAAGGGGAGATGTTTAGGAGCACTCGCTCTTTAATGGACCTTCTAGTTCACCTATCCCAGGACAGAACTGACACAGAGAGGTGCACATGTGCATTTCCTAACCTCTAAAAGAAGCTACAATGATTATGTGTAATGATCCTATAAGAGACATTGGGTGCATGCAGCTTGATATCTCTTTAACCACCATGGCTAATTGTTATGAAATCGTGGGAGTTATAGGTTTACAAAGTCTTCAGCCTACTCTGCCAAATAGTGCTGGCGCCTTGCCAAACAACAATTTTCCACAGCATGGAACAGTGGCAGTTGTAATGGTGTCAAACTGTATTCATTCTACAGTATAGATGCAGCCATTGTCAGACTCCCATTTCCATAATCTCTGAGCTGTATGGAACCCAAGGTCTTTCCCAGATATGATCCCTCCCTTCCTTGGCCCCAAGCCTCGACCTGGATATAACATTTCCTTGCCAGAGACAAGCACTATGTTGGACTCAATAAATATTAAACAGTATTAATTGTTTCTGTTTATCACAAAGACCCAGAGCAGAATCCATTGTACCTTTGGGGTTCTCTAAATGTCACACAGAGGCTAGGCGCAATCTTTGTCTCTTAGATAGCTTTGACACTCATGGGTAATATGTATATAGCCTGGGGACCCAATATACTTCTTGGCAGGTTTGACATTGGGGAAACAACCAATTCTGTAAACATCTCTAAAATAACACCTATAAAATGCAGTAAGAAAAAAGAAAATTACTCAAGATATTACAGATTTGCCAAATGTGAAAGAAAAGCTTTCCACAATTTGCCTTAAATTTATCAGTGTAACATTGTACATGCCTATTTAGAAACACTGAACTCCACTTTGCTCATTGAGCTTTACTCCCTTGTCAACTGTACATAGGATCCTACTGCCAATATCATAAATCCAAATCTATTGGTGAGGATTTTTGTATAAATCTCAGTGTTACCTCCATGACCTTATGAAATGTGATCTCGTTTTCTTTTTCTTTTACCACTTTTAGCTATCCCACAACTACAGGAAAGGGGAATTTTTGACATCCACACACATTTTAAAAGCTTATCACCTCCCTCCCTTTCCTGGCTCAGTTCCCCCCTCACACTATATGAAAATTCATCTTTGTTTGGGAGACCTATTCAAAAGTGGCTCAGCTGCTTATATGTGTAAAATGTTTTTTTAAACACCTGCATAGCCCATTCTCTCTGCTTCCTGATTTCCAGAGCATAAAAAAGCAGACGGTTGGAATAGCAGCCACCTCTTCTCTTCTCTCTGGCTGCCTGGCAGCAACTCAGGCCATGCTTGGGCAACCTGCTTAACATGCGCCCCTTCCTGCCAATTCAAAAATTCAATTTTCTGAGAAGTACTCATGCATACCAAATCAGAAACTGTCTTGATCTTCCAATACAGAAGAGTTTTCATATCCAGCATGCCCAAAATAATTATGCCCATCCTAACACTGCTCCAAAAGGTAAATTTTTTTTGAGGAGGCAGTGTTGAATGACAGCCATACAGTTACAAATTTCAATTAACACTCAGCACAAGCAATGCTCTTAAGGTGCAAAGGATATCCCACTCTTGTAGTAATTTCCTAGACCAGCGTTTCTCAACCTGGGGGTCAGCGCCCCTGGTGGAGTCACGAGGGGGTGCCAGAGGGGTCACCAAAGACCATCAGAAAACACAGTATTTTCTGTTGGTCAGGGGGGTTCTGTATGGGAAGTTTGGCACAATTCTTTAGTTGGTGGGGTTCAGAATGCTCTTTGATTGTAAGTGAACTATAAACCCAGCAACTACAACTCCCAAATGCCAATGATTATTTCCCCCCAAACTCCACCATTCTTCACATTTGGGCATATTGAGTATTCATGCGAAGTTTGGTCTTGATACATCATAGTTTGAGTCCACAGTGCTCTCTGGATGTAGGTGAACTACAACTCCAGAACTCAAGGTCAATGCCCACCAAGCCCTTCCAGTATTTTCTGTTTGTTTGTATATTTATTTATTTACGGCATTTGTATCCCGCCGTTCTCAGACTGAAGGTGCCTCAAGGCAGTTTACAGTCGGTAATAATTCAATGCCCCAGCAGACATAGCATACAACTAAAAACATTTAGCATATAATATAAAAACCATACCAAACCAATAAAAACATAGATCACCAGCGTCCACTTATGAAACTAATTTTTCAGTCGCATTGTCAAATCGTTCCATAGTTCCATATTTACCTGTTACACTGCATTTGCGAAAGCTTGCTCAAAGAGCCAGATTTTAACTTTTTAACAAAATGTTAAGAGGGAGAGGGGCAATCTAATATCCCTAGGAAGGGCGTTCCACAGCTGAGGAGCCAGCACTGGGAATGTGGCGCAGCTGGCTGGGTGTCAGCTGCATAAGATCTCTACTGACCAGAAGGTCCTGAGTTCGAGGCCTGCCTGGGTCGGGGTGAGCTCTCGACCAATTTGTGTAGCTCGTTGTCAACCTTTGCAACTCAAAAGACAGTTGCATCTGTCAAGTAGGAAATTTAGGTACCACTTTGTGGGGAGGCTAAATTTAACTGATTTCTGGAATGTTAAATTGCCTCTATGTCTGTCTATATATGTTGTATGTCAATGGCATTGAATGTTTGCCTGTATATGTACATTGTGATCCGCCCTGAGTCCCCTGTGAGGTGAGAAGGCAGAATATAAATGACATAAATAAATAAATAAATAAATATATCACTGAGAAGGCCCTGTCTCTCATTCCCGTCAGCTGTTAGTCATGGGAGTTCTGTATGCCAATTTTGGTTCAATTCCACTGTTGGTGGAGTTCAGAGTGCCCTTTGATTATAGGTTAACTATAAATCCCAGCATCTACAACTCCAAAAATGGCAAAATCAACCCCCCCCTCCAAAAAAAATCCCTGCCAGTATTCAAATTTGGGTGTATGAAGTATTTGTGCCAAATTTGGTCCAGTGAATGAAAATACATCCCGCATATTAGATATTTGCATGAAGATTTGTAACAATAGCAAAACTACAGCTATGAAGTAGTAATGAAAATAATTTTATGGTTGGGGGTCACCACAATATGAGGAACTGTATTAACTGTATTAGGAAGGTTGAGAAACACTGTCATAGACTGATGAGTTAAGGGCCCCTGGACAGTTGGAGCAAACCCTTGGTATTGAATTCTAAACTTCATAGAAAACCTATATAAAGGCAAAATATGCACAGGAGTGCAATTTCCACTTTAAAAAAAATAATCCAATAGACGGATAAAGAATAACACCCTTTAAGACAGAACAGTCGCTGGCTCAGGCCTGGAAGTAGATTTCCACAAGCCCGACTCCCTAAGTTTTTTAACCCACAGTTCCAATCTTGGCACTGAGCATAATTTGAAAAGACAGGCAGATGTGTGGGTTTCCTGATCTCATTTGTGCTGGGAAACATGGGAAACCCACACACTTTCTCTTTACAAACAAGGAGCTGCGGTTTCTTTTTAACTCTCCTGAGGAAATGAACAGTGAGGTTCAAAAAGCCACCAGCCAACCCAGCACCCAACAGACTTGCACCTTAGCAGTGATTATTATTATTATTACTGTGGCAAGGCCAGGGAGGCCATCCAGTGCGGCAGGAAGAATCAAGTCATCTGAATCCAATCCTAGTTCTGCTTTGAAATGATGCTAAACTGGGAAAGATCCAATAACAGACACCGCCATGTGCTGCAAAATGAATCCCATTCTGGGAAGAAGGTGGGACGTAAACCCAACAAGTAAACAAATCAACATACACACAGTGAAGGAGAAGGCACTGAGAAACTGGTTTCAATGTGTTCTCGAAGGCGTTCATGTCCAGAATCAATGGGTTGCTGTGAGTTTTCCGGGCTGTATGGCTATGTTCCAGAAGCATTCTCTCCTGATGTTTTGCCCACATCTATAGCAGGCATTCTCAGAGGTTGAGGGGCCCTTAAGCTCTGAGGATGCCTGCCATAGATGTGGGCAAAATGTCAGGAGAGAATGCTTCTGGAGCACGTCCATACAGCCTGGAAAACTCACAGCAACCAAAAACTGGTTTCAGTTCTTACTTTGAATAACTTCAGTGGGGATGTTTTGCCAGCTGGAGCCAAACCACTTCTCCCTTGAAGAGTGGCACAGAAAAGAGCACAAAACGTGACATAAACAAGGCTGCAAAAATGCACAGTGACAGGCTCAAAATTGGGACTTCGATCCCAAATAGAGTCACAGAATCATAGTTGGGATAGACCACAAGGGCCACCCAGTCCAACCCCACTCTGCCATGAAGGCACATACACACACACACACACACACACACCCCAATCCTGTGATCCCACTACCAGCAAGTGGAAGCCTTACCAACTTCATCGTCATGTTGTTCTGTTCCCAGCGCCACAGCATCACACTCATCTTCTTCGGCCGGAGCACCAAGAAGCACCTGCCCAGGGGCTAGGAAGCCATCATCTCAGGTGCGTTTCCACTGCGGGACCTTGTAATCCGGAGCCCGCCCGCCCAGTTGGGTGAAGACGGGGCTTCCTCATGGTGATAGTGTTCGGGAAAGGGAGCTCTTCTTCCGTACGCAGAGCACAGTCGGGCACATGATATGCAAACTCCTCTCCCTCTTTCTCCCTCCCTCTTAGGCTCTCTCAAGCCAAATCAAACAACTTCTCCTGAAAGGGAGGAGGAGGAGGAGGCAGCTGGGCTGCGGGATTGAAAGCCGGGCAAGGCCCTCCCCTCTCCGATCGGGCATTCCTGGTTCAATGGTCCGCTCCTAGTTTCGGAAGGGAAGCACTTTAACCCCTTCAGGGACGCAGCCTGGGAGCAGGAGGAAGAGAAAGGGATTGAGCAAATGAGGGAGGGGGTGGGAGATGGGGTGGAAAGGAACCTCTGGGGAGGTAGAAGAAATTTGCTTGAGGTAGGGAGCGAAAACACTGCAAGGAGGGAGGACATTGAGCCATCTTCCCCAAATAACAACAAGCAAAGTCTGGATTTTGGATGTTGCAATCCCAGGCGACAGAAGGATTGAAGAGAAACAATCAGAAAAGCTAACAGGATAGGAGGATTTAAAGATCAAACTGCAAAGACCCTGGCACAAGCCAGTAAAGGTGGTCCCAGAGGTGATCGGCACACTGGGTGCAGTGCCTCAAGACCTTGGCCTGCACTTAATAACAATTAAGTGATCTTGTTTGCTGTGGACTCATCTTTTTGTGTTTATAATAATAATAATAATAATAATAATAATAATAGAATTGGTGGGATCATGAACCTGCAAAGGTAGTAGAAAATGAACATGCAAAATTACTGTGGGACTTTTGAATCCAGACTGACAAACTTTTGGAACACAATACACCAGGCATCATGATTGTGGAAAAGAAAAAGGTTTGGATTATTGATGTTGCCATACCAGGTGACAGCCGAATTGACGAAAAACAATAGGAAAAACTCAGTCATTATCAGGACCTCAAAATCTAACTGCAAAGGCTCTGGCATAAATCAGTACAGGGGGTCCTAGTGCTCATCGGCACACTAGGTGCCGTGCCAAAAGATATCAGCCGGAATTTGGAAACAATAAACATTGACAAAATTACAGTCTGTCAACTGCAAAAGGCCACCTTACTTGGATCTGCACTCATCATTCAAAAAATACATTACACAGTCCTAGATGCTTGAGAAGTGTTCAACTTGTGATTTTGTGATACGAAATCCAGCATATATACCTTGTTTGCTATGACATACTGTGTTTTTGTGTCAGTAAAATAATAATAATAAGGATTTGAGGATAGACCTGCAAAGACTCTGGCACAAGCCAGTAAAGTTGATCAGCACACTGGGTGCAGTGCCTCAAGACCTTGGCCTGCACTTAATAACAATGGACACTGACAAAATTACCATCTATCAACTCCAAAAGGCTACCTTACTTGGATCTGCATACATTATTCGCCGATACATCACATAGTCCTAGACCAGACCTGGGCAATTGCTGGCCCTCCAGGTGTTTTGGACTTCAAATCCCAGAAATCCTAACAGCTGGTAAACTGGCTAGGGTTTCTGGGAGCTGAAGTCCAAAACACCTGAAGGGCCAGCAATTGCCCAGGTCTGTCCAAGACACTTGGGAAGTGCCTGATGTGTGATCAAATACAAAAACAAGCATAGCGATCTTGTTTGCTGTGTGCAACTTATCTTGTATCTAATAATAACAACAACAACAACAACATATTTGTATACCATCCTGTCTCCCCAAGGGGACTCAGGGCGGTTTCTAACATATAAGGCAAAACATTCAATTGCCCGAAAGGATGTCATACAGACAAATTAAAACAAACATTATAAAACATAAACACCTGCTAAAACATACGCAAAAATTTAAAACCCAATTTCATTATAGCTCCATCAGATGGGTTCAGAATATCAACGGCAACTATTAAAAGAGCTGGGCAAAGGGTAGTGCAACAGAGTATCATAGGGCTGGCTGGGTGGGTGGGTGGATAACTTGCAGAACAGAGTACTATGTAATGGCCTAGGGACTATTCTCGAAAACCTGCTGGAACATCCAGGTTTCCAGGTCCTTTTGGAAGGACAGTGTGGGGACCTACCTTATCTCTCTGGGAAGGGAGTTCCAGAAACAGGAGGCCACCACCAAGAATGCATTCTCCTTCATCCTCACCAACTGTGCTTGTGACGGTGCCTCCCTGGCAAATGTTAGAACCCATGCCAGTTTATAGGAGGAGATGCAGTCACAAAGATAGGCAGAGCCCGAACTGGTTAGTGCTTTGTAGTTCATAACCTGCACCTTAAATTGGGGCTGAAAACTTATTGGAAGCCAGTGGAGCTCCTTTAATAGGGGCATCGTGCATTTCCTATAATTAGTTCCAGTTAGAAGACTTTTGCCCACTCAATGCCATTTTCCCTTAGTCCTATAATTCTAGCAACATCACCCAAGGAGACTTTCTGCTGTGCTTTCTGCAACCGGACTTGCCTATCTTGGATTGGCCTTTTTAATCATCAACGCGCTTGTAAAAAGCATGGGGCGAGTCCTACAGAATGAGGCACTTGCAACTATTCACACCTAAAAGTCTTATGAGCCAGCATAGAGGAGTCATTTGCATGTTGGACTACTCTAAAAACCAGGGTTTGAATTCCTGCTCAGCCATGTAATCCCAATGGGTGACCTTGGCTGAGTCACACTATCTCAGCCTCAGGGGAAAAAACAGGAGTTTCCCCTTGCTGTGTGCACATGCACACAAAAGTCCTTATATTTATTTCATTTCCACCCCATTGGTAAAGTTGCCTGCCTATTTTCTTCGGGGGCCAAACTGTATTTCTACATACCAGACCAATGTTTTAAGCTTCTGCAATAAGGGGCTGAATGAAAATGTCTGGGAGTAGTGGTGCAGAATGTTTATTTGAGATACCTTGTTTTTTGGTCCCCGGCCTTCATTACACCTGATCGAATTTGTTGGTGTCCCCTTCCGCACAGCTGAATAAAATCCCACATTTCATTGATGTATTTGTTTACTGCCTTTCTCACTCGGGGGGGGGGGAGAATGGGGACATGGACTCAAGGCATATTAATGGCAAAAAAAATCAATGCCAACCTACAATAACACAAAAAAATCATAAAAACTAATTATGCTTATAACTTTTGCTTAAAATAATTAAAACCTTTAGACATATAACATAAACAAAATGTAAACTTTCAAAGAAAATATTAATATTATCCTAGTATAAATATTAAAATCACACAATAAAAAATACACCATAGCCATTCTGATTGCCATTCCGATTGAACTGGAATATATTATTTATTTATTTATTTATTTATGGCATTTATATGCCGCCTTCTCACCCCAAAGGGGACTCAGAGTGGCTTACAAGATATAATATCGCGCCTCCCTCTCGCTCTCGATTAGAAACGAGCTGAGAGCGAGGGGTAAGATGGCGCGCATCCTTGAAGACGCCCAGGGAGACCACGCTTCCCCCCCCCATCGCAGAAGGAGGAGGAGGCACCTGAACGCAGGCGCACACGCCATCAGCGACGGCGCCGGAAGAGGAGAGCTTCGGCATCCGCCCCCCCGGCTGACGTCTCGGAGGAGAAGAGTGGTGTGAGGGAAGTGACGTGGGAGGAGTCCCCAGCCCCCCACACTCGGGAAGGAGGCGGGCTGAGAAGGAGGCGCCGACGGAAGCGTCATCGTCGTCGGCCACGTGGCAGAGGCAAGCCCCTTCTGGCCTCCTCCAACATCCATTCTTCCGCCGCAGGGCCCTCCCCCTCCCCTCTTCCATTAGAGGGGGGGGGAATACCGAGAGAAGGAAGATAGACAGCGCCACCTAGGGATCGGAGGTCCACTATTGCCACCAGCAGCATCCGGGAACATTGAACTCCGAGCACTGGTTCAAGCGCCAGCTCAAGCGGTGTCTTCGGTGCATCAGAGATCACAGAGGGAAGCAGCTAACACCACTCCGAGGGCACGGGGTAGCAACTCCCAGTCAGAGGCGAGGCCACCCCCCAGACGGAGACTTTCCCTAGGACAGCCACCAGGACAGAAGAAGGATAATGTGAATACCATGGACCCCCTCCCCGGTGCGGCTATTGCTAAGCCAGGAAACGGGGGATATAGATCCAGGACCTTCTGGGGGGCAAGTTTTAACAACTGGAGCCACAGAGATTCGGTGGACTCCTCCCACGTGCCTCTCCAACCCCCAAATCAACCGGGCCGAGGACCGGCTGAGCAACCCCGGCACCCCCACCCTTTTCGGAGGGCGGGCAGGGAGCCGGACACCTAGTCAGGTCACTTAAGAGGGATGGGCAGGGGCGGGCAATTCGCGTGATCTCGGGTAGGGGTAATAGGGACGGTAGCCGTAGGCCTTATGAGAGAGAGCAGAGGAGCCGTAGGAAGGCTCATCCTCCCTCTGACCTACGTGCTATCCCGAAGTACGCAGATGGTGAGTTCCCAACTTCCTCTCCTCCAACTCTGATCCTGGCCAACGCTAGATCCGTGCGAAACAAATCAGGGACCATTAGGGACCTCCTCCTAGAAAGGAGGGCCGACCTTGCCTGTCTCACTGAGACATGGCTTCAGGAAGGAGACGACGTCATCTTGCACGAGATTACAGGGTTTGTGGCCAGCCATCAGACGAGGACAGAGAGGTGGGGGGGGGGAGGGGTGGCCATTCTCAGCCGAGACACTATTAATTCCAGGACGATTCCGACAGCGAACATTCCTGGGATGGAGTGTGCGGGCCTGGTGTGGGATTTGGGTGAGAGCGTAGCCTTCCTGTTGGTGTACCGTGCACCCGACGCACCAGCAGGAAGTCTGCCTAAGCTGCTGGAGGTGGTTGCAGAGTGGGCATTGAGATTTCCTAGATTTATTGTTCTGGGGGATTTCAATGTCCACGCCGACACCACCTCCCCGTCAACTGCAGCCATGGACCTGGTGTCTACCATGGAGGCACTAGGACTCTCACTCTGTAAGACCGGCCCCACCCACCATGCAGGACACACACTAGATCTGATCTTCGCTGCCGGAATTCAGGTGATCCTAACCTCCACTACGGAGGTTCCATGGTCGGATCACAGTGTTCTGGAAGTCCGGTTGGGACTGGCTCCTCCTCCCGGTAAGGGTGCAGAACCTATTTTGGTTCGCCCAAGGAGACTTATGGAACCCACCAGGTTCCTGAATGCTCTAAGGGATTGGGAACCCCCCAGCGACTCGGTCGATGGACTAGTGGAGTACTGGAACATCAGTCTCTCCACGGCCCTAGACGAGATCGCCCCCAGGCGTTCTCTCCTTCCCCGTAGAAACCGCTCGCCATGGTATACAGAGGAGTTGCGGGCGATGAAACGGAGAAAGAGACAACTAGAGGACATGTGGCGGAGTCTCCGTGACGAAACGTCGAAATCAGCTTATAAACAATTCAAGGAGGCTTATGAGCAAGCTATCAAGGAAGCGAAAAAGGCCCACTATTCTTCCTTGATAGAGTCAGCTAGTTCATGCCCAGCCCAATTATTTAAGGTAATTCGGTCTTTGACAACAATCCCAACTGTCCCAAAAGATAGGGGTTTGGCTCCAACGGCTGAGGTTTTCCAGAACTTTTTTGCTGACAAGATTTCGACCCTCCGCCGGGACATTCCTGCCACTCTTGATACAGTTAGCGAACTTGAGACTCCGCCGCCACTCGGTGGGCCCACCTTCACCCGTTTCCAACCGCTGGACGCAGCAGCTGTCGATAGGTTACTGGCTGCAGCTAGACCAACTACTTGCTCCCTCGACCCGTGCCCCTCCTGGCTGGTTAGATCTTGCCGGGAGGGACTACGTGCCCCCTGGGCACGATCTTAAATAGCTCCCTTGAGCAAGGAGTCTTCCCAGGGGGATTAAAAGAGGCTATGGTGAAACCGCTGCTGAAAAAGCCAAACTTAGATCCCTCGGCTCCCTCCAATTACAGGCCTGTTTCCAACTTGCCTTTCTTAGGCAAAGTAATTGAGAGGGCAGCAGCGGATCAGCTGCAGCGGTTCCTAGACGACACAGCTGGACTCGATCCCTTCCAGTCCGGCTTCCGTATTGGGCATGGGACGGAGACCGTGCTTGTTGCCATTACAGACCAACTTCGCCGCCAGCTGGACCAGGGCGGATCAGCACTGCTTGTCTTGTTAGATCTGACAGCAGCGTTTGATACTGTAGATCATGCATTATTGACCCACCATTTAGCCGCTTCCGGGGTTGGGGGGACTGCCCTTCAATGGGTGGCCTCCTTCCTCCGGGACCGGGGACAACGGCTGCGTGCCAGCCGGCTGAAGCCGTGACTGGTTGGCTGCGTGCCAGCCGGCTGAAGGTGAATCCATCGAAGACAGAGATCCTGTGGCCTGGTAGGCCTGGGATGGGTAGGTGCCGGTTGCCTACCCTGGACGGCGAGTGGCTTAACCCATCGCCGTCAGTTAAGAGCTTGGGGGTTGTGTTGGACTCCTCGCTGACCATGGAGGCCCAGGTCTCTGTGGTCAGCAGGACGGCATTTTATCACCTCCGACAGGCTAGGCGACTGGCACCCTACCTGTCCAGGGATGACCTGGCCGCGGTAATCCAAGCGACGGTCATCTTGAGACTAGACTACTGTAATGGCCTCTACGTTGGCCTTCCCTTGTCGACGATCCGGAAACTCAAGCTAGTGCAGAACGCCGCGGCTCGCTTGCTGGCAGGAGTGCCGGCGAGAGAGCATATTACACCTACTCTCCGGCAACTGCACTGGCTTCCTATTGAGTACCGGATCGCCTTCAAGGTGTTGGTTTTGACCTTTAAGGCCTTACACGGCCTAGGGCCTGCGTACCTGAAGGACCGCCTTACCCCGTACTCGCCCCCGAGATCACTGCGCTCAGATGAGCAAAATCTGTTGCTAATTCCATCAGTCCGCTCCTGCCACCTGTCGACGACCAGACAAAGGTCTTTTTCTGTGGCGGCACCAGTGCTCTGGAACGCCCTCCCGGACAGCACCCGAGCCATCTCGGAACTGGGCCCGTTCCGGAGGGCGTTTAAGACGGCCCTCTTCGGGCTGGCCTTTAATTAGGTACACCGGACTAAGAACTCTGACATATGTCCTCCTAACCTGTGTCTTGACGATGTAATCTGTTTTAAATGTGGTTTTATGTTTTTATGCTTTTATCAGTTGTAGGGCCACATGTTGATGTCACAACATGCCGCCCATGTATTTTTGCTGTGATCCGCCCCGAGCCTGCTGGGAGGAGCGGAATACAAAAGTGAATAATAAATAATTAATTAAAAATAGCACAATATCAGTATTATATATTACTAGATTGTACTATACCATTATATTGTAATGTTATATTGTATTACATTATAATATTATAAATATTATATGTATATACAATATATTACATTATTAGTATAGCACAGGAGACAGTGCTATAAGGCAGTTTAGGACTCAGATAACCCAGTTCAAAGCACATACTGTGGGGGTTTTCTGCTTTGATATTCTGAGTTATATGGCTGTGTGGAAGAACACTTACTCGGCTCTTCCTCATCTTAAAAAGACAAGCTTTTGCTTTAAAAATTGGCAGAGCATGTTGAAGTGATTTGCGATTTAAGGAAAATTAAGAGAACTAAGAGGAGAATAACAGGAGAAGAAGGACAGCGGTTTGGCTGGGTGATCAAGCAACTGCACCTTCTAAAAAATTTTCTATAAAACTAATAAAGGTACAGGAAGCCTTTCAGACACTTGCACTTAACTGAAAGGGCTCAAAATAATATGAGACTTAGATATAAAACATGCCTACAAACAGACAAATGTGATCATGCTCTTCCTAACAATGTTGTGCCTATCATCACCAACACAAGCACATACTTGAAAGATCACTGGAGCATCTGGTATATCGTAATATGTAATTTACCAAAGAAGTAGCTGGTGGGCATGGTAACTCAAACAACAGATAATCTTTTCCAGTTTTCATCTTATCAGCTAATAAATATGATGCATATGCACACGGATATACCAGCATTTTGAATACATCACACTGGGGCATTAAAAGAATGCATCTTTAATCCTTTCTCAAGGATAAGGCATTCTTGTTCCTCTCCTTTTCCAGGAGCAAAAGCCTTTGCAGAGCACAGCTAGTTTGCTATGTAAGTGAGTGCCTTGGTAAAAAGGTCACCTCTGTGATGTTCAAAATCCAAAGGAGAGGGTCGGGGCATGTTGCTGGAGGGCCCGAAAATGAGATGCATGGTTTTCAGGAGGGTCAAAGGCAGCTACAATGAGCCAATGACAAATGAACAGATAAATGAATATGAGCACAGGGGGAGAGAGGGAGAGAGTGCTTGGAAGTGAGGCCAAAGGGATTTCTAGGGGAATTATGTAAGTCCTTTTTACCCAGTGCTCACGCAAACTGCCAGGGTCTTTAGAGCTTTCTTTTAACTGAATCGAATGTGTCCCTCCGTGCTACTATAGCTGGCCCAGTGGAAATGTGACACTGCCTGCCAGTTGGGATGCTGTCATTTCTCTGGATATTGCACCTCAGCTTCCCAGTTGTGCCTCCAGGAGCTTCAGGCTCGAACGTGCAGCTCAGGGAGGCAGTGGAAGGGGACTCTAGGACATCTCGCCATCTACAGATGTACACACAACGCCTGGAAACCAACGGATCTGAAGCAAGGTTGATCTAATTCATGTGAACTTCCAAGGAAAGAATTCGAATACTGTCTTAAAGAGAAGCTAATTAAGGATTAATAGGACCCAGCTCTGAAACCCATCCTCAATCTGCTTTTTAAGCACCAAAAGACTTGGCACTGCAGCTTTTCTTTCTTCAGATATTTTACTATGGAAATTTTCCCTCCCAAGCCTTATATATCTTCTGTGTTATTTTATCTATATTGGATATCCCATTTTGGTGGAAGTCCCATCTACACTAATCATTTAATGCAGTTCAAAGCCAGCTTCCAACTGTAGTGGCTAGACAACAAACTCTCATGATAGCACATGAGAGAAAGCCCCTAATGCACATCAGTACTTTGTAATTTGTCTGATCACTACCCATGCCTTGTATAGGTTGGATACCAGTTTGAAACAGACACAAGTGGTCAGTGTAGATGAGCCCCTAGTGCCCTCTTCTTCCCCGGCCTCTCACAAGGACCTCTGTCTCCCTTCATGAAGCTGTAGCTTCATGGTGTAAACAAGATGTAAAAGAAAAGGCATCCCCAACAAGCAGGTGGGCAAATTGTCTTCGCTGACAATTAAGGTACCTGAATGTACATCATGAAATGAAAGCCAGAGGAGGAGGAGTTAGAACAGGGATGGACTAAGTGCAGCCTCATATATAAGGCGTCTTTTTTTGCAGAGGTTTTCCCCTCTTTCTGCCCTTCTCTAATGAATAGCTTTTGATGGAGCTGTCCTCCAAGAACAGCAATTCACCCTTCCATCCTATTTTGGCATTTAATAACCCTCTGTTCCACAGTCAACAACACTGCAGAGGAGAAAACTAGGATGTGTGTGGCCAAGAATTATCAGATAGTGGTCAAGAAAACAATTGTGATTCAAGAGAAAGAACAGACAAGCTGCAGCAGTTTATTTTACCTTGAGCCTATTGAGAAAGGCAGGATCCAGCCCTCTCAACTCCTCTCCACTGTTAATTTAGTGCAAGCTGCTTCTACACTTTGTACTCACTTTGCAGCAACTAAAGTGAGCTGGGGATAAGGGAGGAAAGTGGGAGGCGGACAGAAAAATCAGGATATTTTAAAATCAGCTGAAAATTTGTGGTGGCAGAGAATTAATCAGGACTGATCCCACTAAAACAAGATAATGGGGGTATGTCGTTGTCTGAAACTAGAAATTGACTTCTGACAACTTCTGGAATTTTTGTTTGAGGTTTTGTCAGTTTTTATAATCTTTGCAGCCCTAGGAGACTCCCAGGGCAGAAAATGGCCCATGGATTCAATTCAAGTCATCCACCTCAGGGTTAGCGTTTTGGTCTTAGAAACCTATCTTCAAGCCCCCTAAGCATAAAATTAACTGGATAACTTTGACCAGTTCCTTCCATTCAGGTTTCTGTGTGGATGAAAGTATAAAGAATGCATTATGCCTTGGTCTTATGGAATAAAACACAAGATATCCATGCAGTTAACAAACAGAGATGACGTTTCAAAAGCCCAACAGTGTCAATAAATCCCTCAAAGAACAATCACACATATCCATAGAACTGCCACGGCCGACAGGGAGCTTTGGCGTAGGCTGGTCCACAAAGTCACAAAGAGTCGGAAGTGACCAAATGAATAAACAACAAACAATCCATCATTGCTTCATGCTACTTAAGTGATGAAAAAAAGACTTACTTCATGGTATATCGAGGACCTTTTTTAACATTACATCTGCCTCATGGACACTAACCTAATTTTCAATCACTTTTGATTGTGACTGTCTACACCAGTGGGCTGTTTTTGTGCATGTGGATTAAGATTTTAAATGTGGTTTTAAAAGACTTCTACCACCACTTTGTATGGTCCCAGGTAGTGCATAATGTACAATAATTTCCGGGGGGGGGGGGTCAATTCACATATTCAGCAAGGTTCTGCCAATCAATCACTGACCAAGTAGATCAAAAGATAACTTGTACACTTAAATCACCCCATAACATCTACATGGCAAAAATCTTGAGATGCAACAACTATAAGACACCGATCTTATGTGAAGCAAGTTAGAAAGATCACTAGAATAGTCTAAGACAGAGGTTCTCATCCTGTGGATCCCCAGGTGTTTTTGGCTTACAACTCCCAGAAATCTGAGCCAGTTTACCAGCTGTTAGGATTTCTGGAAGTTGAAGACCAAAACATCTGAGGACTCATAGGTTGAGAACCACTGGTATAAGAGATATTGGCATGCAGTGACACTAACAAAGATTAAACTAAGTCTAATTTTCTTCTCGTTGCTTTGAAAAGTCAGCAAATGAATCTAGCATCCCACAGGCAAAAATGCTCTCAGCTTTTTTGAACACAGATGTATTTTGACTCTGGAGAAAGCCTAATGCTAGGAATCTTAATAGGGTTGCCAGCTGTAACTGACGCTTCTTTCTATATATTTCCTTTTTAATGAAGCACCTCGAAGAGGCTTTTATGCTCTTTTATCCATCCCTATTAAGGAGCTTCTTGCACAAACTGGGAGAGATAAGTCTGGCGGTGGAGTTGGCCAAATCTTTGCTTTGACTTTTTCGCTTCCCAAAAAACAACTTTAGACATTTTGTTCTTGAAGGCCTTGCATTGATTCCATGGAGACAGGCTGCTCACACTCAGCTTCAGTTTCTAAGGATAAGGATCACATAGTCCAGGATTTCATAAATCCTTCAAAAAAGCCCATTGACATTTAGTAAGACACTGTTGAAGTACTGATGACACCGGGTGGATTTTCACTAGCACATGAAATGCATGTCAGACTTAAAAAGCTTGTTAGCAGCCTTAATGGGATGTTAATGGGCACTTAACTGTCCCAATCAATGTGCAAAATAATGCTTTTGTTCCTCATTGATGGGTCTTCAGTGACACAGAAAACAGGTATGACTCTTGCATTCAACACCCTAATGAATATAATTCTAGCTCCCAAGACACAAAGAATACTGTTGGGAAAACAAGAGGAAGCAGATGTTGCGGGAAATTATGAATGAATTCAGAGAGCTCACAGGCTGTCAGTGCATTGGTTGCTATAGGAAAAGCTCAGGAAAACATTTACTATTAAGTCAGAATCTATTGTGTTGCCATGAAAAAACCTGCATAACAATCAACTAGCTTGTTGACATTTGTGTTCCCATATACAGGATTCATTACAATTACTCTGGCTGTTTACCACAGAGTTCTCTAACGACATTACATTTCCTCTCATTGATAAATATTGTGCTGTAGAAAACAGTAATGAAACTTTTCTGGAACATGACCATACAGCCCAGAAAACTCACAGCAACCCAGTGATTCCAGCCATGAAAACCTTCAACAACAAAGTAATGGAATAGTTTGCCTTTTGTACTTGTGTTAATACTTTATTATGAAACAACTCTGTAAGGCCTTTTCCGAGTCTTATATGTCCATAAAAGCTTCATAAAGGA
Source organism: Anolis apletophallus (assembly GCA_030556195.1). NCBI lineage: Eukaryota > Metazoa > Chordata > Lepidosauria > Squamata > Anolidae > Anolis > Anolis apletophallus. The sequence continues at coordinate 70,843,503 of JARBWK010000002.1, read as the reverse complement.
AAACACACTTACAATATTTGCTTTTCTGAGTGACATCTGATTTGTGGGCAACATTGATGTATTAGATTATTATATCTGTAAATTTGGGGTGTGTTAAACGTGTACCTATGAGGTGGGGTACCATGCCCATTTGATGTGTCTAAGTGTGTGATGGTACTGCCTTGAAAAGATAGTGACAGCTGTTCCAAAGAAAGGTTGACCTTTTCCAGAAATGAGAGTATTTAACATATGTAAAGTACCACAGTTCTAAGTAAATGAATAATAATATTTATACAGGTACTGTACAATGCTAATGTCATTTCTTGGAAATTATATGTATATAGGTACTTTTGATTGTGTCTTCCTGGATTTGTTTTCCTCTTTTTCTTGTTCCTGTCTAATTTCCTTGCCCTTCATCAATAGGAATCTATCCTATTTATGAGTCGCTCTTGCCACCTGGCCCTGGGTAGCAAGATATAAATTAAAATTAATATATATGTGCTACCTTACACCATAAGCATTATTTCACAGGACAGTGTGGGAACAAGGAAAGACCATGGCTCACCCTTCTTTCTCATGCCCCACTGCTTTCTGTCTAGCACCAGAGATCCCTCTTATTTTTCATGAGAGAATTCCCAAATGTCTCAAACTTTCACTGTAGCCAATAGCAAATCAAAGCAAAAATAAAACTCTAATTTGGTGACTTTCTTATACTTTCTAAATGACATCGTCAAACTCCTGTTAATACTGTTTAGATTTTTAAAAAGTAAGAACTTCCGTTGAAACCTATGCCTATCAAACTAAATACACAACAATGCAGCATACAACCCTGCCAATACTGAGAGCTAGAGGAAAATAAGTTTAGACACACTGTATTTATTTTTATCATTAAACAAATACGTGCTGCTTGTAAGACTCACCAATAGTTATTTTTGTATTAATGTGTCCAAAAATGATATCCTTGAACATATTGATTTTGTTATTTATTTATTTCATTTTCATTCATTTGTTTGCTTGTCTGTTTAGTGCAGGATAAATTACTCTATTTTATAGGCACCCTCAGTCATAATGAATTTACTGGGAAGAGACTAGAAAGATATGTAAAGTTAAATCATTCTAACATTGCACATAGGCTTAGGTTGTATGCATGGGGTGAAAGGAAGAAGTGAGAATGATTTAAATCTAAACAAAGTTGGAACAGAAGTGCCTTCGTGGCTTTACCAATGAAGGCGAAGTGTGGAAATGGATCTGTTTGTTGACAAAGGTTCCCTGACTGCCCAAAAGGGCCAGTTCAAATGAGTCAACATTAGCATGCACGTTTGTTTTTTGCCTCATCATGACTGCATTGGCTTGTGTTGCTTTGACAGATTTATAGTGCCCTTCTTTTATTTGAGGTTGTTTATTGGAGCACTATCTTTGAAAGCATCCCATGTTCCCGTGCCCTTCTCATTGTGTGTAGTGACTCATCAGATGTATTGACGGTTATCATTCAATGATCTCAGGGATGACATCAGCATCTCACAAGCTGGACAGTTCCACTCAGCTCACTTCAAAGGTTTTCCTCCCTCCTCTTCTCCCGCCTTCTGCGGACAGAGATTACTCAAGGCTCTACAGTAAATCACCCACACAGCTTTCTCACCCTCTGTATTTTGGGGCAGCTTTATTTTTTTCTCTTCTCAAATCATATTCATAATGATACTTTGGAGTCTGAGTGGAATTGCCAAGTATGCAGAATTGTATTCTAGTTCATTTATTCTATAGTAAAGTGGTAGACTTGAAACACTCAGTCAGCCCTCTTCATGCACTGAGGTTAGGAGCTAAGCACCCCCATGAAAGTGTAAAACCAAAGACATTTTTTTTGCTGTTTTGTTACTTGAAACAACACATCTCTAGGAATTTCTAGGTTCTTCCAACACAACTCGATGGTCAGCTTCTGCTGAAGGACCTAGAGATTCCTAGAGAAGTCTTCTCTCCAGAAATCTTTGGGTCCTCTAGCATGAATGGCAGAAGTTGACTGTAATTACACATAAGGATATATTTGGAAGATAAAATGGTATTCCAGAGGCCCTAGAACTTAAAAAAAAACCATGATGAGAAAGGACAAAAGACTCTTCAGGAGAAAAATAACTCAAGGAAATGTCTCCTTGTAAAACAAAGATTGCAAAATGGGGCATTCCTCATAAGAAAACTAAGAAATGCAGACAAATGAAAATTTAGCTAAATGGCTTCCACAATATTTGCTTTGAAGCACACTGAGTTCTTTTTGTTTCAGACACAAAGAAGATATACTTTTTCATAGGAAAGCATGGTAACAACTTCAATCAAAGTGAAAAATGGAGGAAATGTCATTTTCTTTTAGATGTGTTTTAAAATATAACTCAGTGACTAATAATAGTTCTAGTTAGGATTAATGACTGAAAATTTAATAAATTTTGTATATCCACATTAGCTCTTTTAAAGTTGCAATTTTTAACATTCCTACCAGGAAACGGATCCCATTGAATAGGAGGTATGCTGGACTAAGCATGCAAACATTTACATCACATTATTAGTATAGATCTATTCCTTGTCTTTTTGCCACTGACAGTATTCAAACATAATGATAAGTTATCATGTACTCCTAATTGAATAAGGTTCATTTACATTGCCATATAATGCAGTGTGGGTATCTCATTAGCCTGGTGTGTCCATATAAAGCACACAGGCTAAAGTGTTTTAACTTGGGGCAAGCCACTTAATGTGGTTGGACATCAGATTTTTTTAAAAAAACAATGGAGAAGGTCCAAATTCTGCAGCAGAGTTTGGATCTTCTCCTGTGTTGGGACAGTGGAGACAGCTATCCTGAATCCCACACATTGTTTTCCCACAGCCATTCCATACTCCATAGGCTCTGGCCAGGCATGTAGCCGGGGGGGGGGGGCTAAGGGGGCTTCAGCCCCCCCCGAGAAGGCCTTACTGTTACATTATTTAAACTGTTATGTTTATTCATATCATGATCTGATCACCATGCTCATTATATCCCACCCATATCCCAGTCCCTTCCTGCCCCCAGCACCCCCATTCTCCCCATCCCCCCACAAAAAAGCAATGAAATCTCCTCTTACCAGGCTCTCGCCCAGAGCCATCTGGGATGGGCGATTAATAAATCCCAAAATAAATAAAAAATAAAAATAAAACGAGAAGAGAAGTTAGCACCAATAAGCCATAGTTAAGACAAACTACGCTTTATCCAGGTTGGACATAACATTCAAATGCAGTTAATTAATTATAAAGCAAAAGTTTTCATTTCAAGCCACACTATGAGAGCTAATGAACTCGAAGCATGCTCAAAAAAGGTTGGCACATATTTTATTGACTGAATGCAGTCAGCGCCTGAATAGACCAGAACATGTAAAAGGGCTCAATAAATCTGAAATAGTTGCAATTTAATATATTAGCAAAGACCACCAGGCCGTGCTTTAATATCCTCAATTATTTTTTGTAGTTTGCATTAGTAATTTTAACCTTTAATAAAGCTTTATCAAATCCACTAAATACAGAAGGATGGCTTTATAAGCCTGACCAATGGCTACAGTCATTTTGCCAAACAGGAAAAAGTGGCATTTCAAAACTAGCTCACTTACAGGTCAATTTAACAGTCTGGCAAAGCAACAAAGTGAAAAGGGCACAGTCTTTTCTTTTTTCTTTCTGGAAAAAGCAAACCTATGAATTTTAGTGCCCTGAGCTTAAAAACAAACTTGTATGTGATGGATGTATTGGAGCAACACACTGGGTTTTCTCCCCCCAAAGCTTTCCAGCTGGAAAGGATTAATTTGCCCTATTATCAGTGTCTTTTTTTCCCATTACAAAGCAAGCATAAACTTCTAATTTAAATTGCAATGAGAAAAAAAGCTAAGACCCCATGCCCTGCTAATCTTGAATGTTTAAAATGAAATGGTAGGTATCCGAGATAAATAAATCCGCTTGGCAGAATACAAATCAATTATATGAAATTAGTTTTGTGGAATTCATTGTGGCAAGGATTTTTAAATTCACATCATGAGTTCAATCAGGAGAAAAAAGGGGCTACCTAAACAAGCTTTTGTTTAGGCAAACACATTAATATTATATTTTCTCCTGGAAACTTCAAGAAAGAATCCAAAAGTTAAGAACAAAATACAAAGATCAATATTCCACTAGTGTAAAATGAATTGATAAGAGACTCTCATCATTTAACCACTCATAAATTAGCAAGAAAGCTGCTTGAAGGTACCCTATACTTCAGTCTCATGTTTTAAAAATAATATTAAGACATTAGTTTAATATTTTGGCAAATAAACTGAAAATCAGTCATCACGGGTATAGAGATATTTGATTCAATTATTGTGTTGTCTCAACATTGAGATATTTCGAACAATGAAGTTGGGTAGAAAAGAATTTTGGGGAAAAGCACTTATGCAAATACTAACATCTACTGTACAGGATAATACAAATGACTAATCTGAATTAGCCCACCAAATTGTATTAGGACCAATGGAGAGATACTCTGTTTCAATGGTAGAATAATAGCCATTTCCGATTTGTTTATACTTATTGATGCTGTGAATCTATGAACCAAAGACGTTGCTTTCGTTCTGTAAAGCAAACTGAATATGTAGCATCATGTGATATTATTCATCTAATTTTGTTTTCTAAACCACATTCATTTTCTATTTCTCTCTTACTGGGCAAAATCAGAGAAACACTTACAAAACTTAGTGCTTGTGACTTGTGTCACATCTATCTACTGAAATGCATGTTCCTGCTTTTATCACAGGACTAGAATGTATTTAGAAGGACAGCTTCTCACAGAATTGATGTTACCAGCTCTGAGATCACTGGGAGACAAGGAATATTTGAGTCCAGATAGCTCTGCTCCATGTCCATCTGGTCCTCATGTTCAAAAAAGGAGCATAGATTCGTGTGTACAAGTATCCCACAACTATTCACATATCCTTGTTTTTGGACTGCTAATGGCAAAAGCATTTGTTAACTTTGATGGACACAGAAACAAGATTAATCTACTTGTCAGTGCAAACATTTCTCCTGTGAGGCTCATACCAAAGACAGGAAATGTTGTAGAACTTGGGTGGATTTCCAGTTTCTGTCATCAATAGTTCACTTAGAGATCAGATTGCAAAAAATACTATTTCCCTGATTGTTATCTGATTTTTGTGACATATTTGTCCATAGTTGGCGTTACAACATGCCAGATGAATCAGAGAAGTGTTCTGCTATCGGGTTTGGTGAAGCCAAAGATTATTATGACCTCTGTTGTTCTATATTAAGGCTACAGTCCTAAGGTAAAGGCTCCAAATCTGAATGGTTTATGTTTTCCAAAGCCCTTCTAGCAGGGTCTTATTATTGATTGAGCCAGTTTTTCCCCTTCTTCTCTCCTCTGTTTGGTTTGTTTCTAACTTTTACGGGACATACAGTAAAATGTAAAGGAGCTCAACATGCCCTGAGGCATGCTTAGGCATCTTCTCATCTTGGGGGCCAAGAGGGGCATAGGTCTAAGCAGTTTACCCTCCTTTTTAGAGGTTAGAATTTCTGAACACACATTCAGAAATGAACACACATTCTGAACCCACATTCACATTCACTTCCTTCTCCAAGCAGAACTTGGAGAAGGGAGTGAATATAAAATGTTGCTCCCCTCCCCAGGCTGAAGTCATCAAGGAATACCTAGCTACTGTAAATGAATTCAAGTCTCCAGGGCCAGGGGAACTACATCCAAGAGTATTGAAGGAACTAGTGAAAGTCATTACAGAACCATTGACAATAATATCTGCGAATTCTTGGAGGACAGGAGAAGTCCTAGCAGACTGGAGGAGGGCAAATGTTGTCCCTATCTTCACGAAGGGAAAAAAAAGAGGAGCCAAACAATTACTGTCCAGACAGCCTGACATCAATACCAGGAAAGATTCTGGAGCAGATCATTAAGGAGGCAGCCTGCAATCACTTAGAAAAGAATACTGTGATCACTAAAAGTCAGCATGGATTTCTCAAAAACAAGTCATGCCAGACTAATCTTATCTCTTTGTTCAATAGAGTTACAAGCTTGGTAGATGCAGGGAATGCTGTTGATGTAGTATATCTTGATTTCAGAAAGGCCTTCAACAAGGTCCTCCATGACTTTCCTGCAAACAAGCTAATAAAATGTGGACTAGACAATACTACTGTTAGGTGGATTTGTAATTGGTTAAATAACCAAACCCAAAGCGTGCTGACCAATGGTTCCTTTTCATCTTGGAAGGACCTGACTACTGAGGTGCTGCAGGATTCTATCCTAGGTCTGGTGCTGTTCAACATCTTTAATAATGATGAAGGTTTAGATAGTGTAAATATTAACAATGAATAAAACATGTATTTAACATGGGGCACCCATTACTTTTCCAGTTTATTTAGAGAGTGTATTAACAGTTTAATTTAGCGAGCTGCCTCTTTTTTGTGTTCTGGAAACTGTTTTGTCAGCTCATCTGCTGGTATGTAGCTGGTTTGTTAGGATATAGTGGTTATTAAATTTGATAATTGCCATTTACACTTTAATTTTAGATGTGTATTGCTTTGGGGGTCTATAGCCCCCAAACTAGTCGAGAAATGAATTAAACAATTAGCATACTAATTCAAATCAGTGTTGCAGTTTAAGTGGAAAACCAAGGTTGCTAGGATTTGAATTCTTATAGAAGTCCCATTTGTGTTGAAGTCACCATTTAACTGTGGTATCCGAAAAGTTGTCATTCTCATACAAAAAAGCAAGAGGAAGAGATTGATATTGATGTAGATTTAAATGCACTACTTTGTAGTCAATGTTCCTATGCTATCAATAAATCATATGAAATCACATAATATCTACATTCCAAATATAACTATGTTTCATCATGACTATTTGTCAAGATTTCCTTTAAATAATCTTCAGAAATATAGTTCTGTGAATGTATTGTTCAGCACTCCTAAATCTATAATTCTCAAGGTCCCTTGCTAGTTACAACTAGATTTGAAGTTGCTTAATCATGCACAGTTAATCTGAATAACAATGAGGGTATTTGCAAGTGACTAAAACATTATGCACATATAATAAATGCACAGCAGGATTGTTTACAAATGGTGACCATGTGGCAAAGTTCACATGGGATTTTTACAAAATGAATTATTTCCTGAATCCCACTCCAATGCCAGCCAGCCACTCAACATCTTGCTGTTATCATAACATATAATGTGTTTTATGTAATAAATAAAGCAAAGTAAAAACCCTTTACTTGAGTACTTGGAAAAGTCAGCCTGTACATCCTACATAGATTATGAAAATGATAAATACTGTATAGTACTTTCTCTGCTTTTAACTTGTCATGGGTACAAAAAGCTGTGTGACATATATGGGAAGAAACAAATTTGGACAGTTACTTATTAGGTCTACAACTCCCAGAATGACCCACCCAGCCCATAGTCACACTGGATAAGAATTCTGAATTCTCTCTCACACACATTCAGAATTCCGAATCCTTATGCAGTGTGACTATTGGATAGATATATCTATTGATATCTATATCTATCTATGAGAATGTGTGTGTGTGTGGGGGGGAGTGTTATTATTTTGGAAGAATCATGTTTGTGCTGACATAGTTGGTAACTCTCTGTAGAGGCTGTTCAAGTCCTGAACCAGTGCTTGGCCGCTGTAACAGACTGGATGAGAGTGAACAAATTGAAACTAAATCCAGACAAGACAGAGGTCCTCCTGGTCAGTCATAAGGCCGAACAGGGCATAGGGTTACAGCCTGTGCTTGATGGGATTACACTCTCCCTGAAGGCACAGGTTTGCAGTTTGGGAGTGATCCTCATAGCTGAGCCTGGAACCCCACATCTCAGCGGTGGCCAGGGGAGCTTTTGCAGAGTTAAAGCTTGTGCACCAGCTACGCCCGTACCTTGGGAAATCTGAGTTGGCCACGGTGGTCCACGCTCTGGTAACATCCCGTATAGATTACTGCAATGCTCTCTACATGTGGTTGCTTCTGAAGACTGCCCGGAAGCTGCAATTAGTCCAATGCTTGGCAGCCAGGCTACTGATGGGAACGGAGTACAAGGAGCGCACAACTTCCTTATTGTGCCAATTAGCTTCCAAGCACAATTAAAAGTGCTGGCAAATGGCTTACATGTATTTTATTCTATATGTATTGTTGATTCACTGTTGATGTTGATGTATAATATTTTAGATTTTTAATGTTAGCATTGAATTCTTGCTGTCAGCCAGTCTGAGTCAATCTATGGAGGTAGAGAAGATTGGGATATAAAAGTTTCAAATAAAAAAATAAATAATATGGGACCATGGCAGTAATATATGACAAATACAACTTATCTTAAGGGCACATAGTCCTTCAAGCAGAGACATCTGCAGGCCTGGTGTTGCTTTGCCAGTTCATAGACAACATAACAGGGTATAAAACGATTCCCTTGAAAGTATCCAAAAAAATCAAATCCTTCAAATAGCACCCAAACAGGTGAAAGATTTTTGATCCTTTTTATGTTATTGAATAAAGATAAATGTGAAGAATGAGTGCAAAGGGGAAAGCAAAATACAACATAAAATTATTTCCAACACACTTGTTTCATAAGAATGAATGAAAAGAATTTCAATAAAAGGATTAGAGCTCTCTTTGTTCAGAAGTTTGGGCACTGAAGAAAAAAAGCTGAGGATCCATGCTATCATGTTAGACACAGTATATGTGTGAAACATTTAGGTTAGATATTTTACTATTAGGTCAGATATTTTATTCTCATGACTGCACCAAACAGCTTCAAATTCAAGAAGGAAATAGGAAATATGCTTACACATTAAGATTATTCCAGGCTAGATCCAGGGGCAGACAGCACAATTAAGTATTTCATAGCAGGGTTTTGGCATTCATGATGAACTGTATGTCTTCTGTACAGTTCCCACTCCTGGCTATCTGTTATTCCAACCCCATTGCCTTGCAGTTGGCATCCAGTCTAACTGATGGAAGAGCCTGTTGTCCACTGAGGATAGCATGCTGGTTCTGACCCATTTATCACCCTTCCTTTTGGCTATTCTATTATGATCCCATGGGATGAGTAAGAGGAGTGTGTTTGTGTGTGCATGTACAAGTTCAGTGTTAAATGAGGCCACCCTTTAGGATTCCTGAAAGAAGAGGAATTCTTACGGTGACAATGTTTCACATCAGCAGCAGCTACCCAGCACACAGTAGTTATTCATAGAAGAAGCCTTTGATTGTGACAGTAACCATTTGTCTCTCAGAAAAGTATGTCTGACTGTGGTAAGTTTACACAAATGGTACACAAAATCAATCTCTGAGAAAACATAACCTTCACAGCTCTTGTAGTATCTTTGCCAACTTCTTTTTCAACTGCATTGAACTTGCTTTGCCCCTTCAAAGAGCTGGGACATTCATCCTAAACCGCAGTGTTCTGCCGAGATAAACGTGTCTTGGGTTCAATGTGTTTGCTTTGGTTCACTCTGAACGGTACACTGTTACGTGGAACCAGCCTGTACAGCAAGGGTTATAGAATTTGCTATTTCATTAATTTTGGAGTGATGCAGTGAACAAACAAGCTGAAGCTGGAAGGAAGGAAAGGGGAGTAGAGACGTGAAAATACTGTTGGCTTTCATTTCAGGAAATATTACTAATTCAAGTGGCACATGTATACACCTGACTGCCCTGTTTCCTGCTGGTATAGCCACGCTCTCATTCCAATGAGTGATTAGTAACCGCAAAGCCTGAAAACTGAAGAATGACCATATCATCTGGGGAAAATAGTCTTTTGGATTTTAAAAAACATCAAGGAGTTGTTGGCCTTGGTAATGAGAGAAGGGAAGTTCGAGCTGAATATTTATGAAAATGTGTTTTCTCTCCTTTTGAAATGAATCAGGTCTTCTGTGATCTTTAAAACTCATTGAGTTGATTTGAAAGAAAATCAAACAAATTAAAGGAAGGTAGGAGAATAATAATAATTAGCGACAGAGGCTGGGACAGAAGGACAAAAATGTAATTGTAAAATGGCTTTTCAGGTAGCTGTTATTCATCTGTTTATTGCTGATAAAATTCCTTGATCTGGCCTGAGGTGGCAGTGGCACTACATTTTTCTCACTTCTCTTGTTGGTCAATGCAAGGACTAAGGATATTGGATCTATCTTTAAGAACCATGATTTGTGGCCCTGTGGCGTGGGACAGATTCTGAAAAAGTTATTTTTCTCTCTCAATACTGGTGTCCATTCTGACTGGGAAAGCTGTGGATATGCAATCCAATAATGGACTTTGTTCCTGCTCATGTCCTATCTAACATAGTTATTCTGAGAATTACAGTCAAAACAGAGTGAAAGCCTTCAACAATACAGAATCACAATTGTGTCTATCTCTCTATCTCTCTATCTATCTATCTCATATCAGGAGCAACTTGAGAAACTGCAAGTTGCTTCTAGTGTGAGAGAATTGGCTGTCTGCAAATACATTGTCTAGGGGATGCCCGGATGTTTTACATCCTGTGGGTGGCTTCTCTCATGTCCCCTCATGAAAAGCTGCAGCTGACAGATGGGAGCCAGGGCCGGACTAAGGTAATTTAAAATGGTAAGCAAACATTATTTCGCGCCCCTGCGCTCTCCGGCCTCGTGGAGCGTGCGCATGCGCTGGGCCAGCTAGTTCTGCGTATGCGCCATTGCTGCGGAGGGACTCCAGATGGACCGAGATACCAATCGCCCCTAAGTGAGGCTGAAAAGGAGGAACTTTTTGCAGCCGGGACAGAGCCGGAGCATTTTGGGCGATTGGCATCTCAGTCCAGCTGGAGTCCCTTTGCATCAATGGCACATGCGTGGAACCTGGCGGCCAGATGCGCCCCTGACTACGTGGCGCCCTAAGCGGGTGCTTACTTTGCTTAATGGTAAATCCGCCCCTGATGGGAGCTCACCCCGCTCTTGGATTCGGTCCTCCGACCTTTCAGTCAGCAGTCTTGCCAGCACAAGTGTTTAACCCATTGCGCCACAGGGGACTCCTATTTTATATAATGAAATGTATTAACATCTGAAGCAACATTGCTAAGAATGTGAAAATAATATGTATGAGTAATTTGGGTTCTAAGCATAGTGTTTATATTTTATTATTTATTAGAAGTATAGCTTGGTCTTTTCCCATGCAAAAAAATGGAATTCAACATTTAAAAAACCAAAAACCAAAAATGAAATAACAATCTGCTCAATGAATAAATAAAGGAAAAGGTCACAAGAGCCAAAGGGAAGTCCTGTTCCAGCCTGTGATGGTCCTTATCTTGTATTCTCAGAAATTTCAGGGATTCAGTAGATCTTAGATCCACCTTGGGATTTTGTTTTTTGTCCCATGTAGATCAGGGAGAAATGGATAAAATGAGTTTTCTTGTTTTATCTTAACAACCCCAGGGCAGCTTAAGTAGAGATCAGTGATTCACGCAGGGCTCACAATGAGCTTCGTGTCTTGAGTAGAGAGTGAGCGTGAATCATGATGATCCTGGCCCAAGTCAAATGCTACATCACTACACTGTTCTGGGGTGCTTGGTTGAGGCAGATTAAGTCCTTGCTTGTGGAGATAAGAAATCTTTCCAGCTCAGTCTAACCTCACCCTCCCCTGCTTCTAATTTCCCCCCCAATGTGGCTGATCTGATATTAACATTAACATAATTCAGTTTTTATACCCTCCTAATAGTTTCTATTGCAATGCTCTTGCTGTAATTTTAAAAGAAAGCTTCCAAGTGTGAGAAATATATCCAGGGGGACTAGAGCAGTGGGTGGTCTGTAATAGTGGAGGATTGGAAAGCTTATAGGAATCTCAAGACACTTTGGAGTTGTGGTTTCCTTTATCCTAAGGAAACCAGGTTTGTATATTGCATAGGTGATTTTTAAAAGGTTAAACATATGGGTAGTATTTTTAAAAGGCTATCACAATGGGAAAGTTGAAGTGAAAAATTCCAGAAAGATGAAATATGGAGCTCTTTCATCCCCTCTCACTTCATGTTCTCCTTTTCCATAAATGAAGGCCTCTTCTACACTGACATATAATCCAGTTTATCCACATTGTCTGCTCTGAACTGGATTATATGAGTCTACATTGCCATATAATCCAGTTCAAAGCAGATAATCTGGATTTTATATGTCAGTGTAGAAGGGCCCCAGGAGTCAAGCTGCATTATTTGCATCTACACTATCCAAATAATGCAGTTATATTTTCTAGTTTATTTAATTCATAATTTAATTTCTTCTTCTAGAATAGCTTTCATACATACAAAGCAGGTTTTTTTTCATGTCAGGAGCTACTTGAGAAACTGCAAGTCGCTTCTGGAATGAGAGAATTGGCCATCTGTAAGGACGTTGCCCAGAGGATGGCCAGATGTTTTTTGATGTTTTTACCATCCTTGTGGGAGGCTTCTCTCATGTCCCCGCATGAGACACAAAGCGGGTGGGGAGGCAGTATTTGGAGGCTATAAACTATGGTCCACCTATAAACATCCACAGATTCAGACTGCAAACCGCTATGATCTGGCTTTGATAAGATTTAAAAGACATTTGCTTTTTAATAAAACATTATTATAAATCTCTCTACTCAGCTTTGAATCATCTTGAAAGGAAACACAAAATTTGCACCATAGACCCTGTGCATTTTCTTGTAAACCCACCAGGTGGCATTACCAACCAAGTTAACTAGGAACATTCACCTTACTGCTTTATCTTCCTAAACCAGGATAAGGCTCCATTTAATTTTGTGCCAGTTAAACTCCTCCGTCAGCCTAATCATGTGTAAAAAAGGAAACCATATGGCTGTTTTCTCAGCTCTTGGGATTCCAGTGACGTCGGGGAGCAGCAAATGCATCCTCAGTGAATACCATTATCTTTGAAATACACTGAGCCCGGTTCAAAAAACAATTATGTATATTGGACTATGTCCAAGTCCTGAATCACCCAGGACACCCTGCATATTATAAGGTGGTGGTGAGTCAATTGTGTTGGCTGGTTTCTGAAATCAACATGGATATGTTCTTTGACCTCTTTCTTATATATGTATGGGTTTGGCTCCAATTTTGCAGAGGCTCTGATTCAGACAAATTGCAGTGCTTACAGTTTCTGGGATACAAGATGCTCATGGCCCAAACCTGATGCACTGGATTTATAAAACATTAATTTTACATTTGCAAGTGTAGACATGTGTGTTTATGTGTGTTTTGCTTTGTGATCACCCCGGACACATTCACAGTTCCTAACACAGTAGCTATAAAAACTGTGGAGGCTGGAGTCTTAATTGGTCACAAGAATGAAGCTGCAGCAAATAAGTATCTTTAAGCCCAACATGAAAGCAGTGCGCTGCTGCCTACATTCCTGTGCCAGTAGATGGCACTTTTCTATTGCATGCCACCACTTAAGCAGAGAGGTAATTTGAGAGCAGCTGACGAATTCAGTGAAGCACCACATTAATAAAACTATGTAAAATACAATTTGCATGGCAAGCACTAAACCGGATATATGACCCAGGATATTATTAATAAGCTTCTCTACAATATAATGTTCCCACTCCTTATCCTTTATATTCAAAGACTTATAGCCCTTGATAATTCTGTATGCCTGGATAAAGATAAAGGTAAAGGTTTCCCCTGACATTAAATCTAGTCAGGTCTGACTCTAGAGGGGTGGTGGTGGTGCTCATATCCATTTCTAAGCCAAAGAGCCGGCATTGTCCATAGACACCTCCAAGGTCATGTGGCCAGCATGACTGACTGGAGTGCTATTACCTTCCTGCAGAAGTGCTACCTATTTATCTACTCACATTTGCATGTTATCAAACTGCTAGGTTGGCAGAAGCTGGGCCTAACAGCAGGAGATTACCCCACTCCCTGGATTCAAATTGTCAGTGTTTCAGCCAACAAGTTCAGCAGCTCAGTGGTTTAACCCACTCAGCCACCAGGGGGTATATTCTATGCCTGGATAGAAGTATACAAAAAATATCAGCTAAGGTCTAGCTTAATTCAACAGTAGTATTTAAAACAAGTTCAAACGTCAGTCTGCATCAGCATGCAAAGGGATCTTGAGACCCAGGGTCTTTAACCCAGGACTGATCTGGAATGTTGAATGCTGGAATGACCCCTGGATGGTCTTGGCTATCAGTCCCCCAGTTGTTGTGGGGACAATAAAAAGAGTACTGAACAGTCAGCAGCACCAAATTTGGTTTTGTGCTTTTTTTTATCATGTCAGAAGTGACTTGGGAAACTAAAAATTGCTTCTGGCGTGAAAGAATCGGCCATCTGCAGAGATGTTGCCCAGGGGATGCCCAGATGTGTTACCATCCTGTGAGAGGCTCTTCTCATGTCCCAGTTTGGTGCTGCCTGATACCTATCTTACCACCTCCTTCCCCCCAAAAAATTACAGTGACTCGGCAGTGGCTAATGTCTGTCACTCCTTGCCTTGAGTGACATTGGATGGGGCACCATATCAATACCGGAGAAGGGGAGGGGGTCAAGGAGGAATCATCCCATCCTCCCTCCTTTTTGAATTACTTCATTACTCTAGCTATGGTCATTCCAGATGACAAGGAATGGTGACTGCCATCCCACATCTCTGAACTGCCCAAGTCTGGGCAATACAGGATGGCTGTGTAAACAGTTGCAGATGGTTCAATCTCAGAACCCACACAACTGCTTACTCAGTCCAAAGTTGTGGTCAGCTCCAGATTCTCAGGGAGAATTAGGAACTCACTAATTCGAACTTTTAAAACACAGTTCAAGGCTGTGTTAATCCAAATCAGCTCCATTCATCATGTAGCCACCACAGACCTGATACAAACACAGAGGATCAGTGTAGATGTGTCCCCAGTCTACAAAAGTTTAGGCTCCAAACTTCTTTATCTCAAAGGTGCTAAGTTTCCTGTTCCTAATTTGACATCATACTTAGATGTCTATATTCCATCTCCTAGAAGACACACAATATCTTCTATGAATGCATTCAGATAGAACATATCTCGACACACTATAGAGCTAGACTGCTGACAGGAACAGCAATCTAGTTTTATGGAACAGTATGACTTTTAGCTTGGAGAGATATGCAAGGTGGTGAAATATATCTCCCAGATAAGTCATATGCCCTGGATGACACCTTTATATTTCAGGTGTTGGGGGGGGGGGGCTGCTGCCCACCTGCTTTCTCTATTCCCCAGCTCTGAGATGGTCTACCTCACAATGTTTCTATGGCAGACTCCCTCTGTGGCTCTTTCTTTCCTTCCTCCATTTCCCTCATACTTCTTTTCCTTCTCCAATGTTCTTCCTTCCTTTCCTTCTCCCCTTGCTTTCTCTCATACGCTTTCCCTCCCTCCCTTCTTTCCTTCCCTTCACTTTCTCTTCTGTCCTTCCTTTCCTTTTTCTTTCTCCCCCCTCTTTTGTCTCCCTTCCTTTCTCTTCTTTCATTTCTCTTTTTTCTCCCCTCTTCTCATACCTTTCTTCCCCCTTTCTTTCCCCTTCCCTCCTTTTTCTTCTTCTCCCCTCCCCTCCCTTCTCCTCATAAACATATTACCTAGCAACAGCCAATCTGCTTCACTCTCAGAGGGTCACTTCACCCAGCCACAGCCAATCCACTTTGTTCCTTTTCTTTCTCTCTACTCTGAGCCTGAAAGGGTGGGTTTTTAAAAAGTTGAAACTCCTCAATTGTTTTGAAGGGTATGCATGGCATATTTGGTCCAGATCCATCAAGTCATGTAGGAACCTTTGTGGCACAAACCAAACAATAATCAAACAACATACATACAGTATATACTTTGATTTTTATAGAGACAGATTAAAAGACAAAGGGGCTTTATTGCACCATGGATGCTGCTCTAACCACTATCTCATGCTGACTCTCATATAAATATGTACCAGTAAACAGAAAAATCACAAACAAGAAGAAAAATAAATATACATTTTGAAAAGGATTACCATTACACCATGTTTTCTTCCACCTCATGACTTTTCTGACTAAAAATGGTTGTATAGTGTGGCTGAACATATGTCAAATATCCCTTGAGGACAGTATCTCTTTATACAGAGACAAGCAGATCTGATTGAGATGTTTCAAACACTATAAAACGCCATCTGACCTAGAAAAAAGAAGAAGAAAACTATTTCCTGTCTTTTGACTTATCCAGTATCTGGGAAAAAAGCAGTACAGACATTACTGAAACTTGAGTCACAGCAGTTATCAGTGCTTGTATTCTCTTCAATATTGCCCGACAGTTGCATTTATATGACACTCTTGAGTGAAAATGATAGGCCCCACTATGTGACATTAGTGTCCTATATGCAAAAGGCTTCAGTAGCTAGGGTTTTAGCTGGTGTTCAGTCAGTTAGCATTTGCAAAAGCTACACACACCAAATTAACCTGCAGAGTACAGATATGTGCTGTAGCACCACCACTTTGCTAGGAACAGAGCTATTTTTAAACACTTGGAGCAGGGGGAACTGCATAAAATTACCATAACTTAAGCATTTGCTAACAGTACTCACTTTACAGCATTATATGGTATCTATTAATGGCTGGTATGAGCTCCCCGTTCCTTTTATGTGGCTAACCAAGAAATTCATCTTCCAGCTTTAGGAACCTAACCTTGACCCACCACATAAAAACAACAAGTTACAATAAATGCACACCCACCCACACACTCACACACACACACTGCTTTCCACCTCCCTTACCTTA
This sequence comes from Anolis apletophallus, assembly GCA_030556195.1. Lineage (NCBI taxonomy): Eukaryota > Metazoa > Chordata > Lepidosauria > Squamata > Anolidae > Anolis > Anolis apletophallus. Next base: position 70,826,798 of record JARBWK010000002.1, on the reverse strand, counting down.
TGCAAAGCAATAGTCTCAGCACTTTAGATTTCAGTACAAATCCCAGAAAGTCTTCATGTGTAACTGGTGGTTATGTGGCTTCATAATTGCAGGACATCCTGCTATTTCTCCCTATGGTGATATTCTGCTTTTGGGCAGATGGCATCAAAGTAGAATGCAGATGGTAACCCGCAGCCCACAAGCTCTTCATTGCTGTTCTAAATTCTACGCACAGACTGTTTTGATCCTTATGTTTTCTTTTTGCTATTTTTTTAGAATTAAAAAAATACCAAAGCACACACATTGCAGACATTAACGGATAGTAAAGGATACACACGGATATATCTAACAGCAGTCACAGTAATTCCTTCTAATAATGACAGCTAATACTAGGGAAGGGAGCACATTCTCCTTCAGTCGAGAAGTTATCAGAAATATTTATTTACTTATAAAAGCATTTCTAGATCACTTCTCAGCACCTGAAGATGAGCTCTCAAGGCATTTCAGAACAAGGATCAAGATGGTGATTTTGTAACTGGGTTCTTGAGGAGGTGAAAAGGCTATGCCTTTTCCTAAGGGCGTATGCCACGGCAATAGAAGCCGCGAAAAATTCCTTCTACTTGGCTAATATTGCGTCCGCAAGGAACCGTCCGGTGGAGCTGTTTCGGGTAGTCAGAGGGTTATTGAACCCCGCCTCTCAGGAGGGGTCCCCTGACGACTCGGCAGCCCGCTGTGAGGCATTTGCTCAGTTCTTTGTGGACAAAGTCGCTTTGATCAATTCTGGCTTCGACCCCATGTTAACGGCAGTCTCTGAGGGGGTTTGGCAGAGTGGGTAAAGGTGGTGGTTAATGCCTCCCTCTGGGAGGGCATCATTCCAGCCACCTTAAAACAAGCTGTTATAAAACTGCTGTTGAAGAAACCATCACTGGGGACCCCACTCAATTCATTAACTATCAGCCAGTTTCTAACCTCCCCTATTTGGGCAAAGTCCTGGAACGTGTGGTGGCCTCGCAACTCCAGGAATTCTTGGTAGACACTGATTATCTGGATCCGGCGCAGTCTGGCTTTAGGCCGGGACATGGTACTGAGACAGCCTTGGTCGCCTTGATATACGCCGGGAACTCGACAGGGGGAGTGTGTCCCTGTTGGTTCTGCTGGACCTCTCATCGGCCTTTGATACCGTCGACCACTGTATCCTTCTGAGACACCTCACAGGAATGGGCCTTGGGGGTACTGCTTTGCAGTGGCTCCAGTCCTTCCTTGAGGGTCAGTCCCAGAAGATGTTGCTAGGGGACTCCTGCTCGGCTCCACGGCCATTGTACTGTGGGGTCTTGCAGGGTTCAGTACTGTCCCCTATGTTGTTCAACATATACATGAAGCCGTTGGGGGAGATAATCTGGAGTTTCGGGGTACGGTGTCATATGTACGCAGATGATGTCCAACTCTGTCACTCCTTCCCACCTCCTACTAAGGAGGCTGTTCAAGTCCTGAACCGGTGCTTGGCCGCTGTAACAGACTGGATGAGGGCTAACAGATTGAAACTAAATCCAGACAAGACAAAGGTACTCCTGGCCAGTGGTAAGGCTGAACAGGGTATAGGGTTACAGCCTGTGCTTGATGGGGTTACACTCCCCCTGAAGGCGCAGGTTCGCAGTCTGGGAGTGATCCTGGACTCATCGCTGAGCCTGGAACCCCAGGTCTCGGCAGTGGCCAGGGGAGCTTTTGCACAGCTCAGGCTTGTGCGCCAGCTGCGCCTGTATCTTGGGAAATTGGACTTGTCCACGGTGGTCCACGTTCTGGTTACATCCCATATAGACTACTGCAATGCTTTCTACGTGGGGTTGCCTATGAAGACTGCCCGGAAGCTGCAATTAGTCCAGTGTGCAGCAGCCAGACTACTAACGGGAGCGGGGTACAGGGAGCGTACAACTCCCCTGTTGCGCCAGCTCCACTGGCTGCCAATTAGTTTCTGAGCACAATTCAAAGTGCTGGTGTTGACCTACAAAACCCTATACGGTTCCGACCCAGTTTACCTGTCTGAACGTATTCTCCCCTATGAACTGTCAAGAGTGCTAAGATCATCTGGAGAGGCCCTGCTCTCGGTCCCACCACCTTCGCAGGCACGTCTGGTAAGGATGAGGGACAAGGCCTTTTCTGTGGTGGCCCCCTGGCTGTGGAATTCCCTCCCAAATGAAATTAGATCCACCCCCTCCCTCCTGACTTTTAGGAAGCGAGTGAAAATGTGGCTGTGCAATGAGGCCTTCGCAGAATGAAGGAGGAGATCGTGAAGTGACTAAAATTGCTAACCACTTGAAACGGACCGAATATATGGATTAAGTTGGACTTGATTTTACTTTGGCGAAATACTTTTAAAATGTATTTATTGTATTGTATTGTATTTGATAATTTTTGTGTAAATTTATGATGTTTTTAGATTTTAAATGTTAGCATTGAATACTTGCTGTTTGCCGGTCTGAGTCCCTCTTCGGAAGTGAGAAGGCCAGGGTATAAAAGTTTTAAATAAATAATAATAATAATAAAAAATAAAGAACAACTGGTCAGCTTTGACCAAATTACAAACAAGAATGGAACAATCAAAGTTTATTACTCTACAGATCCCTATCATTGTGGTGGAGGCTCCTTCTTTGGAGGCTTTTAAAGAGAGGCTGGTTGACCATCTGCCGGGGGGTGCTTTGAATCTGATTTTCCTGCTTCTTGGCAGGGGTTGAACTGGATGGTCCACATGGGCTCTTCCAACTCTATGAGTCCATGATTGCTTTTTCTTTCACCACAAAAATACCCCCCACCTCACCCACCCACACACACACCATGTGGGTCTTTATAACTCGCATTCTGATTTGGGTCTAGAAACAAATCAGAAGTTGTCCTGATATGCTCAATAAAAAGATGTTTCCTTTTCCAAAAAGGTATTACATTTCATTGTAATAAAAATGGTACTTTCCAAGATAGTTAATGACCATAGGGTAATGGTAATAGGTGTGACATGGATAACTCCACACATCCCAATCCAATTGGAGCAACTGGGAGGACAGTGGTATCTTTCCCCCAGTTAATGACATTCTCATCTACAATAGGTATGACATGGCACACCACTTATCAATCAGACAAATAAATACATGATACAAAGCAGAAAATCTACACAATTTTAATTCAGTTAGTTTGCACCTGGTTTCCCCCTTAACTCTAAATAATTCAATCTTTTGGCAATTTCATTAATTTCATTAAAGGCAGCCCAGCTGTGAGTATGTGAACACTGATAATCCCAGAAGAAAATTTATTCATGCACATCCAAGGTAAGATTTAAATGACAGTCTGCCTCATCCATGAAGGTCAATTTGTCTTAATGCTACTCACAAGGGGAAGTGGGTTTTTTTTTTTTTACCAATAAGCTCTTCAGAAGTTTTCTTCTCATGATAAGTGCTTGATTGCTAGGTAGGCAAGACATAATTCACATGAAATGGAAAACCCCCCCAGAATTTTCAAATGTTAATAATAACAATAATTAAGCATACCAATGGGTAATCTTATGAGGATTACTGGAAGAAGAACAATAAAACATGTTAAAATTGAGGGCTGGTTTATGGTCTGAGCAGGGTGAGCCTCATTCCAAAATTATGGGGCAGGATCCCTCACTTGAACTATGGGCCTCTTATGTTGAAATAATGCTATTGCATGGCATTTTAAGATGCTGTTTTCTTTAAGTGAATGGCCACTATTTCTTTTTGAGGTGGGTTTGCCGCTATCTCAACCCACTTCTACAATGTCAATGTTTACATTGGGAAAGGATGTCGTGGCTTTGCTGTAGCTCTTTGAGCTTAAAAGTGCATTATCATGGCATGAACCACCAAGTAGTAGGGTCATGCTTCTACTCTGAATGAAGCAAGACAAATTCCACACCGAAACAGCTTATGTTTAAGGTTGCCATCCTCTCCTTCCTCAAGTCCAGGCATCTAATTTGCACATTGTACAGACTATAATCATGTAAATTAGTTCGATTCACAGTTTACATGCATCAACTCACATTACTTGTTGCAGTTTTTATAAAACAAAGAAGTTTGATTTGTTGGAAATCCTGGACACTCAATTATAGAGAAAACATGGGAGACCACTACAATATATGATAACTGCAGCGAGAATCATCTCTCTGCAGAGACGGAAGGGACCAGGTATCCTAATGCTAAAAGATTGCTGATAAAAATCTGTGAATTAGCTGAGATGGATAAACTAACTATGCTGATCAAGGAGAAATGGCTGATAAACTTCAAGAAAATTGGGATTTGTTTATTATTTCTTCACAACAACAATGGGGCAAATATCAATTTAGAAATGTTATAAAAGTAGAAGGGCGGTTATATGCTACTATCTAAAAGGAAGTAGTATAATAAAGGATAAAAACCATCAGGTAATGAGTTTAAGGTTCTTGAAACAGTTTCTGTAGTTGTGTGTTTAGTATGTGTATGTTAATGTAGGTATGCATTAGGTTAGTGTGTTTGCTCTGGAGCAGTGTTTCCCAACCTTTTATGAGCCGCGGCACACTTTTAACATTTAAAAAATCCAGGGGCACACCACCAACCAAAATGACACAAAATGACACTCTAACACAGTAAAGAACAGCTGGGGGATGGTGGCCTGCTGGGAGCAGCTGCTGGGAGTGCCAAAGCCGGGAGGGGCAGAGCCATGCCCGCCTCCTACCCCGGCTTCACCTCTCCCAGCAGCTGCTCCAGCCTTGTGGGGGCAGTGCCAAGACAGCGGTGCCAGAGCCCGCACAAGGCTGGCTTGGCACTGTCCCCTCAAGGCTGGAGCAGCTGCTGGGAGTGCCGAAGCCGAGGGAGGGGGCAGAGCCAGGCCGCGCCATGCTCTGCCCCCTCCCCCAGCTTCAGTTCTCCTACAGGCCGCGCCATACCCCACCCCCTCCCCCCAGCTTCAGCTCTCCTACAGAGGAGGAGCATGAGTGGTGGACGGGCTTCAGTGGGTGGGCTCCTCCTCCACGCGGCTTCAGCGAGCGAGGGGCAAGAGTCATGGTGGGAGTCATGGCGGATTGGAGGCTGGCTGGGGAAACGGCCAAAGGAGGCGGTGCCCTGGTCCCTTCTTCTTTTTCTTCGCCACTGCCCGGCCCTTCCTCCTCCTCCCCCAAGCAGCAGGAGTTCAGCAGGAGGGGGGGAGGAAGGGGGGCAGAGAGCTTTTCTCGTGGCACAGCAGGAGGTCCGTCACGGCACACTAGTGTGCCACGGCACACTGGTTGAGAAAGACTGCTCTGGAGGACTCTCTCCACTGACTTATAGTAACCCTAAGGCAAACCTATCAAAGTACTTTATATGTGTGTGTGTGTATATATTTTGTACTAAGACGTACAAAAAATCTTATTGAGTTAAAAATGTTGGTCCAAAACACACACATGTACATATGCATGTCCTATATATATACACATGTGTGTGTGTGTGTGTATATATATACATACATACACATATATATATAGGACATGCATATGTACATGTGTGTGTTTTGGACCAACATTTTTAACTCAATAAGATTTTTTGTACGTCTAAGTCATGGCTTTCCCCTCATTGGCTTTGTGTAATATGGTGACTATCTAAGAAAGTAGGTATTAAAAGATTATACTCTCACTATCCTGTTGCTGATGCTAATTATCCAAGGGAGAAAGAAAACTCTTTGCTCTGTTAGCTCTCCATTCCCTCTCTATGGACTATGGGATGCTGGCGACTTTAGGACTTATGATTATTCCATTTTGGTTGGAGTTTTAAAAATCCAAGCAGCATTGCCTGGCAAAATCAAGATGTTGTACTGAAGTTCTTGCAATTCAATAAAGATTAAAAGATCAACAAAATGTGTTGTGAATAGTAAAAAAAAATCAATAGGATTGACATGGGTGGTTCTTTGTTTAGTAAGTGTCAGTCTATATTGCTACAAATAATTGCAATTGATGGCACACAAGGGAACTTTCTTTTTATTTCACTTAATAAAATGGCATGTGGATATACACAACTTCAGATTTTACCCGTGTTACCAGATAATTGGCTGTTGTGTTTGCCCATGGTCACCCATTGGGTTTCCATGGCTGATTAGGAATTGGAACCTTGGTTTCCCAATGTCCTGATCCAACAACACTGAAGCCAGGTCTCTATGATACAGTATTACATAGCAATTAGGTTTATTATATTCACTTTTCTTGAAATAAAACTTTTGACAACACTTATATCCCTTGGCATACTCAGATGTAACATTTCCTCACTCACAGAGATCTAGGATTCTGATCTAGACTGGTTATTATGCAAACACATGCACAGACCAGCAGAGGGCACTGAGAAATAAAACTACAATGCTAATAGAACATATTCTATTCCGGTTTCTATTAATGACTAAGCATATCACTGCTTGCCAAGTGCTCCTGGTCATGGGCCAAAATCAAGACTGCCACTGCAAGCATTCAACTCCAGCAGACTCACCCTCATTTACCACCAGGGCCTTCTGATACCAAGCACTATATTACATAAGGGCAATATCTGGGTGATTTGCCTGGATGATTTATCACCAGGAATAGGTATTTCTCCTGTTACTAGAATGGTCATGGTGCATGGGGTGCCAACATGAGTTCAGCAGCTGAGTAGAGAAACTTCATCACCTTTTCTATTCTTTCATGACAAGTATATGTAATTAAAGATAAAAGACATCGGCCCTCTCCATATCCTGTTACCTTTGGTCAAAATGCTGAATTCCCTATAGTATTTTCTTTCAACACTAAGCTGTTCTATGGAGGGGCAAAGAGGCTGGAAAGGTACTGTATTCTTGGTGGGCCCCATTAAGCTCAAAAAGAAAGTGCATGCAAATTCAGCATCCATCCGATTTTATTGCATTATTAGTTCAAAACAAAAAAGCTAACACTATGGAACCTCTCCTAAACTAGCAAATGCCCAACCTGTTTCCCCACGTTGAGTTGGCCTGCAGAACATACAGCTGAAACATAGTGTGAAGTGTAGGGTGAACAGAACATCACAATGTAGACCTATATTTAATCCTCACTGGTTTAACAGTACACATTACAATGATGATTAAAAAATTGTTGAAGCTATAAAACATGTAAGAGTAACTTCCAATTAATTTTGTTGAAAGACACTATCTCAGAGATAATTGCTTCTCTGGTCTTTGAGAATCACAACAGCATTCAAATCGATCATTACTGAATGCAATGGAATTATTCATACTAAATTTGTTTATACAAAATATAGTTCCTTGTAGTTGTATAGATGCCTAGGCCACAATTAAATTAGATCTCAAAGCCTCTGAGGATGCCTGCCATAGATGCAGGTGAAACGTCAGGCAAGAATGTTTCTAGAACATGGCCATATAGCCTGCAAAACCTACAACAGCCCAGTAAATTGAATTTATTTCCTGTGCTTACAGTTTCCTTAATATATTCAAAATGGGTGCTGTGGCAATATAGCTTTAAAGGTCCTAAACATGTATAAAATGGATATATTTTCTTTGAACTTTGGAAGAAATAATAACTTATTATAAGAGTAGATGTAATATAGCAAGTGGGGCCAAGAGACAGGCATACCTTGGTTCAAATCTTGGCCATGTGGCTATTCGGAGCTCCAGTCCATATTGTGATTAATGTGGCAATAAATGTAATGTGATATGGTTGGAAGGGTAATGTAGCCACTGCTTTGAATTTCCTGCCTTTGTGGGGCTAGATACTCCAGAAAGTGGTTATGGTTTGTTTTCATTTATTTTTGGGTGAAATCTAAATGAATTTGATTCAATTTTGGACTAAAAATAGCCTTAACTGCTCTGATTAATTTTCTCATTGGTGAGAGGAAAGGGAGAGTACAATGCTGTTGATTTTCCTGGACTTTTCAGACAATTTAAATACCAATTTTGATATATACTCATAAATGGAAGGCAAACCCCGATAAAACAGGGCCTTCATGTTACAGTGGTGTGGTGGAGCTGAGGCTTGTACGGGTGTAGCACTGGGATTTTTTTTATTACTAAGGACAATCACATCATGTGTCACCTATCTCAGGATTCCCTGTACTATCTGAGTTTAGCTGTAATTCTCACATGAGTTATACAGAAAACTTATTTTCATTTTGTTAGCAAAAGAACATTGTTGTTAGCAATCCCTGTTACCATACAAACTATTTTGAGGCACAGCTAGTTAGTAGCCAGCTCCATTAAATCACTACTGACTGAGAGGTCATGAGTTCAAAGTCAGCCTGGGTCCAAGTGAGCGCCTGACCATTAATAGTCTAGCTTGTTGTTGATCTATGCAGCCCGAAAGACACTTGCATCTGTCAAGTATGAAATTTAGATACCGCTTTATGCGAGGAGGCTAATTTAACTAATTTATGACACCAGTAGCATGCGTAAGAATGAGGAAGTACTCAATCAAGGACTGGGTGTCACAAGTGGATGGTGAAGCAGCAGCTCCCCCTGTGGCCAGAATCAAGCATACCCTCATGAAGCCAGAAAGCTGGAATGTTAAATTGCCTCTGTGTCTGTCTATATATGTTGTAGGGCCGGGGAGATAGCACAGCGGTAGAACAAACTGTGCTGCAATCGGAAGGTTGCTGGTTCAATCCCCGAGCTGGCCTGGACAACCAGCTATAATAACAATATATGAGCCTAGTCCACTGCCCACCCAAGCAGTTCAAACAACAATGAGGACCACGTATAAATAGTGGGGAAGGGTTTTTTACAGACCTACAACGTCTGAACGTTTCGGCTGTCCGGCGAGGTAAAATGAGGAAGTGGGGAAAAACAGAAGGCTCCCGTCAATGAGGATGGAACAACAGCACCCCCTTGTGACGCAAAGACGCATAACAACAATGACGTCGTAATTGGAGCAGAGACATCCTGTATGACCCTGTATGACGCACACCTGCATGTCCCTGTTACCCTGTGACGCAGCCAAGAAAGAACCCTTCTATAAACTGCACTGCACTGTCTATGTGTAAAAACTGTATTGTCTGTAACGTCTCTCCGACAGGGACTGTCTGTCATATGTGTATTGTAATCCGCACTGAGTCCCCTTCGGGGTGAGAAAAGCGGAATAGAAATAAACGGTATTATTATTATTATTATGTCTAATGGAATTGAATGTTGCCATGTATATATGCATTGTAATCCACCCTGAGTCCCCTGCAGGGTGAGAAGGGCAGAATATAAATACCGTAAATAAATAAATAGTTAATGGAGGGCACTGAAGACCCCTCTTTTATGTATGAGGATGCATTATAGGATTTCTGCTCCTAGGAAGGATCAAAGTTGTCATACTTCAGCTCCCACCAGCCCTTTCCATTATAAGCAATTGAATGCTGGGAGTTGCACTCCAACAATGTCTTGAGGCCCACACTTTGCCCAACACTGTATGAAGGAGAAAAAAGCCCCTGACTTGGTCATCATAAGTCTGTCCCCCTAAAAATGAAAGTGTAGGATCCCATTCTGAAGAAAAGATTTTCTAGATAAAAAGAGAGGCATGCTAGTAAGTCAAGTGAGAAGTGTTTGACTGCATTCCAGTTCTTGGTGAATGGAAAACTAGCAGCTTCCTGTTACAAAATGTACCAACAGTTCATTCCTAATAATACACATTGACATTGGCAATTTCTATGCTTGAGATATAAATGATTCTAAAAATAATATTAGACCAGCATATTTTTAGCTAGGTAAATAACCCAGAGTTTTAAAAACTTTCTTCTTTGGTTGCAGATCAAGGAGAGGGATTCAAAGGGCTGAGTTTTGCACAAGGTTATTAGAGTGAAAATCACCCAGAACTCAAATTGAGAACTTCCTGATCTAAACCCTGATGCCTTTTGGGGTAAGTACGGATGAATGAATCTGTCAATTTTGGTTTCTCTCAGCAACTCATTTTTCCAAGGTTAAGTTTGTTCCATCTCATTTCCTCAGGAGTCTGTGACTTTAAAAAAAGTCTATACAAAAATTCATGTATGCATTTTCATGAACATTTTTCCAACCCTACCATGTCCCAAAGTGAAGTAACTGCCTCAAATATCAGGTGGGTTTTTGTATGAAAGGGCAACAAATTATTGTATTTTTACTTCCAAGGGTGAACAGAGGTACATGTGTCTCTTCAGGGGTTTGTCTATGTGGCAGCTTAAACTACAGTCTGTCTGGAGCAGCAATACACTTAACTGCCCCTGTGGGCATCCGGACAGAGTCTACATAGCCCAGCAAGGCTGAAACTGATTCAGCTCCACTGGATCATCATCACCTTACATTCTCTGTTGCCATTGCTGCTGCCAGATGACAGCGCTGTCGGAGAGCTCCTGGCCATCACTAACACTGTGCTAACATCAGCAAAGGCACCCATCCAACCAGAGAGAAGAAGAGCAGCATGTAGACAGTTGACCAATTCACCTCTGAGCCAGTTTGCAGTCTACACACTGCCTGAAGTGCAGGTCTGCTACAGTGTTTCATTTAAATGCCTGGGCACATCCCAATTTGCATTAGCATGGGGCTAAAACAGTTGAACCCAGTTTATTCTGCACTAAATACAGCAAGGAGAGATGCCTGGGCTACTTGGTGTTTTGTAGCTCATGTAGACAAGGCTCAGGTGTCAAGATGAGTTGACTGGCACATATGCTCTGAATATGAAAGATTTCCAAACATACGTTTTCCTAGTACAATGTTGTTTAATAGATGCAACTTTTGCAAGTTTTTTCATGCAATGGTGCTTTTTAAATGTAATGGTCTTCCCACTTACTGTTATACACATTTTTGTTCGCTCTTTCCTAATACACATTTCTGTTGGAAGAACTGCATCATAAAATTCAAAGGACAATTGGATTTACAGTAGGTGAAAAGCTAGTAAAAAGGAAGGGAAAAGGTCTGAAGTTGTCAATTTGCATCAGAACATATACGTTAGTATATCTGTATTACATGCAAACTTGGATGCCCCTTGTCATTCTTTGATAGTGTGGCATTTCCTCTGTATTAGCATTTGCACCTGCATTGTCTAGTGCAGGGGTGCTCATTAGGTAGCTTGGGAGCTACTAGTAGATCTTCGGCCCTCTTCCAGGTGTTCTTCGAGCCTCACCAGCCGGATGGGGCACTCCTACCATGCGCACACCCTGCGTGCACACGCGCTCCTGCTGCTGGCTTTTGCTCTTGTAGTGCTTCTTTTGCCTGCGGGGCATTGCAGGAAGAAGGAAGCATGAGGCGGGGCCTCTGGAGGGAGTGCTCTGCCTCTCTCTCGTCCAGAAGCAGCTGTGCAGCCTCTGTTGCCAGCGAGACTCTGGATGCCCCGCCTCGTGCTTTCTCCTTCCTGCAATGCCCCGCAGGCGGAAGAAGCGCTGCGTGGGCGGAAAACAGCAGCAGGAGCACACACAGCGGCAGGAGCGCATGGGAGCACACGGCGGTGGGGGCCGGTAGATCTTTTGGACTTGGTTGCTTTAAGAGTAGCTCGCATGCTGAAAAAGTGTGAGCACCCCTGGTCTAGTGGCTTGAGTGTTACAGCTTGGAGACCAGTGTTTTACTGTCTGCTTGGGCATGGAAATCCACTGGGTGACCCTGAGTGAGTCCCACATCCACATCCCCAGTCCATAATGGGTTCTCCTTAGGTTTGCCATAAGTCAGAAATAACTTGAAAGTGCACTAAACAACAAAGGCACCCTATTTGCAAGCACCAAAACAGTTCATTGTAGCTTATTGGGAGCACTTTCTTGACACAACATCCTTCATACCTGTTTATGTACTGCACTGGCCTTTCTCCAGTCATAATTATTTGTGATCTGCTTCTTCAGTCCATCGCCTCCTTTGCCCACTACATATCAGCATCCTTCCTTCATCTTCCACTTGGACTTTTCAGTTTGCTCACTTTAGTTGGGTTCTGTCACACATTACAACTCCATCTCTCCATTCAAATTGATTCTAAAACTATCAGAATTTACATTTTCACTCCCACATGCCTGGTTATTTAAAGCCCAAAGCCAATAGTAATTCTGTCACTGTCACAAAATGAAGTGCATTAGTGGCAGTTCCTTAAGAAATGTGCATTACTGAAGGTGGGCAGAAAAGATGTGGGCTGATGAAGAAGAAGTAGCATTTAGTTATACACGTTAAGCATAGACAAAGAGAAATGAAAAAAGAATTATGTGGGCAATATTTACCAGGGAGTACATCATTTTAAACTACCACATAATTTAACCTTTCTCTCTTTTCCCTCATCCCACCCCCACTATGGGTGTACAGGTATATGTGTACACAAACAAACAAGATGAACAAGAATTATATCTGATTTATATCAACTATCATTAGGCAAAGTGAGGCAGCTGGCTTATTTCCAAGTGGCTTAAGCATCACCTTGCCACATGCAAAGATCTAATTATGAGACAGCAGCATAAAATAGTAGTGTATTGTATTGCAGGAAAGAACGCCAACAGTTTAAGATATGCAGATGACCCCATACTACTAGCAGAAAATAGCAAAGACTTGAAATGGCTACTGAAGAAAGTCAAGAAATAAAGTGCAAAGAGAAGTTTACATCTCAAGATTTTTCAGATCTCTCTCAGGTCATTAATCTGAATGGAACCAAAACTAGATTGGGACTTGGAAAGTTAGCTATGAAGGAATTTGGTCCTGAGGGGTAAAGATACAGTTCATCCTAAATTAGAATTTTTCATACTATCACATTTCCAATTTCTATGTATGGTTTGAGTGAAGAATGGTGATAGAAAGAAAATCAACTTCTTTGAAAAGTGATACTAAGAATGGTTTTATGGATACTGTGTAGTGCTAAAAAGTGCTAAAGAAGCCAAAATGACAAAACCGAGACTGTCATAATTTGGACATATCAGGAGAAGATATGACACTCTAAAAAGGACAATACTGTTAGTAAAGTAGTAGGAAAAGAGGAAAATGGATAGACAAAAGCAGGGTTGTTGACTTGGAAGCTTCTCACTGAAAGGGTCAATAAGACTCAAAGTCAACTTGATGGCAGACAACAACAACAACAACAACAATCATTCTCTTCTGTTCATCTGTTTCCATTTTTTCATATAAAATATGTTTCTGAAACACTTGGAGCAGCCTGTCTTAGACACCACCAAAAAAATCAATAGTGGTTCATGGAAGTATATTGCTAAAATAACCTCTGAATCCCATTCTGGTATCCAGATCCCTATCTTGCTTCTACTGAATGGAGGTTTCTGTGGAAACAAGTTAAATGTTTCCACAACAATTCTGTCTGCATAGCCAGATAATGTCTTTCCTTAATGTTTGCAAAACGCAACATTTATATATCCACATATCAGGTGGAAGCTATGACAAACTGATCTGGGCAGTGAAACAAAATAGAAATTGCACACAATTATTCAAACAAGAATACTGAAACCAGGTTCCTTATACATAAAAGGGGGCAACTGGCCACAATGAGGACATGTCAGTGTTTCAGAATGAAGGTCATGATCAAACAGATATAAAGTTGTGACAGGGGATGAAGGTATGTAGGGTAGATTTTGGAACAGGATTTTCTCTGAAAGTTTTTCCTTTCTCCTGACTGGGTTAAAATATCAGAAGTGACAGACAGCAGAGTCTCAAGGCCTGTCCATCCTGTGTTATCGGCCAATCACAGCCCTCAGAATGTTGAGATGGGTGGGCTGAGGGGTTAAATAAAAGAAGCTCTATGGTTTGCTTTGACTTTAGGAGGAATTGTTGTTGGAACAGTCAATAGAAACAGGGAAGAGGTAAGTAGGAGAGAGTTCAGAAAGGATTAAAGCAAATTATAGCATTGTAAGAATATGCAGTAAACCAGCATTGATGCTTGTTGTTACAAAGAAAACATTTAGTGAACAAACCGTTGCATTAAATTCCGTCTGAATTGTTCATTGAATAGACTGTAATAATCTCAGCCATCCACAACCAAGAGCCCTAAAGACTCTTGTCTATAACAGGAGTCCACCTCTTGGACCATATTCAAGTTGAGTGTCCCTTATCCCAAATGCTCGGTACCAGATATGTTTTTGATTTCAGAGTTTTTCAGACTTTCGAATATCTGTAATTGTATATGTGTATATAAAACGATATCATATATATTTCATATATATTTTATAGGCATAACCTGAAGGTAATTTTATATAATATTTTAAAAATAATTTTGTACACTGAATAATCAGAAAGCAGAGATGTCACTATCACAGCCACCCATGTAAAAATTACAGATTTTGGAGTATTTTGAATTTCAGAAATCTGAATTAGGGATGCTCAACCTATACATATAATAAAGTGGAGAGCTTTAAAGTTGGAGGCAAAATGGGTAACAATGGGCCAGGGTTTACATTTTGACTGAGTGCCCTGGAAGGGACACAAACATTACTGTCCACCAGAGAAAATTGACTGGGTGGGCCAGGGATGGAGTTGAGGGGGAAGAATGAGCTGCAGAAAGCAAAGTGGGGTTAGCCCTCACACTGAATAATGTGAAGCAGCCACTTGAGGAAGTGGGCATGTAGGATGGGAGGCAAGAGCCAGATGCTAGAGAGACATGTATGTCATAAAACTTTCTCACTGTCCCATGCATTGGGAATAATTTCTCATCACTACTAGTGAAGAAAGATTCAGCTGGACTTTGTATGTGGAGTGGTGGTAGACACCACTTTATTATAAGGAAGAAATGCTCAGGATTAGCCCCAGACATAGCTACACACCCCCTGATAGTACTGAGTTAGCCCCACTGGCTAACTCACCTCACCTTCCATATTGCCATAATCATTCCTAGACACCAGCAAGATCCTGATCATTGTGGAACCCCTTTCTGACATAAGCAGTGGTGCTCATGTTTCTAGGAAGGAGGGACTGATCTCCACATCTTCTTTCTAGTTATGCAGGTGGCCCTGTTGATATCAAGAACTTACATAGAGCTCTGTAGCCAGCTGGGAGTGGTGATGGTGGTGATACTGCCATGATCCATCACCTACCAACTGCTAGCATGAGTGCGGGAAAGGGGTGATAGCAGCAGTGTACCATCTGGGCAGCAGACTAATCAGAATCAGACCTGATCCAAGTGTCAAGATGGCTCCAAAGGCACAGGATAACCTGGGGTTTCAAGCAAACTCTTGAGCATTCCCCAACTTTCCCCAAAGTGGGGCAAAGCTGTTCTAACCCAAGATAACCCACAATACTCATTGCAGGTAAAGGAACATCATGAGAACAACTAGGAGTCAATTTAAGGGTCCTTTCAGACAGGTCCTGTATCCCAGGATCTCATCCCAAGTTTTCTGTTTATCCCAGATTATCTGGCAATGGAGACTCATATTATCCAGTTTAAAGCAAAAGACCTGGGACCAGATCTTGTCTGGAATGGCCCTATGATGAATCCAGGTTTTCATGCCCCTTAGATAGCAAAATGTCTTAAGCTGCTATCAAAGGAAGAGCAGTGCCTATCTAATTAGCACATAGATAAGCAAGATCCAGGTCTGCCAAATCCCTTTCCAAAGTAAAACTACATGGTTCTATCAATCTTTAATGAAAAGAAAATGCCTAATGCTGGTCTTATTCTAAGCGATGATGAGTTTTCCATAGATGGAGCAAGTTTACTGCTTCTCTCTTATCCCATTTCTAAATACTGGAATGAATGAGGGAACCATTTTGATGTTGTTTGTGGATTTGCAAGTGGTGAAGTGAAGGAAAAGTAGATTAAAGTTCAAATGCAGAATTCTAGGTTTGAAGTTTTAATGTGGTTCTATGTTTTTATGTGTATTAATTGTAGGGTCACATGTCGACTTGTTAGTGACATGCCAGTATATTTTTATTGTTATAGCCTGCTTTGAACAATAAATAAATAATTAAATAAATAAATAAATAAGTGTAATGATGCAGTAACTTACAGAAACTAAAGCAACTCTGGACTTGTTTCTGAATAGACACGAAATTCTGTGGAAGCCCTTTCTACAGTGCTGTGTTCCATGATGGAAGAGAGGCAGGACATAAATGTGATACATGAGCGTATAAAGGAACAAAGCAATGTAGATAACCCCAATGACAAGATAAAACAGAGCTGGCATTATGCCTCAGCATGGTTAGGCAGCAATCAAAATCCCATGTGAACAACAAAAGATATCTATTATTGATCTTTGGAGCCTTTTGGTCCTGCTGTTTCTCCTCTTTGCAAATGTTCCCCATTCATCTGTTTTATCTGAGCTAACAAATAATGATAGGAGAAAAGAACAGAAATCTTTCTCCATGTGCTAGGAGAGCCAATTGAATGAAGTCAGAAAGAGAGACAAGTGAAGTAGTATCAGGAAGAAAGAGGAGAAGATATTTCCATTCATAGAAGAAGCCCATTGAGAGAGGCATCCAATGTCCTTTCTAAGCCTGGGCAGGTCAGTGTTTTTCCACATCAGATTCAACAGGAAAATAGAAGCAGCTGGTAGTGGTGAATGCATCACATTGAGGAAAAATAGTGCTAAATTAAAGATGGTAGTAGAAGAGAAGATGCAGATGAAAAACTATTTTTAAAAACTGGAGGGAAGCATAAGCAAGCATGAATCTGGAACTAAGGAAATAGCTGGGCAGTACTGAGTCAGCTGGAAATGGATGTCAGTATGAGTACCCACTGACTTAGTGTGAAAACATAGTGACAACCATAACAGTGGTAGAGCGCGGTATAATGTAGTTCTGGATTTCCTGCACAATCTCTTCAAGAAGCTGTGAAGTTAAATTTCAGTAATGGCATTAA
Organism: Anolis apletophallus; assembly: GCA_030556195.1. NCBI lineage: Eukaryota > Metazoa > Chordata > Lepidosauria > Squamata > Anolidae > Anolis > Anolis apletophallus. The sequence goes on along the minus strand of JARBWK010000002.1, from coordinate 70,810,087 downwards.
AATAGATAGACATACCATATTTGACAGAAAAATATATGAGTCAGTTGTAGTATAGTGTTGTGAAGTATGAAAAGATAAGTGGTACGGATAGAAACCAGATTCAAGTTAATACACACTCAAGTGCCCGCCTGGAAGGTCTTTCTCATCATCTGCTACTTGTCACATTTGAGTGGGTGACTGGGGGTAAAGGATAGGGACCAAGGTAAAACAAATGCATTCCTATTCTGGAAAAGACTCCAGTTGTTGGAGAGCTATTGGAAATCAGGGCAGCCATCTTGGGCCCTATATGTTAGGAAATATAGTTGAAGTCACATAAATATAGACTATGTTGGTATAGATCAGTGTTCCTCAACCTGGGGTTTGGGACCCCTGTGGGGTCACGAGGAGGGTGTTAGAGGGGTTGCCAAAGACCATCTGAAAACACAGTATTTTCTGTTGTTCATGGGGGTTCTGTGTGGGAAGTTTAGCTCAATTCGATTGTTGGTGGGGTTCAGAATGCTCTTTAATTGTAGGTGAACCATACATCCCAGCAACTACAACTCCCAAATGTTAAGACCTATTTTCTCCAAAATCCAACAGTGTTCACATTGGGCATATTGAGTATTTCTGCCGGGTTTGGTCCAGATCCATCATTGTTTGAATTCACAGTGCTCTCTAGATGTACAGTAGGTGAAGTACAATTCCGAAACTCAAGGTCAATACCCATCAAACCCTCCCAGTATTTTCTGTTGGCCATGGGTGTTCTGTGTGCCAAGTTTTGTTCAATTCTATCGACAGTGGAGTTCAGAATATTTTTTGATTGTAGGTGAACTATAAATCTCAGCAACTACAACTTTCAAATGTCGAAATCAACCCTTCCCCACAAATTTGGGCGTATTGGGTATTTGTGCCAAATTTGGTCCAGTGAATAAAAATACATCCTCCATATCTGATATTTACATCATGATTCACAACAGTACAAAATTACAGTTATGAAATAGCAACGAAAATAATGTTATGGTTGGGGGTCACCACAACATGAGGAACTGTATTAAGGGGTCACGGCATTAGGAAGGTTGAGAACCACTGCTATAGATGTGCAAACAGTCTTACCCTAATGCCTATACAGCACATGGATGTCAAATTTTCAAACAAAGTCGAGTGGTAATTTAATAATAATAGTCTGTGGTGAATATTGCCAGCCTTTTCCCATTTGTCAAGCTTAAAATTATAGAAGTGGGTGACAATCAAAGGCTTAAACCTTTTTGTTCTTATTGTATCCAAGGGACTTTTCAGTAACACATCCTTGAAAATGATGTTGTGTCATCTGGCTTAGACCTTTATCCACTGAGCATTGCTATGACATTGACACCACTAAGCCTGGAGGTCAACATCCTTACTCTTGTCCCCAGGTTCTCACAATCTACTGCAGAGCTCTGACTCAGGAATCTTTTTTTCTGTTAAATGTACCCTGGAGGACAGTGCTTTAAGCATTGATGCTTTTGTATTGTCACAGATCAAAATTGCTAGACTTTACAGCGTAGACCTTGGTTTCTGCTATTTTTCATTCCAGATGCAGAGGTTACCCTCAAGGGTCTTATAGTCTAACATAATGTGTTACATTGTGAAAGGGGTAAGGAGCACAAAAGGCAAAGCGTGTGACTACTGGGAAAACTACAGTGATAGTTAAAATGTGACTGTTGTGACCTGCAAAATCATTTTTCAGAGTTCCCGCTGATTGCAGTTATACATCTCTTAAGCATCAAGTGTCAATGAAATGCACCAGTTATGAAATCCCTTCCCAATGGTTTTGCAATGGGTTGATTAAAAAACACATATTTTGTAAAGGTGAATATAAGGAACAGCCCCAAATGAGAAGGCTGTGCTGATCCAGAGAAGGACTGTGAAAGAACAGCAGGGTGGGGAAAAGAAGGCCTGGTATTAGATGGTACAAATAGGAATGCGACTCTATCCCTAGAGTTACATTCTTATTCTTGCCATCTGTGAGGGCATGACTACTGCTTCTGAGTCCCACAGAGCAAACTCTCACTGGGCCTTGTACTCTATTACAACAATAGATATTTGCAAATGTGAAACACTTCCCCAGGCTTTAAGCTATAGATTGGGCATGCACGTTACCCTATTTCCCTCAGCCAATTAGTATTAATTGATTCAGTTTTGAGCTCCTGAAATGTATATCATATAATGATTCAGAACACCATACTTAATATATCATGGGATCCATGAGAGAGAAAGACATAGAGACCGACAGACCCTTGCTTGACTTTTAAAGCTTTGTTCAGAGTCATGAAATGAGTCATATTCCCACCCCATATGATCATTCTTGAAAATGCCAGCTTTGCCTCCCTGCCTGGGGGGCTGGGGGCAGAGTATGAAAAGTTGAAATTTCCCTGATGCTTTTGAAAGGCTGGCAATATAGAAAATCGAAAGAGGTTTGTGCCTCCCTCTGGAGTGTGATGTGATGCAAAGGTCAGCCTGTCTGCTGTCACTACCCTAACACCAGCATTATCATGTCCCCCTCATGGTTCTCCAGCCCTCAGGAACTGGTACCATCACGCAAGTCAAGCCTAATACGTCGCCCTGTCTGCCAGGATGGAAAATGCTGCATCTCCTAAAAAGCAGGGCAGGAGGCCAAGCTCCCTCAGCAACTACGCTGTCATGCCTTAGTAGAATAGGTTACGAGGTCACAGACTACAAAACCTAGATTTGCAGGCATGACCCAGTATTCCCCTGTATTATGTGCAAGGGTGGGGAGGGGGGAGAGGAAACCAATAGAAACCTTCCTCATGCATCTAACTTCACACTGCAACATGGCTGCGCCACTTGCCAGCAGGTTCATGCGGCTGCAGCGGAGGCAAGCAGCATGCAAAAGCTGCTCAGAGAATTCACGATCAGGCCACGCTGCATCCTCTGTAGAGTTAATGTTAATTAGTCCCATTTGTGGCAAGAGGCCATCTGCTTTGCTCACCCAGCAGTGTGTTAGCTTTCCCTATCTGCTTACATTGCTATTGAGCATGTTAAAGCACCAGTGATCAAGGCAATCCAATCCATGCTGAAAATACAACTGCACAGACAGTTGCTGTGTCTTGCCATATACAGCAGCAGGTGCTCAAATATGGATTCAAGTGAAACCTGAACATTTCAGGTGAAACATAAATAGTTTTATCAAAAATGACAGTAATCGAGATGGCATTACAGAGAGAAAATTGCAATTAACTTATTTTCCCCCAGGCGTTTGAGACACAGACAATGCCAGTGATATCCACACACATTCATAATATACACTGTTTATGAATGCATGTGCCTTGTCATCAGGTTATTCATGTATAATATAGTACAGAGCATGGTTCACCCTCATATCACACATGTTGCCACATATGCATACTCCCAGAAACACAGCTACATATGGCAGCATGATACCCAGCTATGTACAGAGCCCTCCAATCATAAAATGTAGCTTGTATAGGGAGCCCCTCTTGTGCCAGCCGTAAGATGTACGAACACACCCACTCCAACCTGTAACACAACAAGCAGGGTGTGGACTCCACAAACAAAACGTGCATATCAGCTCATATGTCCTCTTTCTCTCTCTCACACACAACTATCAATATCTTAGCCATTGTAAAATACTCCAGCTACTACAATTAACAATTAACAATTAAGAACCCAGCATAATGATGGTAAAGCATAAAATTATTCCAGGATGCTTACCTCCCCTTCCTAGACTACCAGAAATACAATTCCTTTCACAGCACATGTGTCCCCCCCCCATATAGTACGCACCCCCTCAACCTGACCATGTTATTTTCATAATCAGCAACCATGGACATGCTCTGCAGATGTCCATCAAGCATAACCCACACCGTTATCACACTCACACCCATTTTGCTGACCTGTGTGTCAAAGCCATTTTCTATGGAGTCACTCTTCTTTGGAGGGAAGACATCTCCAGCAGTCTCATGGCCATGGTGGGATTTGAGAGGGATCTGGCTGGAATAGGAGGATTTGTTCACCTCCACCTTGTTCCCAAACTTCAGGTAACAGGGCTGTGGGATGGTCCTGGTTGCTGGGATGTGAACAATAGGACTAGCACTGTGGACAGGTTTTGGTAGTCCGGATTTCATTTTGGAGGCTACCAGAATGGCTGGCATTTTTTCCTCTTCTCCGCTTTATTAACAGGTTTCTTTCTGCAAGAGCAACAGGACTGACAGCAAGCAGCAGCCGTAGCAACCAGGAAAGGAGATTGCAGGCAAGCTGGTCTTGCTGAATTTCACTCCCAAATGATGAATGAATGAATATAGGAAAATCTTCAGGAAAAGGAAGAAGAAAGCCTTCTCTTTAAATGGTGGTTTTGCCTACTGTCACAGCCTTCCACCTGTTTCTTAATTCCTCAGTCAGTATTCTTCATTCCTTCTTCCTCCTCCTACGCCTCCACAACCTCTTCTTCCTTCTCCTTTTCTGCTATTGCTGTTTAAGTTGCAGATTCTTTACAGTAGCTGATCCCTGCAATTTCTCTTCTTTGGAGGCAGGGAGACTTTTACTTCATTATCTTGTCACCCGAACTAAGAAAGTGATGCAGGCGATCAGTATGTAAACGGAAGAAGAACCTGCTGCAGCATATGCTTCTAATGGGGTGTGTGTGTGTGTATGTGTGCAAGCGTGCTAGAGAGCAAGCACAGGCAGGATTTCCAGGCTTAAGATGTCTTTCTTCAGTCTTAGCCAAGAAGCAGATGTAGCTCAGTATGCTAACAGCCGATGCCCTTGGATACAAGCCTCAGAGAATCCAAGCTCCTTAATCTCAGTATCTGTGAACAGGAAAAACGATGCCGGAGCAGAGACAGAAATGTCTATGGATGACATTTAAATCATTCAGACTGCTGGTGGTAAAAAGAAAATCCCCAATGCTGCTGCTGGTGTTCCTGGATGCCCAAGATATATGTAGTTTTCTATCAAAGCTGAAAGCAATGCAGCATCCACTTCATTTTGCACACTGGCCGTCAAACAGGTTTCAGAGCTGGGTGGCTCACCGAGAGAGTGCCTTATGTGTGTGAAAGAGAGAGAGAGAGATGCCTGTGAGCAAAGGCAGCCTGCTGCTGTGGACTACACCAAAGAAGGCTGCCCAGAGGAGCAGCAGTGGGAGAAGGTTGCAATCTGACAGTACGGTGAAAAAGAAAAAAAATCCACCCAGCTCCAAGCCCCCTGATTGGTCCTCCCAACTCAAATCAGAAACCAAATGTCTCTGCAAAAGGGGCGTAGCTTCAACTCAAGGGACTGGCAGGAAACTCTTTTGCTTCAACTCCTTCTGTACAAAGCACAGTATCTGTAGCAGTCCTGCGGCAGCAAAGACGATGCCAAGCTCACTAGAAAGGATGCATGAGGTGACATCAGGGGGGGCTGGCAGGCAAGTGGGCAAGCGTGAAAGGGAAATTCCTAGCCATTTATTCTGTTGCTGCCTTTCCCCCCTTGAAAATGGGAGGCCCCTTTCAAATAAAAGCACATGAGGGTGAATCACAATTCCGCTGGTTTTGTTTTTGTACTATTTTTTTAAAATCCGGACTCATACAGGAAAACTCCCACTGGAAATGCCAGCAGAAGAGTATGTGTGAATAAGGGCTGAGCAATTTAACCCAAGGAAGCCTGAGCTGATGATATGTGAGGCTGTAGTGAAAAAAAGAGAGAGATTTTCTACACTTTTGTGTATGTGCATCACACAAGTGGTTACCAGATCACCCCAGACCATTCTATGATTAAAGGAGTCGGCATTACTAGTGTCTGTATTTCCAGGAAGAAGGGAAGCTGCTTCACAGAATATGTTTTCTGAAAAGATACATCTGAAAGATTTTCCCCTTAAAGATAAAAATATAGCAACGATACATGTAGCAAACATACTTATAAAACACATCCATTTTATAGCTAAATCATCTACTAGAAAATCAGTACTGGCCACAAACCCTCCAACACAGAATGGAGTACTGCATCAATATGCTAGATCAGATGAATGACTGACAACTGCCTTTCATAAACTGAGAGGTATAATATCTAAATGGAACTTTTGCATCCAAGCTAGAAAGGAAAGGTGAAGCTAGAAAGGAAAGGTGGCCATCAGCTCTGCACAATGCGTATTTACCATGGGAAGTAGATTGTCGATTATATCTAAACCTTTGTGTGATCCACCAAATCATATTTTACTTTCTTAATATTTGCTAATATCAAAGGTCTCCTGGAATTTCCAGAAGCTATAAGAAATCATTGTAGTCACTTACTAACAGCGTGGTCCAAATCACGCTCTAGACAGGTTCTGCCACCAAAACACTTGCCTTTTGTTGTTGTTGTTCCTTCACATTCTCTTGTTGCTTCTCATGGATTATTTTCAGAATATTGTAATTTTACATAACCTGGGGCTCTCCAGGTGGCTTAGATTTTGTTGTCATTATTATTGTGTGGCTTCAAGTCATTTAATACTCTAAGGCAAACCTATCACAGATTTTTCTTAGCAAGATTAGTTCAGAAGAGGTTTGCAATAACTTCCACTGAGGCTGAGAGAGTGTGAATTGCCCAAGGAAATCCAGTGGGTTTCATAGCCCGCAATCTCTTCACATGGGGTTGAAATCAGCGGCATGCTTCGGTTTAGCCCAGGTCATCCACAGAGCCCCCTGGCTCCCATCAAACAATGCCGATGCAGCTCCATGGGTGAAGAAGGGCGGAGCTGGCAGATGCTGTTGGCACAGCAACATGGAAGGGCTCCCGTGTTGCCACTGGAATCCATGGAGGGAAGCCGCATGCTCCATGCTTCCCCCTCCCCATCCAATCGCCTTCAACTGGAGCTGGGCAATGCAAGGCACAGGGCACCAGGTTCCTCACACCTCTCGAGGAAGCAGAGCAATTCCAGTGGCCGTTTGGCAAGGTTGTGAGGATTTGAAATCCAGTCTCCAGCATGTTAGTCCACTGCTCAAACCATTATACCATTCTGGCTCTCTAGTCTTACTGACTGGGGTGGCAACATCTAGTATATACCAAGTTGGAGAAGCCTGGAAGACTATATTCCAGAATTGGTTGTTAGAATCATTTTTATTGATCTTGTTTTACTTATTATTCATCTTGGGATGAAGAAGAATCCAATCAGGAGAAGATTTGTTGTGCTTGCTGAGGGTGTTTGTCTCTTTGAATATTGTAAGCTTAAATTCCTCCCTTAAATAAACTTGAGTATCATATTCATTGGGTACATCTATACTGTAAAATTAAAGTAGTTTTTACCCAATTTTAACTCTCATGGTTCAATGCTATGGAATCATGGGAGTGATGGTTTTACAAGGTCTTTAATCTTCCGTAACAAAGAGTGTTTGTGACTCATCAAACAAAAACTCTCATAGTAGTATAGCATTGGTCCATGGCAATTACGTTGGTGTCAAACTGCATTAGGTCTACAATATAGGTGCACCCCAAGAAGAGTTCAGCCACTGGCATGCTTGAATAATTCTCAGAAGGGTAAGCAAGCTGCTCCAAGTCCTTTTGGGAGATGAGGCAGGATATAAATAAAGCTTAGTTCATTGTGTCTATAGAGACTATACATACTGTATGCCATAGACCTACAATGGCCTTTTCTTCAAAGAAGAACTAGGCCCCATCTATACTACCATATAATCCAGTTTGAATTGCATTACAATGATCAGCATAGACTCATATAACGCAGATTGAGCCACATTTTCCTGGATTATATGAGTCTACACTGTCGTTTAAGAGGTGACTTGATCGAAGTGTATAAAATCATGCATGGGATAGAAAAGGTGAATAAAGAAAAAATATTTTCTCTGTCACACAACACTAGGACTAGGGGGCACTCCCTAAAGCTCCAAGGTAGGAAAGTTAGGACTAATAAAGGGAAATATTTCTTCACCCAGAGGGTCAGGTTATGGAACTCACTTCCAGAAGAGGTTGTGACAGCTGTCAGCCTGGACAGCTTCAAGGCAGGATTAGACAGATTCATGGATACCAAGTGTATCGGTAGTTACTGATAAGGACATTCAAGTGCCACCTCGGAGTTGGTTGAGGTAGGCAGGATTTCCCTGGGTACTGGTTGTGGGGGGTCGGGAGCAGGTGAGGGTTTTGCCCTCCTTTCTGCTAGAGATCCCCGTGTACAACTAGTGGGCCACTGTGTGACACAGAATGCTGGACTAGATGGGCTGAGGCCCGATTCAGCATGGCTCTTCTTATGTTCTTATGTTCTTATGTAATCCAGTTCAATGCAGTTAATCTGCATTCTGAAACAGGATTATATGGCATTGTAGATGGGGCTTTAGCTAGCTTGAGATCTGTTATATAGAAAAGAAACCAGTGCTTAAGTTCAGAATATCCCCAGTCATTTGAAGGGTACAATCTCACTCATCAAAAGATTGCTGGGGTTCACACAACTGGCTTTCTGTAGGCCGAAGTCTTATTATCAACCTCTGGAGCATCCTCAAATTGGTGGTTCTTCTCCATTATTTTCTTTTTTCTGCTTTTGTCTACACTAGTCACTTAGTATGGAGCCAGACTGGAGCATTATGCACTGAATTGGCCCCAGATCAACCATGATGGTGGCTATACACACCAGGCTGAGAGTGGAAAAAGAAATTATTCACGGAAATAAGTTAATTGTAAATTTTCATTCAAGGAAGCTCTCTGTAACATGAAATGGCTTCATTTTAAGAAATCTATAATGACTATTTTTCTCATGCACCCCTCCCCAGTCCCTTTCTCCTATTTGCAGTAGAAGTTCTGATTTCTTCAAGAAGCTTGAATGGAAGGAGGGAGAAATGGGCCTGAACTAGCCAAAGCTGTGCTTTTATTCATGCCAAGGAAGTGTTCATGATGATGATGATGATAAGACTCTGGTACAAGCCAGTAAAGGTGGTCCCAGTAGTGATCAGCACACTGGGTACAGTGCCTAAATACCTTGGTCTGCACTTAAAAACAATCGGCACTGACAAAAGTACCATCTGTCAGCTGCAAAAGGCTGCCCTACTTGGATCTGCACACATTATTTGCTGATACATCACACAGCCCTAGACATTTAGGAAGTATCTGACGTGTGATCGAAAACAAAAGCTACCATAGTGATCTTGTTTGCTGTGTACTAATTTTGTTTTGTATCAAATAATAACAACAACTTTATTTATAACCCATTCTATCTGCCCAGGAGGACTCAGGGTGGTTTCCAGAACAAAAGTGGCAAACATTCAATGCCATAATAAACAAACGAATCAGATCAAAACAATAAATAGCTTCAATATAAACTTATAAACTTATAAAGACTAACAAAAATAATTAAAAACAACTAAACCTCATCACACACATTTACATCATAATAAAAACTAAATAATTAAAGTGCATTAAAAGTATAATGTATAAATGTGATGTTGTATAAAATAATGCAATGATTATGTTCAATAGCCAAACAGCGTCAGAGTGGATTTCCAGTGTCCAAATAAGGTTATATATTAAGATGTTCTAATTCTCCTCCTCTCCATAAATTAGAGTGCAAAGATGGGTTTTAAGAGTTTTTTTTAAAGAAAAGGAAAGAGGGGGCAATTTTTACTTCTTTGGGGAGGGAGTTCCAGAGGCAGGGGCGGTCACTGAGAAGGTCCCATCTCTCATCCTCACCAGGGATGAGAGATGGGGGTGGGACTGAGAGCAGGCCCTCCTTTGCTGACTGCAGTGCCCATGTTGGTTTATATGCAGAGATGTGATTAGTTAAATATTATTTATTTATCATTTATTTATTTATTTACTGCATTTATATCCCGCCCTTCTCACCCTGAAGAGGACTCAGGGCGGTTCGCAACAAAGGAACAATTTGATGTCACAACAAAGGAATAATTTGATGTCATAAATACATAAATAGAATAAAACAGCATAACTTCAAAACCACATAATTAAACCATATCCAACTTAAAGCAATTACTTAACATCGCACAATCCAAAAGCATATTCCAGGAGCCATTCCAGTTGTCACTTGCATTATTCATTATTGCACTGGGAATCATTGTCCAAAGGCATTGTCCAAATCATTGTCTAAAGATGTTGCCTCATAAAGGTAATCTGTTTAAACAAACCTAGTATTAATGACCATTTGCAAAATTGGTACCGCCATTTGAGGGACAGCCTAGAAGACGTGTTCTTTATACTGAGGGCAGATTGAGCAATTTCTGTGGACATATATAAGATGACCAGTGTGTGAGCTGTATATTACCAGATCACAGAGATCCCACATGCATCAAAAAGTGCTGGTTATTACCTATTAAGCAATTTGGGACCAGGGGCAGGTTTGCAGCTTGGGGGTCCTCCTGGATTATTCAGTGAGCCTGGAACCTCAAGTCTTGGTGGTGGCCAGAGAGGCTTTTGCACAATTAAAACTTGTGTGCCAGTTGCATCCCTACCTTGGGAAGTCAGATTTAGCTATGGTAGACCATGCTCGTTACATCCTCAGCAAACTACTGCAACATGCTCTATGTGGGGTTGTCTTTGAAGACTGTTCAGAAACTTCAAATAGCCAGGTTCCTTAATGGAGTGGGGTATGGGGAGCACCCAACTCCCCTGTTGCGCCAGCACCACTGGCTGCCAGTCTTCTACCGAGCACAATTCAAGGTGCTGGCATTAGCCTTTAAAGGCCTAAATGGTTCCAGCCCAGCTTACTGTCAGAATATATCTCCCTCTATGAACAATCTCGAAGGTTAAGATCATCCAAGGAAGCCCTCCTCTTGATCCCACTCTCCTCGCAGGTGCGACTGGTGGGGACAAGAGACAGGACCTTCTCAGTGGTGGCCCCTTGGCTATTGAATTCCCTAGATCAGCCCCCTCCCTCCTGACCTTCAGGAAGAAAGATCAGCCCCCTCCCTCCTGACCTTCAGGAAGAAAGTGGGATAATTTTGAAGGTGCTAAAGAAGTGTGCTGAGTTTTGTTGACTAATGGGTTTGCACACATATATCATTAATTGGGATTGAAATTGAGCATGGTGATCAGATCAAATGAACTACAGCAGGACAGAAAAATTCTATGTCTCTATTTTGTTGTTGTTCATTCGTTCAGTCGCTTCCAACTTGTGACCTCATGGACCATCCCACCTAGAGCTCCCTGTTGGCCGTCATCTTCCCCAGTTCCTTCAGAGTCAAGCCAGTCACTTAAAGGATAACATCCATGCATCTTGCCCTTGGTTGGCCCCTCTTTCTTTTTCCTTCCATTTTCCCCAGCATCATTGTCTTCTCTAAGCTTTCCTTTCTTCTCATGATGTGGCCAAAGTACTTCATCTTTGCCTCTACTATCCTTCCCTCTAATGAGCAGTCGGGCTTTATTTCCTGTAGTATGGACTGGTTGGATCTTCTAGCAGTCCAAGGCACTCTCAGAACTTTCCTCCAACACCACAGTTCAAAAGCATCTATCTTCCTTCACCCAGCCTTCCCTATGATCCAGCTCTCACATCCATAGGTGACTACGGGGAATACTATTGCTTTGACTATGCAGATCTTTGTTGCCAGTGTGATGTTTCTACTCTACACTATTTTATCGGGATTAGACATTGGTCTCTATATTAGGACAGGGAAATTGCTACTGCAATGGCATCTATAACTCTTTACTGTCTACCAAGGGTCAATGATTCACCTGAAAAGTTGCTGAGAGGCTATTCTTTCTTCTCTTTTGATGCACACCCTGGTCCCTAATCTCTGTTTCTATGCCAGCTCAGTGGGTTGCTTTGCATTAATACGAGGTGGGTAATTTTTTAAACAGGAAATGCTTTTCCCCCTCTAGTCGCCTTTATCCACTAATCTCAGATTACAAAGTGCTCATCTCTGTTCTCCCATCTCACTGAGACAGACTTTCCAGTGTTTTCTCTTCTGCCACAGCATGAAGTGTGGCTTTGAGCTGGAAATGGATGAATGTGAACAAAGATTTCAAAGCTTTAATAAACCTGACAAGCTAGTGTCAGATTCTGCCAGATGAAGAAATGAGCAGAGATGGGGACTAAAAAAAACATATGTGAAGAGTTACTGCATTGTATCATTTTGTTCTGATCCCTTATTTTTAAAACACAGATTGAAACAGTGGGGATTCTAGGATATGCTTTTCCAACTCAAGGCCAGTTTCTTCCTTCTGCTGTTGATTTACTAACACCTGGTTTACATAATTTTGCAGCCATTCAGTAGATGCCACATCTGAAGAAATATGTATCCCATGACATGAGCACTAATTCTAGTGTGGGATTACTGGATGGCTTGGTGGTTTTTCACTGAAATGATACAAAGTAACTATATAATAATTGAAACATTGGAAAGTGTTGCTAATATATGGAAATAGAATGGAAAATAAACAGAGCCCATGGGCAGGGTTAGATTTTCAGTGGTTCGGTTGGCCCTTGACTCACTGAGGACCCAGACTGAAAGAAAAGGGTGCAGTCTATTCCCCTCTGAATGTCCTGTCTATCATCAGTATTTTATGTGTTACTTGAATAAGTAAAAATGCATGGAATTGGATGTTTACCCATGAAGATTATTGTGCTGCTTTCTCTTGTATTTTGCATCTTATTCATTCATTTAATCTCTGTACACTTCTCCAAGAATAGACCTCACGAATACGGAAAAAATAGATCCTATATCTAGACCCCAACAACCTTAATCCAATATCACTCATGATTTAGCCAGTTTCTGAAGCAAAATAGTGAAAATTTAAATCCTGCGAAGAATTCAAAAACCTTGAACCATCTGAAGCCAGCAATTCAAAAACAGGTAAGCAGGAATCTTTGTGGCTTGCAATAATCGCTGTACAAACTAAAGGCATTGTCTTCAGAGCATTTTTATATTTCTCTATGAAATAAACACCAGACCAACATCTAGATGTTATGTGGATTAGTAACAAAAACAAATTCCTTATCTATAGAAAGTTTTACTATATTATTTACAATGGTGAGGGCAATCAGGGTGCTACTGCAATCTAGTCCTGCTTGTGGGTTTCCCAGAGGCAACTTGTATAGCCACTGTTTAAACAGCATATAAGAGAGATCTTTGGCTTGATTCTGCATGGCTTTCCTTTGGGTCTTGGGACCTTTTCCATAGTGGCATCCAATGAGTGGAATGCTTTTCTTAAAGGACTAAATCTGGAACTATCTCAACAATCTTTTTGATGCTGGATGAAGATCTTCCTAATTGTCCAGGCATTCCAGAAGAAATTGTGGGGTTTTTAATGTCTTTGTGGACTTATTGTATTTCATTACAGTTGTTTTTTATTATTTTTACATTGTATGTATATGTTTGTGTCAATAGTTTTATTCACACTTTTGCATACTGGACAGTCAATCTTTCAGTGAAGTTAAGAAGTGATTAAAAATAAATCAAAATCTATTATACTTGGTCTCTGTGCTCATCATCCATTTGTGCCTTTTAAACTGTATAAATATGGCAGCCTGGACTCTTACTTCTGAACTCTGGAAGACACTCTAGATGTCTCTGTTCTTCTATGGATTGTTTTGTTTGCACCATGTTTACCTTTCCAATGCCTTATATAGAAGATAAATATACTATACCAGGTCCCAGACCATCCCCAGCTGTCATTCAGTTATAGAATTCAAGGGAATAGGGTTCCTTTCAAACTCCTAAGGCACCTTCTTCCATGCCTTGTTCTCTTTGCTATTTGAATTCTGATTGCCAGGAAGAAACACCAGCTGGCTTTTCTACTTTGGGATGCAGTGGGAATCCCAGCACCAGGCTCAGACTAAGGCCAGTGGGTCTATTGCCCTTAGAGAAGTGCATTCATTTTTGGGTTTATAATTGTGTCTCCAGGCGTTGCTCCTAGTTGTATCAATCTGTACTGAATGTCTGTTATAAACACAGTCAAGCAGCTGGATGGCATCCATGCAATCTGAAGCTGTTGTGATAGAAGCAGCTGTAAAACTAGGGCAACAGATCCACATAATATGAGTAGAGAGTAATCCCCTGGTGGCGCAATGGGTTAAACCCTTGTGCTGGCAGGACTGAAGACAGACTGGTGAGAAGTTTGAATCCGGGGAGAGTGTGGATGAGCTCCCTCTGTCAGCTCCAGCTCACCATGCAGGGACATGAGAGAAGCCTCCCACAGGATGGTAAAACATCAAAACATCTGAGCATCCCATGGGCAACATCCTTGCAGACGGCCAATTCTCTCACACCAGAAGCGACTTGCAGTTTCTGAAGTCACTCCTGACATGAAAAAAATCCCATTTATGAATAATTATGGGGAAAAAATTAATCATGTGCAGACCAGAGAAAATAATGCACTTATCACATTTACTGTACAGAAATTCTCTGGTCTGTTTTAGTTTACCTAGTTATGATTGGAAAAGGATGAAATGATAGAGTCTGAAGTTTTCCAACAGTTCAAAGGCATTTCAAAATAAGATTATAAGAACATTTGTCAAAAAGGCTTATGTGAGAAAGGGACTGACTTTTCAGAGTGTCACTGGGTGAGGCTTCTGGAGGTTATAGTCCAAATAACTTCCCAAACTCTGCATCCTTTAACCATTGCCTTCCAAAGGAAATTCCAAGAAGAACAGAACAGGGAACAAGATACACAGCTCCTTGTGACTAGATGCGGGATCTGACCACTAACATGGGCTGTATTCCATCCAATCTTAATGAAAGACAAACACTGACTTGAAGACCAATGGCAGTGAATATAAACTATAATCCCTGCTGACCATTATGTTCTTGGAGAAAACTGCCATGGTTTCTTAAGAATATATCATGTCCTCCTTCTTTTATACTTGAAAAGAGAAGACATGCTCAAGTGTTTTTGTGGTCCAGATTTTCCAAAGGGAATTAGTTTCACCAGGCACTTGCAGTCTGCACACCCTCCTTCTCTCCCCATAGGTTTCCTTTTTATAGGATGAGAGAAGATTAAATTCCCTTTTAAAGGCTTCAGTGTAGAATTTTGCTGTTAGTTTCAGCTTTAACAATTAGTGTCACCTCTTACAGCAGAAGTGATACATTAACTCCTTTAGGTTAAGTGGTTTTGCTTACTTTGTTTTATTACAGGAATAATTTAAAAAAACAAATCTGCTTCTGTTTATCAAGGACAAAGGATATGTGCCATCAAGGCTACTCTTAACATTTTGTTTGATATCATAATAGTTTTACTTTCCTGCCCTAAACTACAATTAGCATTTTACTTATTTTGGTCCATCTTAGCTCCCTGTTCCTCCTTTTGGCTCCAAAATACTCAATGTCACAATTATCATTGTGACAATTACATAACTGCACACATGGGCAATCTCAAGTCATTCCATCATATGCACAGGACACATACAACATATGTTTCTAGTTTAATTAAGCTAGCAGAATCAGAAGTGGGGAGATGGCAGATACAGCAGGCCCAGTATCTTGTACTATAACCGTATACTATAAAAAGTGATATAAACCCAGATGTTAGTCATTCCAAAGCTGAGTGGTGTAGCAGTGGAAAGCAAAGGAGCCAAATTAGAGCATTTTGAGCAAGAATTCTGTAGTTGTTTTTAGATTTCTTTAGTCCCTAAAAATCAAACATTACATTGAACAAGATACTGAAAATAATTCACATTTAGAAGGTTATATTTGGTGTGTTCGCATCATTTGCTCACTTGCCTGCCTCCTTTTCTTTGGATGCTTGAAGTGTATCTCTAAACACTCAATTGAATTTTAAGTTACTGCAATGCTAGAAATTTGGGCACTGCAGGAAAATTTTATTTGGAGAGGCAGAATTCTTACTTGAAGGACAATATTCTCATTTTTGCCTCCCTATCCCATGATTATACACTTGCCAAAGGTCAGTGTGTCTATGGGAATTTAAATCAAGGATAGAAAAATGGGTAATATTCAACAGGTAGGTTAATGTCATAATTTTGATGGTCCATTTCATTTGCTCCAGCTGTCCTCATTTGACAGGAGCAGCCCTGAATAATCCTTTGTCATCTCACTATTTCTGGGAGTTTTAAAATGTCACTGATTCTCTCTCCTGTCATTGCCCCCTTTGTCCTCAGATTAGTTAAGTTGCTGAAAGATTAGTTAGATGTGCAGGAACAGTTTGCACTCAGTTAACTTAGGAGGAGTGGAAGATAGGAGAGAGCAGAGTCCAACCAATCTTAGAGTTTGCTTTTGTCTGTTTTGTTTACTTTTATTAATAATATGTGTCATCTTGACTACGCTCTGTTGTTGCTTGCTCCCATGTGTCCTGACCACCAGAATAGGAATTTCATGGCCCTCAGATGTTGAAGGGCAACTTCCAACAGCCGTAGCCAACAGAAAGTCACGTGATTACAGCTCCAGATCTAGTGTTTACAGTTTGCTAAGACTCCTATAAAGCATTTAGTCAAACTGCAGCCCTCCCTATGCAGGATATTTTTTTGCAATGGGGGAAGACACCTTACTATAGCAAGTGTCATTATTAAGTCAATTTAGCTATAAATATGGGATTGTAGGAGTTGCAGCAACAACAGTTGGCAGATCTGTAGCTGCCTATTCCTCTCCCAAAAAACTCAGGACTTGATAGATTTTGCCTAAATATGTATATTCAGATCTGCTTAGCATTCATTAGTTATCCCTTTACCAGCACTTATGCCATATGAAATGCATTGTTTCTTGGGAAAAAACTGGGGAGAAACTGAGTTCCCCTCATTTTTTCCGTTTCCCCCCAGATCATCCCATATTGAGATATAACACACAGCATAGAGAGTTACATTCAAACTATTTGTTCATTGAATCCATTCCAAATTGGAGAGCGGGGGGCTCTCCATAATCTCTAGCAAGGCTTGCTACCTGAGGCTTTTAACTGGAGATGTAAGATAATGAACCAAATATTGTTTTTACA
The DNA here is from genome assembly GCA_030556195.1 of Anolis apletophallus. NCBI lineage: Eukaryota > Metazoa > Chordata > Lepidosauria > Squamata > Anolidae > Anolis > Anolis apletophallus. Next base: position 70,793,245 of record JARBWK010000002.1, on the reverse strand, counting down.
CCCAAAGGATATTTTCCATCCCTGAGCTGTTTCCCCTCATCTCATTGTAAGGTAGATCACACTGGAGTATTCATAAAGGCGAAACTTACACTGAGAGATATTAACATAATCAAGATCCTCTGAATTGTGTGGCCAACCTCCTTGCCCTTGTATTTTCCCAGGCTTTTCAGATACAATATTACTCTTGCTAATTATTTCCATGTTGTTTAACAAGATTTTGCAGCCTTTTTGTATTCGTGTTTCTTATGTTTGGTTTGGATTTGTTTAATTTGTGGTTTAGTTGTTTAATGTAACTTTTTTTCTTATGTAAACTCATCTGGGAATTTAATTGAAAGGATGTAGAAATACCATGAACAACTAAACAAACAAACAAATAAGGTAAAGTGTGAATGAAGTGTAACAGAGAGTTCAGATTTTGCAGCAAGCATAGAGAAAACCAACAGAACATAAGGCTAGCTACATATAAAAGCAAATCAAATTTCAATGATTTTTTTTTAAAAAGAAAATCATAAAAGAAGTATGCAATTATCAAACAAAAATCAAATGGAACAGCACAACAGGCCCCAATTGTGACAGTAAGGAGGTGAAATGCCATTATAAGCAAAACCTCCCAAAGCATTTTGAATTTATGATGCTCAAACTATGGTATTCTTCAAGTATGTTTTAATCCATATTGTGGTTTAGTAAATATGCCAGGAAATCATTTACTTCTTGGGAAGAGAGCAATGGTCAATCTCGATAAAATAGTGAAGAATAGAGACATCACACTGATAACAAAAATCAGCATAGTTAAAGCAATGGTATTCCCCTTAGTATCCTATGGATATGAGAGCTGGACTTTAAGGAAGGCTGAGCAAAGTAAGATATATGCTCTTGAACTGTGGTGTTGGAGGACAATTCTGAGAGTGCCTTGGACCGCAAGAAGATCCAACCAGTCCATACTTCAGGAAATAAAGCCTGGCTGCTCATTGAAGGGAAGGATATTAGAAGCAAAGATGGAGTACTTTGGACACATAATGAGAAGACAGGAAAGCTTAGAGAAGACAATGATGCTGGGGAAAATGGAAGGAAAAAGGAAGAGGGGCCGACCAAGGGCAAGATGGAGAGATGGTATCCTTGACGTGACTGGCTTCACTCTGAAGGAACTGTGGGTGGTGACGGCTGACAGAGAGCTCTAGCGTGGGATGGTCCATGAGGTCACAAAGAGTCGGAAGTGACTGAACGAATAAACAACAACAAAGATGAATCCAATGACATATTTAGAGTGCAGGTACAATACAGAGTAGGCAGCTAGAAGACAGTAACCCACACAGCCATATTTACATTTTAATTTTTAAATTGTTTAATATATTTTTCTGACTGTTTAAGTGGTTCCTCATTGTTTTGAATAAAAATGGTTCTAAACTTATTTTACTTCTATATCTAAATGAGATCCTGTGATAAAGGCCAGAATATCAAATATGTAACATGTAGATAAAAGAACAGATTAAGCAGATTTATTTGTGGCTTTAAATTTGTGTAGGGTAAGGTCATCAGGTGTCTAAATAGACTCAAGCATCAGAACCCGTGTGATCTTGGGAGGTCAGCAAGGTCAGCTCTGGTTGGTATTTGGGTGGGAGACTGGAAATGAATACAAGATTCTCTAGACTATATTTCAGAGGAAGGAACTGGCAAAAGCAATTCTCAATATTCTCTGCTTGAGAAAACACTATGAAATACATGGGTCTCCCTACATCAACAGGTGACTTGAAGGTATATTAACATTCAGGATTATCAATCTTGCACATCATCTCATCTATCAGAGATGAGGAAGCACAAGCATTCTGAATATGGGCTTCTATGTCCAACAACAAGTTAGTGAGCAGTAACACAAGTGTGTCTTTTAGAGAAATTCCAAGCT